>JARHVA010001102.1:472500-1085000 GCA_037957365.1 Torreya grandis | reverse complement strand
TTTATTACATACATCCCATTAAAAATTTCAAACATAAAATAATAAATTAAAAGGAATTGAGGATGCAAAAATATTATCTCTAATACTGATAATTTTCATCATTACTCCCACTCAAGTTGAGCATGCTTTTATAGAGTGGAGAGATTAATAGTACTTATGCATTCTTGTTATCATGATAAGGTGGGATTAAAAAACATCTTCCACTTTCTCTTACCATTAAAAAATTTCATTTATTTAAATCTCAGATAAAGCACTTTTAAATTCAAAATATAATCAATTTGTATACGAGATATTTTTTATATAAAAATAGAAATGAGTTTTTTTGTCTATATTATCCTTTTCTAACCCCCACATGAAACCAAATATTCTTTTAAAATCCCCAATAGTCAATTATTATTACTTTAAAAACACTCTTTTATATAATTTAATTCTAAATTGTAATCCATATGGTTAATTGTAGTCTATTGTAGGAACAATTTATTACATCTACATTTTCCATCGAATGACATAAACACTAATTTATGATGAAAAATTAAAGGTAAAATTTATTTTTTATATTAAAAAACATCTTTGTGTCAATTGATAAATAAATATATATTAAAATTGAACCCCTCAATATTCTACTATATAAAAAATAACATAACATATATAATGTAAATGTTTCACTCAAATATTCTAGTGTAATGTAATGTCGAATTTATATGGCATTTCATGCTCGAATAAACGATTTATAAATAAATAAATGTTTCTTCTCTAAATGTTTAAATTCACAATGAATCTCTCTTAGATGATATGCATCTCTATATGTTCTTCCTTTCTTATCCTAAATACAGTAATGCACCTATGTATTTATAGAATTAATGAATTCTAATTATGACCCTAATGATGTATAAGCCAACAGACGTGTAAAATAACTAATAAAATGACTCAAAAACTTAAGGATGCCTAAAGGAGGGTAAAAATGGACCACACAATAAAAGTCCCTAAAACCTTACACTTGTGGTTCTAGGAAAAAAATTACCGTATAAATAAAGTTCTTGGGAAAACGCCAAAACATAAGGGGAACACATGGTAGAGAGTGAAATAAAGGAGATATGAAAATAAAAATAAAAAAAAAAGAAATATCTCTATATCGAAAACTAGTAAAAACCTAATATTATCTAATATTCAACAAAAACACAAACACAAACACCTTAAAAACATACAATAATATGATTAATAAAAGTCTCTTTACTAACACAAGGTGCTTACATATATAATAAAAGTTTGGTTTTTATCTCTTCATGTAATATTTGTTATAAAAATTGACAATTTTGATAGAACATTTTTTACATCTATCAAAAACAATACTCCACTTTCTAAGCACACATTTGAGTTAACCTTATTAACCCTTCATGTTTATAAACACTCTAATCAACCCTGACAAGTTATAACCTTTTTTCCATTTTGGACCTTATATGATTCAAAACCACCCATAAATTCTTAGACTCTTAGAAAAATCAAACCATTTATTTTTCATGTATTAATTAAATAAAATATATATAAATATAATGAGTGTTAATATTTATGAGAAGACAAACACTCTTAATTTGGAAATTTGTATACTTTTTGTAAAATATATATCCCTAAAAGAGGTAGCCATCACTAATTTTTTAATTTATAGAAAAGGTCAAGTTTAATTTTTAAACCTAAATTTAATGAGGGAGTGGTAGTTAATGTTCAAAATGACATACTATTGCATATAATATAAATGATAGCAAGCTATTTAAATTGATTTTGATTTCTCTATTGGAAATTATTATTCTTAGACTTCTAAGTAGAAGTTTTAAAAACCAATTTATAGTGATAATTTTCTCACAATAACATGTGATTATATAGATAATGAGTCAAGAAGAATCAAATATATCCTAACTAAGTGGAAAATCACATGGAGATATACATAACAAATATCATGATCCTCACCTACAATATAGGACTGAAGATAAAACAAAAAACTTATATTGTAGATGAGGGCCATGATATTTGTTATTTATTATGTTATTTCTATTAAAATAACTTAGGATATATTTTTATATATATGGATATCTATGGCACTACAAATATAAGTTGACTCTAGAAATTGTGATGAGCAACAATGAAGGCATGAATAATCAAGCCAAGGCAAAATGGACCAAGAATAATTGATAATAAATGAGTTGTTTTTAATAAAACTTGATAAGTCATCTAATTTTTTTTATATATTTTATAAACTAATTTGTAATATTTTAATTATTTATGTCATTTATCAATCATGATAAACAATTATTATACATTTAATTTTTAGCTGTTAAACATTTGAAAAAATATCATCTGATATTAGTGCAATATATATATAACTGAGCACTATTGTCTATATTATGAATAATGGTTTTTTATAAATTAAAAAAATTATCGTATATTTTTCCAATAATATAAATAACAATAAATGGAATGAAATATTAAATTACACTCAAAATAAAAAAAACCTTTGATATAGTTTTAATTTAATTATGTAGGTTTATTAAAATTCTTGAATGCTTACATAAAAAATGGTAACACACATTCTAAAACTAATTTTGACATATAATTTCCACCCATGCCTCCTTCATCCAAACCCCCAAAAGTTAACAATTAAAAAAAAATGGGAAAATATTTTACCATTCATGATGCACAGTGCATCATAATTTTTTTTTGCCAAAATAATTCATTGAAAATTACTAATAAATTTACATTATTGGTTAGCATCAAACAAATTGGTGTAATTTGCAACACCCAAAAGACTATGTCAAAGAAGGTTTTTAAATTTTATAGCTATTTCTCAGCTTGATTCTAATGTAAATTAGGATTAATCTACTAATGTCAATTATGTTGTATGAATTCTCAAATAAATATAGAGAAAAATAACCCTTTATATATAAGTTTGAGCCCATTCCAGTCCTTTACAAACTCAATATCATTGTAAAAAATATGAACAGTATGAATAAAAATTAATTTGTTATAGTTTGAATATTGTAGGAAGAAGCGGTTGAATCTTTAGGTAAAGGTATTTTTTAATAATATTATATGAAATATTGAACACCATGATGTGTCTCTAGTTAGTAATTAATTTTGGGTCTGATGCTCCCTTTGAATAAAATTTATAGTACCTTTATTGATGATGTTTCCTATAGATCAATTTTTTAGATTTTTTTCATAAACTTAAAATAATTTTGGGCCAAGAAAGTTCCATGAAGATTTTATAATTCAAAAGTGAAACTACAAATTATAGGAAGTGAATTGTTGTATTTTTGCATGATATTCTAGTGAAGCTCATCTAATAAAATAGATACATTGCATAAACATTTAATATAATAAGGAAGCATGTAGATAACCATGTTTATGTAATGACTCTTTAAGGACATAATCTTTTTCTATAAAGTTGTCTTGGATATGAAACACCAATTTTCAATGGTCAAAAAATCCATGGAGGACAAGGGAGTGTCCTGAAATCATATTTTTGTGCTTTGATTTATTACTATGACACTATTAGTTATTGTTTAATATTTTATTTGATTACTTAATTGTTTCAATTATTACTAAACAACTACTTTGGACAATATTTAGACTCTATTTTGAGATATTGTGATGTTATGATGTGTTCTTGACATGTTTTTATTATGACATTAATAATTAAATTTAGTTCATTACAAAATTGACTGATATAAAATTCTATTTAGAATTACTTATCATATTGATATTTGTTTTTCCACATAGATAATGCTGATGTATCATTTTGGTGGTTGTATGAATAGGAAAATAATGAGCTAGGTTGGAAATGGTACTCAGCCACAAAGGGTACAAAGGGGTAACATTGAGTTATTTGATCTTATGAATTAATATATTATGAGATTCATCCTATTTTAGTTATTCTTGATTTCTTAGTTTACATGTTTATTATACTATTAGCTAGTTATTATGTATTTAGTCTTTGATTGCGATATTATCTTTTGGCCAGCTTGATTTTCATCTTAAGCTTTTTATTTGTTATGGTAAATATTTGTGGTGTTATTCTATTGCTTGGAGGTCATTGAGATATTTTTATTCTTGGCATCGATTAATGAAAGTTTTGATAGGGTTTTCATGTTAGTCACTCATCATGTTGATTGTTATGACTAAGAGCTTTACTTATTAATGGGGACTGTGACTAGGTCATGGGGTCTTCATTAATTATTTGATTTGATTTTAATCATGATATTTTATAATTGGGTTTTGAACCCAATGGGAAATTAGGTCATGTTAATGTGAATCCCAAATTCAAACCCATTAATTATCTTCAAAGTCATTAATTTTGGGTATTTTATTGCTGTCTCAAGCTCATTCTACCAAACCCTAGTTGAAATATTCCAAAGTTATTTGATGAAGGCCATTGAAGACCTAGTGGGACTATTTTGAGCATATTAGTTTAGTTTTTCAATTGTATTTTTGGATGAAAATTAAGGTTGTTTTTTGGGCCACATTCCTAGTTATTCATGTAAGTAATTTAAGAAAAATATGGGCTTTAATGGTAGTTAGAATATTTTCTGAAGGATCTAATGGGTGAAAACACAAGAGAAGTTTTCATTTTCTCAAGGCCCACAGTTTCTTTCTATTGATGCATGTAAGTGTATCACATGATTTACATATTGTTGAAAACACTTCTCATTCCAAGATTGAAAGAGAATATTTTGCATAAGTTGTTGGTTGTGATCTTCCTAAGATCTATGGTGGAGTAGTGGCCAAGATATTTGACTATTTCACAAAAATGATAAAGCAAGTGGTTGTTGGGAGCAACCGTGCTCCTAAAAATTGTGAATATGAATTTAATTTGAGTTAATTATAATGAACAATGATCAAAATTTAATATAACATGAATATTTTCAATGCAAAACTAAACTACATTGAATTGATCAAAAATATTAGAAAAAAGTAGGGTAAGGAAGGAAGAAGTATGTTTCTGCTCTTCAGTCTAAACATCTTAACAAAGCTTGAATTTCATCAAATAATATTCATCTCAAAACAAAATATGACATGAAATTTCCAAATAGCACAAATATTATCATATACCAGGAAATTTTCTAAGCAAATTTGAAACATGCAAATTAGAAATCAAATTCACTTTAAAGATGTACTCAAATAAGAAAATTGCATTTGCAGATCTTCGAGAAGAGTAATGAAATTGAAATGAATCTAAATAATTTCAATCAACCTAGAGTAAGATTAGATTGACAAATCTTCATTAACATATACACATCTAGAATTCATATAAGTAATTCAAATCTAAATATTAGAAAATATACTTGAACAAGGAGCCATGATAACAAACAAACAAAAAAGTATGATACAATCTTTGCATAATTCCCTTTCTCGTATTACTTGATCCAAAATTTACATAAAAGTTTTGCTCTAAAAACATCCTCCTTTTTTACAATGACAACACCCCTTTTTATAGGCAAATTACGAGGTATGTTGGTCAGCCATGTCAAATGAGAATTATATAAGTAGCAAGGATAGTTTTCTTCTTACAACATTCGAGAATCAAAAACACTTTAAATTATGACCAACTTATAAGGCATGCGTGTTAAAAGTTGCACATGTTTTTACAAAATAGAGTATTTTCTTTTAAAATGATGTACATATTTTGTTACAAAAGAATATACTAAGTCAACTTATTTGACCTTGAAGGGCCCCTATAGTTGTAACCTATTTATTTGTGCCAAAATCTTCATGGCTTTATCATATTGATCATTAATCAATTTAAAATTGATGATTGGATCCATGAACATATCCTCTTATTTCCCTAATAAATATTTGAAGACTTCATCACCTCTTTTCAAGGCTTCTTTAATGCTCCTAACATTGCCAATTTTCTCATCTACTAATAAGAGCATGTATAAGATATGTTTGTTATCAGTCCCTATAGTGCCCTAGATTTTATTCTTAACCTATTCGATGAATTGAGTAGATTCATGTTATAAATATTCATTAGTTATCAAGCCATTAGGACTAAATATGGTTGGATCCTTGATCAAGCCTCTTAATATTTGTACTTATAATTCCTTTAAATTATTTGAAGTCACTTAAAAGGCCATCCATACCTTTTGACCACTTATTCATATCCTTGATCTTTTCCATCAAGATTATCATAGACATATTCAAATGTGATAGATTGACTATTTTAAGCTCAATAATATGGACTTCCAATTGTATATTGATCAATTCCTTTAATTTCTAGTTTAAAGCCTACCATTGATTAACTTGATTCATAGCCATGGCATGTTGCTTACCCACCATGTCAAATTTGGACCTTAAAACCTTTAAAGAATTGAATATATCATATAAAGTTGATTCAAAGTTACTAATAATGTATTTTGATATATACAAAATTGATTTTTCTTCTAGATTGTTCTTATCCTACTTTCAACCCTTTTATGGTAGGTTGTAGCCTTTTTGCCTAAGATTATGCTAACTCTAGAACATACTATTCAAATAGAGGGTCCTCCCATAGCCTCTATTATCTATTTTGAGTCAAATGAGCCAAAGGTTCAACCTTTTGATGTATAACTTCTTGATCACCTTCCATAACAACTATCTTAATGACCCTTTGTAATCCTGTAGAAATTGGATCATATCTAACTCCAACTAAAGAGTGATCTATATGTTCTTTTGGAACCTCTACTTGTATGTCTATTGATGATTGAAATGGAGTAGTAAATATTTTTTCCTCTTTATCTTGCAATGCAATGATCCAAGACTTCAACTTCTATTGCATAGGAATGTTTTTAGTCTTTACTAGAGCCCATGGATGATAATTAGGGAGATTTTCCATTCTTGGTTCATAAATAAACCATTCAGATATAGTTGGTCCATATATTAAATTATCCTCACTAAAAAGGTTGACATCCTTCAATGGTGGTGTGAAGACCACTTTATCTTTCTTTGATTTTTGACCCATTTTAATCTTATCTTTCCTCTTGGGAGGATTAATAACCATTAAGTACAATGACTTTTATTTTCCTTTTTACTACTTGACCTCCTCAACATTTGTTTCTTCATCAAAATCTGATTCATATGTCATAGAGAGCATTTTTAGTGCATCTTCAGGAGACACCTAAGGATCCAGAGTTATCATGTGAACCTCTTATTGAGGTAAATCCTACTCTACTATTATAGAAGACCCATGGACTGAGGAACATAATAAATTTCTTCAAGAATCCTCTCTTTTTGCTTATGTTTTGTTTGTGTATCAACTGGTGGAACCCCAAAAGAGTCAACACCTACCAAATGATATTTCCTAGGTCCTAGTTACCACCTATCATCCATATTTTGATCTCTTTGCAATCTACATGAAGGATTTATATTGTGTTCTTTTATCCTCCTATCAACTTCATAGTAATAGGTTGCTTTAGTGTATACAAAATCAAATGCACTAGGTTCTTGCTCATATATAATAACCAAAATACCTTTGATCCTCAAGTGATCCTTCACTCTACCATAGGGATCCCACTATCTATGATCATCTACTTGTAAATTGAAGTAAATTTTATGCTTTAGATCTACCTCAATCTAGTCTCATTGCCTAAAAATAGTTTTTCCAATTGTCATGGGAAAACTATGTATAAGTCCCTTCCTCTTAGTCTTTCAAATACCATCTATCCAATTAATTAATTGATATACACTTCTTGTTATACCAGCTTTTTAGACACATGAACTAGTAGCTTAAGAGGGGCAAATTGGGTTCTTTTAAATCTTATAACTGTGCAATCAGGGTAAATCCATATGTCTCCTATTACCTCAATGGATGCATTGATTAGAGGACTTAACCTCAACATGGGGATACCATCAATGGATTGACTCAAAGTAGGATATAATAAAATCATATATAAACTATATATGGTCCTTATACTTATAAATGTGTAATTTGGAATAGTATTGAGAGATAGTTTGGGACCATTGGGAAACCACTCTCTTTGATTAGGTATTTTGGTAGTTGCACACAAGGCATCTAACAAGTATGACATCATGTAAAATTTAATCCTTTTCTTTGAATGAATCTCATATATGTGTATGCTTAGGGAAATGATAATGATTTCACCTAAAAGAGAAACCACCACCTCTTAAATGATAAATTATATTAGAGGCACCCATATTGTTTCTAAATAGGCAATATGTGAAAATCCATACAATTTATTTAACATTATCATGACCATTATAATTCCAAGTCTAAATTGACTTATAGGGATGTTGTTTAAAACATATACAATGACCTTATTACCAACTTCTAACCACTTTGCTAAGATATCCCTCATAGTGTGATTTTGAGCCCATGAATTAATAGAAGCAAGGTCTATTTGGCGCCTACAAAATTTATAATAAGAATCAAAATAAATAGGTGAGATATATGCAATTTCCATCAAAATATGTTCATGTATGAGCATACCCTTATCAATTTTAGTATCTTTTAAAATTGGACCAAAGATATCGATATAGTGTAGTAACTCTAGTTTAGTAGCAGCATAATGGAGTCCAGTCATATGAATGGCCACAATGTCGTCTAAAGTCTCTTTACTAGGATTAGCTTCTCCTCTTCCTTAGTTATGACTCCATGGTTAATAAAGCATTTATGAATTTTAAACAAGGTTAAAAATTATCATCTATGTTTAATAAAGCATTTATGAATTTTATGTCTTTGAATACTCATCCCTCTACATCTGATGATGGGTATAACTCAACCACCTTATTTGAATTAGTTTTGTATGTTGTCATTAATATAATCCTAATTGAATTCTCCTTTTACAAATGATAATTCAACTCTATCATCTCAACATAGTGATTCCAGGGATAATTTAGGGATTTTTATATGTTGTAGGGATTTTTAGAGGTTTAGATAGAGCTTTAATGATAGCAAACAATTTTTAAGTATGTGTTTTGGTGATTTAGATCATATTTAGATCTTGTATTTATACCTTCACATGCTCAGGTCCACAAGATCTTCCAATATGATATGTATGCCTATGTGGCATTTCCTTGTCATGTTGTTTATTTATTTTTAAAATATGACCATTGTTATTTTAAACATGTGTCATCACCTTGTGCTCCCTATATCTCAATCAAATACATTAAATATATCTCCATATGTACTATTTAAATGTGCACCATATATCTTTGATTTTCTTGATTCAATACATATATTTGATATCCTTGGGAGTCTTATATCCTTTATTTTCATTGTAACCATTGATATTTGATCTAGACCTCTGAGATCATGATACTTGGTAGATCTGTGTGATTTGTTTATACCTTGAAATTAATATTCATTGCTTTAATTTTATTACACATATGGTGGCATCATGTGTAATCTAGGCTCTTTGACTCATTAACTCATTTTTCACCATTGATCTTCATCCATAATATTGAATGCTTATCATTGATCTTGATCTGAGTGATTAAATGTGTACCATTGATCTGCTAAATAAACAATCAAATGTAGACCATTGATATCCATATTTATACTTTTGATTAAATGTGGACCGTTGATTTCTATCTAATTCACCATGAGTGTGACACTTATCCCCATTACATTCAATCTTAAGATCCTTTTACATTTTGAATTTGAGCTCATCATTAGATCTACTTTTTCATGATTATACACGCATTGTGGATCTTTGATCTTGACTTATTGACTCCATATTTTAATTAAAATCATTGATTGGGATTTGTAAGTAGGAACACACACTATATATCCTTGATCTAATGTAACTTTGACTTATTTAATTGGGAAATCATATATGTACCATTGATCTATGATCCAAGCTTTTGAGATTTCACCACTTGGTAGCCCCACATGTTATTGTACCAACAAATAGTGAAATCAATGATGTAAGAGTTTGAGATATATAAAGACTTAGTATAAATTCTAGCCTAAAGTTTTAATGAATTAATAGAATTGATCAAAACTTAGGCTAAAGTAAATAGACTAAGACTTAGATGAAATAAAGTGACTTGTCAAAAATATGAACCTATTCTAATAAAAAATTAGGAAAAATTAATTTAGACTAAGGTTTTAAATGTCATTTAAATTTACATTTAATTAATTGACTAAAGACTAAAGGTTAATCAAAAGGGTCAAATTGATCATTGAATCATAAACCATGAACATTTGTTCATTTTTATGAAGATTCATTTATCATATTAAATGGGAACACATGAAGCAAATGTTAGTAACATTAGGTAAATTAAAATAAATTTTATGTGCTAGTATACCAATTAAGCTAAATCAACACATGATATTCAATAATGCACTATGATCAGGTTGAATGCCTAATTTATAGCACAATTTACAAAATTTAAAAAAGGGGGTATGTTAATCTTAACAATGGTGACTTCTGGGGGAACATTAGAAAATGGTAGAATTTGAATACTCTTGGTTCAAGATAATAACCATACTATTCATTCCATATGATCAAGTATCATTATTAATATCAATTCATAATTGAAACAAGTCTTATAAATGTAGAATTAAGATCAAATATCAAAACTCAATCATGTTACATGTGTGTTTTGATTCATTTACTAATTGTCATTAGAATTTAGAGAAAAACTTTTAGTTTTCATGACCTTAACCATTAACATAAACTTGTAGCATATTTAGATATTCATTATGAATCATGATTTATAAAAGAGAAGGCTTGGGCATTGCTCTGCTATCAGTTAAACATCTATAGCCCAGACAGAGATACCTTTGGCTCCATTCTAAGCCTTGCTCCATTGTCATCCAAGCATCCATAACCCTGATAGAGGTTACCATAATCACCTTTGTATTTTTATATTTTTAATAAGGCTCTTATTTTTTTGTATTTTCTAACTATATTTAGCTTTCCAACAAACACTGAGAATTAAAATTAGCCAAGAATTTAGGTTTATATCAAATGTTCAATTTTTATACAATCATCCCTGGTCATAGACTTCATCCTAGGTAATAATGTTCTTTAAGTGCTAATATGGATTTGTTCTAATAATTAAAACTTTCACTCAAACACATGCAATCTTTATTAAAATCAAACTTAGATTAGAACAAGGTTTAATATTTTAAAGGAATAATAAGTCTAGGTATCAATTTTTAATCTATTGTTTTCCCAAAGGGGTGTCCACTCCGAAGTTTTTCATGAAAAGTACTTAAGATTTTAGTTGACTCCTATTTTGAAACACATCTCAAATATATCCCTTCATAGTTCTTCCTGTAAATTATCCCATCCTTGATTAAGAAATGAGATGATTTGAGACTTATAGCTCTTCTTTTCGCTCTTCTCAGTCTTATAGGACAAAACCATTGATCAATAAATGAATAATTGCATCATAATATTTATTTGGTTGAAAATATTGTTGGTCCACCTGCATGATACTCAATTTAGGATTAGTGTTAGCAATCAATTAAATCAATACCTAACACCTCACCAATTTAATAATTTTTATTTAAAGATCATATTCTTAGAGTATAGACATCCACTTTCCTCTTCTTTCCCCTAATTCACATTGACTAAGGATGAGTTTAGTAGCAAGATCTGGTAATATAGCATGCACTTTATTTCGAAGAATATAGCATCTAAACTTTTAAACTATCTTAACTAAAGAAAATTCTTGTTTATCAATTAGAGAATAGTTTAACTAATCATTATTGAAGTTAGTACTCATAAATGTAATTGGATGATCAAACTTATCAATTTTTTGAGTTAATACAACTATTATAGTATGCTCAGAAGTAAAAGAATAAAGAGAAAAATCTTTTTTGAAATCAAGACTTATTAGCACAAGTGCTTGTCCTAATGTTTTCTAGATATCCTTGAATGTTTTATTAATTTATTAACTCCATATGATCTTTGAATCCTTATTTATCATGTATTTAAGTGGTTTCATATTTTTTTCAAAACCATAAATGAATTTCATTACAAAACATATATTCTCAAAGAAAGACTTTAACTATTTTTTACTATTTGGGGCTTCTACTTTAGGTATAGCATTGACTCTATCTGGATCTATAAAAATCCCATATTTGGTTATTACATGTCTTATTAATTTTCCTTTACTTACAATGTTCAGATACTTGTTGTAAATGCATTATGTGATCTTCCCTATTTTTGGAAAACATTATCAGATCATCCATATATATAATGATATATTTAACTATGAGACCTTGAAAGACATGGTCCATAACTCTCTAAAAATTATCTCCTATATTGATGAGTCCAAAAGGAATCCTTTTTAAAGCAAAATTACCCCATTTTTTTGTGAATGTAGTCTTCATTTTATCTTCCTTATTAACTAGTACCTGATTATAACCCAAAAATATATATATGAAAGACATCAAGGTAGAACCACTAACAATTTGAATCACCTATTCAAGGGATGAAAAAGGATAATTATCCTTTTAAAAAGATTTTTTCAAGTTTATAAAATCTATGCATAATCTAACCTCTCCATTTTTCTTTCTAATTGGTATTAGGTTAGCTACATAGGTAGAATGTCTAATTGGAAAAAATATTTTTGCATCTAAAAATTTCTTGACCTATTTATAGATCAATGGTTCTAAGATAGGATTAGCTAGTCTTTTCTTCTGCCTGAATGGTTTACAATCTTCTTTCAATGGAATGATATGGGTCATAACTTGAGGATCAAATATCTTCAAATCTTCATAAGACCATGCAATAACATATTTATATTTGGTTAATAAGTCTATAGCTTTTATAGATTTTACATTTGTACATGCAATACCAAGGTTTGTTAGTTGAGGTTGACCTTAACTTCCTAAGTCAATTACATTATAATATTTCCCACTTACTTTGAGAACTTTAGCAGTTTCAACTAGCTTGTCTTTATCAAATAGTATTACCAAGACAATCATGCCTTTGGGAATCTTGTTATGATTCAGTCATATTATTTTATAAACTCTATAATTATCAAGATATTTCTCATTGACCTCATCAATAATACGAGACTCAAACACTCCTAAGTTGTTCATGAATTCAATGATCCATTGATCATCACTAAACACTTACAGATGATTATAATTATCAGGTAAGAGGGAGAACCAATTCAATGTTGAGGTTTCCTAGTTTAAAACGTTTATTTAGCATCAATTTAGCTTCAACTCAAGCTAGTTCATCAGCATACTAATTTTATTTTGTAGGTATTCAAGAAATATTGAAATCATCAAAATACTCAATCAAGTCCCATACTCTAAACTTGTATTTCTTCTTATAAGATAATTTTACTTGATTCTAACTTGAGTGACTACTACTGTAGACACTAGAAAAATTCACACTATAGTTTTAGGTGTTTTACTCACCCTTAGATCATCCCTTGACCCCCTTTGGACCATTTCACAACCTTTCAACCTTAAAACATAAGTCAAAATGGCTAATTCTACCATTGAAAGTTAGCCATTAACCACCTTGGTAGTTAAATTCAACCCAAACTCTAACTTTATTTTCTATTAATATTTGTTTGATAATCATTTGTATATTTAATGCATGTTAGGCTAATTTTAGATATCTTGCTAGACAACTTATTAAAATCATATTTTTGCCACTCCCTTTTCCTCTATATTAAGAGAGGAAGAGGAAGTGAGAAAGGGAGGAGATAAAAAATTATTATATAGAGATTTTTTTATATGCACTCTTGTCACTTCCAATAAATCCAAGGAAAGCTTACAATGAACTAATGACCATAACAAAAACCAAAAGTGTTGTTACAACTCATCAATCAATAACCAAAGTATCATCACTCTGTTAGAATTGCTCTAGGATACACAACAAGATTTTAACCAACCTCAACATTATTAAAACCAAAAATAAAGCTAATTATCTATTTTTGATCAATATTCACCAATTAGTTTATTTATCTTCTATCCCACTTTCTTGTTTTGGAGTTCTGTAACTCCAGATACTTCCTTTCTTTCCCAAGACTACCCATAACCTATTTCAATCATCTGAGCACCCTACCCCTAAACTAGACACCTATAAACATTACCCTCTATCTCATGACCAGAATCCAAGCTGAACTCACCTACTATAACTTTCCTACAACCTTCCTAACCAAACTTATTTTATTATACTAGATCCCATAGTAACCACTGATGGTACCTAACTACTGATTTTTTAAACCTAATCACTGACAATCACCTAACTATCGATGGTTCACCAACCATCGATGGTTTTACCTAACTGTCAATGGTCACTATCTACCAATTTCCAAGCAACAAGCTAACTTGACCTATTAGACCCTAACCAAATCCTAGTTTTTGAGTTTCTATCTTATCACAGAAGATCACTTTATTTTCTGAGCCATGTTTGGTTTATTTAGCAGTGATATTTGTTTTTATGTTTCTATAATTAGTCAATTCATTTATTCGTTATCAATCACTTCTTGTATTTAATTTTAGTATCTTCTTTTATATATGCAAGTAATTTATCTTATATTTTTAGAACTTAACTATTTAAAAGTGTGGATTAATAGCCTCTAAGGAATCTTGTGCTTATTTGATCTAGCTCATGATAGAAAATCCACTCTAATACCCAACTAATTAGAACATTTATTTAGTGCTTTCTTATCTATAGGTCATTCCACCCTAGACAAAGAAGAGTCTCCACAATCATTTGGATCAATGTGCACACACCATATTAGGTTTTCTTCCATACCCTCTCCAAGTTTCTTCTTACTTTATTTTAAGAAAATAAATGAAATTTTACTGAAACATTCTAGAACGTCTAGTGGGACCATTGAGTCTTTTTTGGGGGTTCATAGTTTGTATCTAGGTGTTTTTCTTCTTGTCTTGTGTTCATATAATGAAATCAAAATTTCATTTTGGGTTTAAAATCAATCTACATACATTATTTTCTTGCATGTTTATCTCACATAGCATAAATTAATCAAGTAAATAAATCATAGCTTTACTCTTGTCACACACATGAGACCAAACCACACATCTTAATCAAATATCAAAATATTGACATAAGGCACAAATGGGATTTTATCACCTAGTGGTCACCTTTTCTCAACTATCCTACTTATATTTCATCACCAAGGGGAGAAACAAATTAGCTCTCTGGCTAAGTATAATCTCTAACAATTGATACATCTTGGATAAGCACTCAACACCCTTGTCACAGTGGTGTGGGAAGTGAGGGGGTAGGCCCCAATATCAAACCATGTACTGATTTCCAACACATATCCCTTTGGAAGCTTAAAATACCTGAAACCAATCATAGGCTTCTTTTCTAGTACCCACTTTACAAACCAAGTTGAGTCACATAATTTTTAAAGCTTAAGGCACAAACCATAAGAAAGACTAAAAAAGAACTTTATTTGAATTTTTCTTATCATTTATTTGTTCGAGTTATGTGATCACTTTTATCTTTGTTTTCCCCTCATTTTCATGGTTTTAAATAAGCAATAACTAAGAGACCAAGTGAATTAGGATCCACCTCATAGTCATCCATCCTCCTCATCTTCTTCATCTATGCAATATATCTTGGATACATAGAGTTCTCCCCATTCTTTTGGAAGTCCTAATTTCCCTTGGATATTTACAGAAGGGGATACAAAATTTTCCATCTTCTTGGATAAAAATCATGTTGCCCTCCAACATGACCTTAGCACCATGTCTCACCATACCCATGCTTTGGTTCTACCTGTGAATCCACCTTATAGCATGTCATCCTAGCTTATGGGTGACACCTCTATTACTAGAATTTCCACCCAAACTTTAGATACCCAATCATCTTCTTCCACCAGTAATCCCTCTGATACCACTATCCAAAACTAACCCATCTAGCCTACCAACACCTAAACGCCTTCCACCACAACCAATAACTCTTCTATCATAGTAGAAACACAACCTATGGCCACTTATACTTTGCTTACCATTAGATTACCCTCTACTAGTATTATCACCGTTCTTCTTGCTATCTCTAACCCACTAACCACCAATCCATTCTAAATCTTGGTGGTTTTCATACCTTCTACCCTTCCACCCATCAGTACCAAGGTTACCACCTATCCTCTACCTATCAACCCAAACATACCTCAAACCCAACCCCCATAAATCCCTCAATAGGTTCCCATTGCACCTAACCCAAACCACATCCCTAACCCAAAAGGGTATATACCTCCACCTTCTACCCAACCACCTATCTCCACATATTCATATGTGGCATCATCCCAGCCACCTTGTCCATCTACCAATATGTTGTGGCCTCTCAAACTTCCACTATATATCCCTATGTTATGCATACCCAACCTTAATATAATGCACCTTACAACTTTAGAGGTGCACAACCACAAATCGATCTGGTAAAAATGTTAATGGATAAAATTAATACTTTGGAGCCATCCATTTCTAGTCCCTATTATCTCTTATTATATGACCAAATCTATAATTAACCAATTAATCCATCCATCCCCATCCAACCTTATCCTCCTCACTAGGAACTTCCAAAATTTTCAAAATTTTAGAGTAAGGAAGACCCTCAACAACATCTAAGAGCATGTAGACACTCTTTTTATTTGATTGCCTATGATGATGCTCTCCTTCTTTGTACCTTTCCCATGTCTCTATTTGTTCTAGCACTAGATTGGTAAAATGATATTAAAAGGTACTCCCTCTTTTATTTTGCTTAACTACCTCAAACCTTCTTAGATCAATTTTTCATAAACATCTCTCAGAATTTTTCCATCATCAATCTCTACTCCATTTAGTAATTTGATGATGAGTCAATTGCTAATTTTGTATCCCATTGGAGAAGTTTGATAAACAAACTCTCTTTCTCTTTACCCCAACCTAAGTTAATTGAGCTTTTCACTTGAGCTTGTGTCAAACATATTTCTTCCACTTTGTGGGTTCAGACTTTCAAGACCTTTGATGAGGATTTTACCATTTCTTGTAAATTAGAGAATAGAGCCATTGATGAGGGGAAACTAAACTAAGAAAAAATAATTTTAATTTCAAATCAAATGAAGCTTCCTCCTCTAAAACTAATAATCAAACCACTATTAAAATAGAAAACAAGGGAACAGTGGATGCGGATATCCTTAAAACCACTCCTCCACTCATTTTTAACCAACCCAACACTTCTAATTCTTCCAATCAAACACTAAAAATCAAAATAGTAACAACTAAAATTAATTTACTCTACTAGGGGAGTCATATGCTTTAGTATTTGAGAAGTTTTTAAAAGCAAATATCATACAACTTCCTCTGACCAAACCTCACATCAATTTTATTCCTCTCATCCTGTACCTGGTTGGTATAAGGATAATGAGTTATGTTCCTACCACCATGTCATTGGGCATGATGTTAGTAGATGCAATACATTCAAAAATGTTGTCCAAGAATTGATTAGGGGGAACTTATGTTGGATAACCCAAATTCACCCCAAAACCAATCACTTGATATCTTTAAGCAACTATTTCACAACCATGCTCCTTTTGTGAACAACAAAAACCATAAAGTGGAATCTTCTCACACCCATGAGGCCCATACTATTAACATGGTTCTTGGTGATCTCATTACTGAAAAAACAATTTCCCCTCCAATTATTGAGGTAGTGGAATTACCTTCTATTATTTTGGAAACCAAAATAAAGGAAGAAACTATTCCCCTTTCTCCACTTATTGAGGAAGTGGAATCTCTAACCTCTCCTTCAATAGACACATTAGAGGAGGCAAACATTATCACTCTACCCATCTCCTCCATCATTGAGAAATATACTCTACCTTTAGAGAGCATAACTAAGAAATATGCCACCTTACCTACCCCTCCCATAGAGGAATCACCTTCCCAAACCTTGGAGCCTTTGATTGAAGAAAAGGATAAGGTAGCCGCTCCCCTCTCTCAACCTATGGGCTTATCCTTTGAGTCCACTATCAAAGGAATCAAACCTATTTATAATCCATTCTCTATATTAGTTCAAAAATTATAATTCCTATCCCAACCTAGCTTGGATATGGCCACTTTTTTGTATTAACTTAGGCTCCCTTATCTAACTAAGCAATATCCCTCAACCTTACCTTTGTCAAAATAACCTATTAATTAAACTATCAAACCTTCCATCATCACAACTAAACCATTCAAACCATATATCAACCATACCATGGTTGAACCATCCCAACCAACTTCACCTAAAATAACAAAATTACCCTCTACCATTCCAACCAAACCCATCAAAAGTCTTGGCATGTTACCTACTCAAAACCTTACTCATCCAACATTAAAGTTGGATTTAACTCCACTAAGCCCACCAAAGAAGCCCCAAACTAAACCAACAATGAAAGTGAAACCATCTAAGATCCTAAAAATCAAAACTTTGCCTCCCATTTCCACCTTACCTTCTATTTTAGACCTCACCCTTCTACCTTAATTAGGAAACCAACCATCTCAAGCCATACCACATCCAATCACCACTTTTAGCTACACCAACACTCCTAGTTTCACCTTCACCTATTTTCACCAAATCATTAATAACCAAACTTCATACCTCTAAAAATTCTACTCACAAGAAATCTACACCAAAACCATCTACACAGAACACTCTCTCATCCAAATCTCCTACCATCAAGCCTAATCCTAGAAAGGCTTCTACCCTAGCTACCAAACCTAAGGCCTTCACTCCCTTTCCACCTTTAATTGAGTCCAACTCAACCATATTGAAAAGGTTTTTTCAATCATATTGTTTAACCTTTCCACCTATCAAATTATTTGACCCACATAGTCCTAAACCATCCTAGTATAATGACAATCTATTATGTTCATACCATAGAACACCTGGGCATGATATGGAGAACTATAAGGATTTCTAAGTCCTAGTCCATCAGTTGTATCATGAGGATGACTTATTATCAAATGAGCCTCCCATGAGCCCACCACCAATCCAAGAACTAGGGGCCATCACCCAACACCTGCCTACTCCCCCATTCTCAACTAAGAGTGAGGAGGAATTGAAGCAACCCATTAACCAAATGCTTCCCCAAATCCATACCATACATGTGGTCACTTGATCATAGGATTAAAAAAAGATAAGGGGAAGGTAAAAGTGTCCATCCCATGGACATATCCCTCTTCTACCACCCAACCACACAACTAAATCCAAACATCTTCACCTTCACCTAAACCCAAGGTATCTATCTTAGGTGCCTCCTAATCTAACCCTTATAAATCAATCCAAAGATTAGTTCTAAAATAGATTCACCCAAAACTAGTGAATATGAGTTTATATTAACTAATTAATACCTCTTCCCATCATTTCCAAGTAATGATATAATTTTTTCAATCCATAGAGGTACAACTAGAAGACCTGAAACTTCTAGCAGCCTTTGTTAGAGCTCTTAGCTTTCTAACCTTATTAACTTCAAGGATTCATAAATACCTTCCATCTATTTAGATGATCTAGATCCTCCCCTCTTCATTACCCCATACATCAACAAAACCTACATCAAAAGGGTTATGATTTATGGAGGAGATAGCATCAACATTATCTCCTCCCATGCATATGACTAGTTGAAATTTCTAGAGAATATTATGTCAGAAACCTCAATGGTGCTCCAATAATTCAATGACACCATGGCCACAACTTTGGGAACTATTTTCCTCCACATTTGTTTAGGACCTTGTGCACTTCCTAATCTCTTCTACATAGTAAAAGTCAAGTTCAAATATAATGTTTTACTCAGACACCCTTGGATCCATTCTATCGGGTGTGTACTATCTACCATGCATCGATGCATCAAATTTGAGCACAAAGGTCAAGTTGTTACCATACAAGATGACCCAAGTCCTTTCACATCATGAAACATAATGTACTGACCTAATAATATTTTCCTTCCATTTAATAATACTTCATAAACAAAATATGAACCCCCATCTTCTCCTACCAATGAAGCATCCACCAGTTCATCCATCCCTTCTTTCTAAATCCCCACAAAAAACTCCTTGGAATCAACATTCTAACATATTTTTATAGGGGAGTATTGCATTTTGATACTATATTATTTTCCTACTCCCCAAGAGTAGGAAAATCTGGACCAAAAACCCAATTATGACCCTAATATTGAAGCCATTGTTGTTTTTAGGCCCCCTACTTGTCAAACCAATTTCATCTATGGGGGAATTGATAAACCCATTGACACTTCCACCACCTCCTTTTCACCTCGACCATTCACCTCTAGTTTCTCTAGTTTGGATAAAACTAAATTTACTAAGACATACCTCTATAGGTGTACTTGGAAGGGATTTGGTTTAGGTCAGTATGAACATAGACCACATGAGCTACTTTCAATTAATACCTAAAAACCTCATGAAAAGTATGGCCTCAATTTCATGCCACCTAACAGGCAAACCAACCCACCTCTTGTCACCATTGTTGAGGAAGACATCCTATCCTCACAAACTCATTCCCCATTAAAATATGAGGATATCAATATCATTCCACCTAACTTTTGTTTTGGTCAACATAATTAACCTCAGACCTTTGATCTATAAAAAATATGGGGTAGCTATAACCATTCCTATGACTCATCTTGAGATGGTAGAAGATGACTCTCCTACCATTAATACCATTCAATGTCAGTATGACAATTCCATTCTCACCTGTCTTGGTGGAGAGTATTCCTCTATCCACAAATCTTTCCCTCTTGAGACTTAAACTATGTTGAATAGATCCACCAAGGATGTCAACTTAGGTATTTAGAAAAGCCCATGTATTATCAAAATTAGATATACTTTAGATTCCTTGGAGTACCAATACTTTTCTATCTTCTTTTAAGACCAAAGCATAACATTTGTTTGGTCTTATAGAGACATGCTAAGAATCCACCCACTATCTCCACCCATAACATAGTCACCATCTACTATGTTAAGCTTGTTTGGCAAAATCTTCATCGGATACACCCTTACATAGCCCTTCTCATTAAAGAATAACTCTAGCATCTCCTTTTAGTCAATTTCATCCAACCCATTGACTATCCCTAGTGGGTCTTGAATGTTATCCCTATCACCAAAGATAGAGGAGGAATTTGAATTTGCATGTATTTTTGTAACCTTAAACTCATTTACCTAAAGGATGAATTCCCTTTGCTAAACATTGACCATCTTGTTGACGTTATGACTGGACATGAATTGCTATCTCTTATGGATGGTTTCTTGGACTATAATTAGATCTTTATTATCCTTAAAGATCAACATAAAATCACATTTATCACCCCTTAGGGGACATTTTATTATAGAGTCATGCCTTTTGGTCTAAGTAACATTTTTTCAATCTACTATCATGCTATGACCTACATCTTCCATGAAATTATTCAAAAAATCATAAAGGATTATGTTGATGACCTTTTAGGAAATTCCAAATGTTGTAAACATTATTTGGACATTATTAAGATTATCTTTGAATGCCTCATCCATTAAAATGTCTGCCTTAACCGCAATAAGTGTATCATTGGGGTCTTGTCATGGAAACTTCTTGGATTCATTGTCTCTCTTCATAAAATCAAAGTCAATCCTACCAAAGTCAAAGAAATCCTCATTGTGCCTCCTATTATCAACCTTAAACAACTTCATATCTTACAAGGGAAGCCCCAATCCATATACCATTTCATCTCTCAGTTATCTAATAAATGCCAACCTTTTCACCACCTTCTGAAGGAAGATATCTCTTTTAAGTGGAATATGGACTATCAAAAGGCATTTGACTCACTTAAAGACTGCCTCATTTCTTATGCATTCTCATTCCTCTAAAAGAGGATCAAACTTTTTACCTTTATATATCTACCACTAACCACTCTTTATGGGCAATGCATGTGCATCAAGATGATAAGTATAAAGAGTAAGTCATCTACTACATAGGTTGAATTCTTATAGAGTATGAAAGTTGGTACACCCATATTGAGAGACTTTGCCTCACCTTGGTATTTTTGGTTTCTAATATTCACCATTATCTTCTCAGCCATAAGACCTTTGTAATAACTAACACCAAATCACTTAAGTATATGCACTCCAAACCATACAAAAATTAGTGTATGACTAAGTGAATCATGCTTCTAGCTGAGTTTGAACTCAAGTTCCTCCATTAGAAGTCAATTAAAGGATAGGCCATTGCTAAATAATTGGTCAAATCACCCATATAAGAAAACCAACCATCTCCCCTTAAGTTTCTTGATGAGTCCGTCATTACCCTTTCTTGAGTAGACTTCACCTATCAAGTGACCATGTTCTTTGATGGATTAAAGTGTCAATGTGGTGGGGGAGATAGTATCATCCTTATCCCCCTTAATGGTGAACCTCTCCCTTTATCCTTCAAGATATATTTTGATTGTACCAATAATATGGTTGAATATGAAGCCCTAATGATAGGTCTCCAAACTATTCTAGCCTTAGGAGTCAAAATAATCAGCATCTTTGGTGATTTTCAACTTATGGTCAATGAAATTAATGGCTCTTACTAGTACAAGAATGATGTTTCTAAATAATACAAATAACTATTGTATGTACTATTTATGTCATTTGATCACTACATTATCCAAGTCACTCTGTGATCTACAAATAAATTTGATGATATAATGGCTTCTCTCACATCTCAGTTCCCATCTTCACCCTTTGAATCTAAACCATCTATTGTTATCCATTATCTTATTGAGCCTTCTTATATCAAATCAGACTCTCCAACCATCTTTAATGTGGAGGAGACCCAACTTGACTTATGGTGTAGGTAAATCTTTGACTATATCAACCTTGGCATTGTTCCTTCTGACCATTCTAGGAATGATCCAAGTACATCACATTATGCCATAATGGGGGGAATTATTTATAAACATGTCTTTTATGGTCTCCTCTTTCGTTGCCTATGTAGTCACAAAGCATCTCATGCTATCAAGGAAATGCATGATGGGATTTGTGGACACTTTAGTGGTATAGCTATCACTAATGTATCCTTCACCTTGGATACTACTAACCTAATCTTAACCAAAATTATTGTGATTATGTGAATAAGTGTGTTAAATGTAAATAACATGCTAATATAAATCATGCACCTAGCCATAATCTCCAATTATCCAAGGATTTTTGGCCTTCTTATAATGGGTTCTAGATCTTATTAGTGAAATTAACCCCTATTCTTTGCAACAACATCATTCTATCATCACTGCAACATAATATTTCACTAAATGGGTAAAGTTTGTCCCTCTTGTTTCAACCAAGGCTGAAATGATCATCAACTTTATTAACCATAAAATCATCTATTGTTTCAGTGTTTCACATAAAACTATCACCAATAATGGTAAATATTTTAAGAACAAAAAAGTCCAAGGTCTTGGTGATGCATTTAGTATCATGTTAAGTTTCTCATCACCTTATTTTCCACAAGCTAATGGATAGGTCGAATCCTTTAATAAAACTCTTAACAACATGCTAACTAAAATGGTTAATTCATCTAGTTAAGATTGACATCTACACATCCCCTTCGCCTTATGGGCATATTGTAATAGCATTCATACCCCTATAGGTGGTACCCCCTTCTCTCTTATGTTTGGGGTAGATGTTGTTTTACCTCTCAAAGTCCAAATTCCCTCTCTTTGCACATCTTTATAGGATATCATTTCTGAGGATGATTATTGTTAAGAATGTTTAGCCCAACTTAAGCTACTTGATGAACATTGTTTATCTATGCTTACCCATCTTCATATATATCAAGAGATAATAAATAAAACTTATAAAAATCACCTTAGAGTCTAAGAATTAAACATCAGAGATCTCATCTTAAAGGAAAATCAACATGTCACCAATATGGAGAAAAGTAAATGGGGAAAATTTGCTTTCAATTGGCTTGGACCTTATATCATAACTCACATGTATAGATCACAAGCTTATCGGTTATCCTCTCTTGAAGGGAACCTAGAAATTGATCCTCTTAATGATTTTCATCTACATCCTTTCTTTTGTTATATACATCTAATTCAACTCCTATCTAACTTAATTTCTTCCTTTGTTTTTAACAACCTTCATCTCCTTATTTTTAATGATAATTGATTATAGCTAGATCATGTGATTATCCATCATAACCTTATCCTAATATTGAACATATGTACCAAATTTATACCCATGGCATGATTCTCATGGTACTTTTACCCCCCTTAATAGGATGGATTCCCATGGTCATTATCTCTTAAACCTCTTTTACCCATCATCAGACTTCTTGCACTTTTAGTTTTACGTTCATAAAGGTGAACCTTTTAAGCCTATATAATCAAGTCTATGTCAAACAAAAAGAATCAAATCATATAACAATCATTTATCATATGGGTCATTTCAAGCATTCATAGACTATTCCCTTGAAGAACAACTACCAAAACCAATAATAATTGCTCTATATAAGATATAATATTCCCTTGAAGGATAACCATCAAAAGCCTTAAACAAATCTCACAAGCCTAGACCACTCCATTGAAGGATGGATAAGTAAATAATTTTTCTAAGCATATTAATTTATTGGAAGCTTCTTACATCGATCAGCTTCTCAAAACAAAAAAATCAAAATGACCCATTACTAAAAAAAAGAAAGAAAACATAATTTTGGAAGCCACAATCAGCTTCATAAGTAAACTTCCTACATCAATTAGTTTACATCCAATATGCCATGGACTTGTTTGTATTGGATCTTTGGTAGCCTATAAAAGACACATGATAATCTCAAAAAAAGGTCCTATCATCATCCATATTCATTCCATTACCATATATAAGCAAGGGATTCTTGAGCTTAGTTAACACTAGGTGGTCAAGAAACTTTTAACCAATAAATGAATGCTAATATGAAGCATTCAAAGGGCTTATGTTCATAATCTAATCTAAATTTTATTTTTTTTATCCTTGGAAAAGAATAAAAATCATGTCTTATTCTCATTCTCTGAAACCTACTTATTGATGCATTCACTTAGATGTTTGTTCTTTTGATTATCTTCTCTTTCTTGTCTTTTCTCACATTTAGTTTTGTTATCCAGCTTACTCTATGTGTTTTAAGATTAAGTCATCTTCATATAATAAAAATTACCAATCTCATACATCACACATCATTTCATCCTAATAAGAAAATGAATCAATGAACCATAGGCCATCCATAACATCTACAACCATTTAATCATACATCAGACATAAATGAGTCATTCACATATGTTATCCACCACATGTCTAATCTGAATAAGGAAGCATAGACTTATTAGTTTAAAACATGAGAATCATCATCAATACCCTTAAACATAATCAAATAAACATCATACCATCATAAACATAATCATCATGAACATAAATTAAATGATCACATATATAAGAAAACAACAATAAACCATAACCACATCATGAACATAGTCATGAGTAACCATGAAAATAATCACAAGCATCATAGCTATGTTGATTCAGAGGTAAATTTGGTAAATATATTGAAGTAAAATGAAACTTGCACCATCACATAGGGCCCATTGAGACCTCTCCAATGGTATGTAGAACATGAAAAATAGAGCTTGTATGCTTCTTATACAACCGGTCAAAGTTCCAGTCAAGTTGGTCAAAGTAGGTCAACGCGAGACAAACTATAGAAATTGACCATTATGGAACAATTAAAACCTAGTTCCATGGTGTAGAGCTTATTTTAATATTTTTTAGACATTTTTAATGGACCAATTTTGAGTCTGTATGTGCATGTTATGGCCAGTCAAATTTGGTCAAAGTGATGATGTGGTAGAAAACATGAACCAGTCATGTAGTGACATATGGTAGTGAGTTCATGTAAAATACTAGTTTTGGTTTCTCATCTTCATCTTTGATAGATGTATTCATCAAAAAGGTCGACTATGGGGACCATAGCTGGTGGAGTCCATTTTTATCTTGAAAGGGGACCCTACCATCGATGGAGATAATAGAGCATCTAGTTGGATATCGATAAGTGTTGGAATAGGAGTGGTCCATGTGGTGGGTCCCCAATAAACCATGTGTATTTACACCACTTATTTATCTCCATGATTAAATTTTATTAATCACATAGTGACTATATTATGGGTTCTAAAATTCAAGTCACTTTTACAAACATATTTCCACATCCCAAGTCTAATGATCTCACCAAATACCATGGGTTCTGAATTCAACACAGACCATGTTTATCATAGAGGAATCAACATTAATGCTTCCAAAATATATGTTCCAATCCAATGTTCCAAGGTAAGCAATGGACATGTGGCACATGCCCTGTTAAAAATGGTAAACAAAGACCATTTAAAATATGACTTAGTAAATTCCCATGAAATATGTGGGATATAAATTATATTACGCCATTGCCAATGTTATGGAATTATCCCAACATGGACTATGAATTTTTTAATGCATTAACATACCATGAAATTCATGGGATTTTAAAATACTTAAAACACTCCACCTCCCAAATGTGGGACAAATGATTTGCCTTAGCTCAAAAATGTTGTCGATGGGTTTTAAACTGTGACATTTCAGGTAAAATGATAATGTTCCCACCATCACACACAGTAACCTGAGCACTATATAAATTGGGAAAATTTGTATTTAAACACAAGTCTTAGCCAAGTAATTAAGGGCTTAAGGACTAACTAACACTCTTCATTAGTTTCAAGGCTTTTGAAAGCATTTTCAGACTTTGGAATGAATTAGAGACTTATTCTAGACTCCAATGCAGTTAAAAAAATATGTTGAGTGTCTAGAAATGAGATAACTTGCTGTAATTTTTAATTCCTCAAATTTAAACATTCATCAAATTGTGTAGATTGCCATACAGATGAGTTTGAAGAGATATCAAGTTTTGAGAGACTTGGAGAGGTTTTCACTTCTCAGTGTAAACTAGGAAATTATCCTAGACTTTGAGATGAATTCAATGATATATTGAATTTACTATGAAAATTTTGTTAAGGCCATTTTTAAATTATATTTTTGATACTTTTGGTGTTAAATTCATAGGATTGTGAGATTGTATTGATGACAATAAGGTGGAATGTCTATCTGTGGGTTCCTAGATTTTTTGAAGGTTTGTTGCCAATTTGTATGCAGTCTTAGAATATCCATTTGAAAATAATGAGGGTTGGACATTTACTCAATTTTAAAGGAAATGGATTGGTGCATACTATAAATAAACCTAGAGATGTAGGCATTATTGAACTTTGTTATCATGTTTTTGTCATGAGTTGATTCTATTTGTGCATTATTTTTGTACATTTTGATTAATCTTGTTTATGAATGACTATTGAATGGATAAATAGCTAAAATAATATAAAAGGTCAAATTTAGTTTCATTTCCTTGAATTTTTCAAGAAATTGAGTAATTTGATGAAAGGATCCAAGGTAAATAATTTTTTGCATTAAATCAGTGTAGAGTTTAAGGATTAGGTTTGGTATCAGAGTGATTATTGCCTATCATTAATAGATTTTTCATAGTATGTGTGTGGCTATTTGGGACCTACTTTCAACCATGTATTTTTACCCATGGATGTAGTTTCCCATGATGCTTTTGATATTGGGCATGATGATGCAAATGATTGTGTCATGCCAAAGAGAGTAGACATAACAGATGGTAGAACTAAATATGATGGTGGTGAACATGAATACACATTAGCACACATAAGATCAATGAATCATTAAACTTCAATAGAAATTTGATTGTCTTTTTGATAAGTTATCAGAAGAGTTAGGATGGAAAAAACACCATCAAGATGATCCTAGTACTTAAACCAGTTCAATCTGTAGTCATTGCTTGAGACATGGATATGTGGAAGAATATTGATGGTTATGGCATCTTGATCATGCACTATAATGGTTATAATATAGGAATGTGAGTAGAGGAAAAAATCCTTCTATACCTCTGGATATTATCTTTCAATCTGTGAGAGCCTCTAGATAGAGTATTCTAGTCATTTCAGAGGGATGTGTCATTAGACTTAGTTTTTAAGGAGGCATTAGAATAGATTATGTGACCGCTCATGTAGTACATCAATTGGGATTACCAACATTTCCACTTTCACATGATAAAATAGTTGGCATGTGAAATGGCATTATCTAAGGTATGGAAATATATTGTTGCACTTTGTGATTTGTATTTGGGAGATAGTTCTCAGACATCGTAACTCTTGATATCATTCCATTGGATATGGATGAGATGGTTCTATAAAATTTATATCTCTTGACTTGGCAAGCATATTTTAGAGATGATGGCATAGAGCTTCACTTGGATCACACTTAGATCGTACAGTTTGAGATAGGGTAGGTCTCTAGACCCAATCACAATGATTCTAGTTAAACATCAAACTCGTATGTACCAGGTGACCATTAGGAACATAAAGGTGAGTTGCATGATGATCTATATAGAAAATACTAAAGGAGTTAGACCCACACCAAGATTTTATATCTAGTAAGGAATCTTAGGTATATTTTGGGTTTATCCATTTATATATATTTACAAAACTAGAATAAATAATGTGCTAGTTATGATGTATGAATAAGACCCATACAAGAAATATTGTGACATACATCATGCACAGTTGTTAAAAACCTAAGGGGCACTATTTGTATCTATATATACATGCATTATATAAATTATAGTTTGTTTTGTTATGGAAGTCACCTGTAGAGAAGTATTGAGTGACAAGTTTATCATACTCAAGTTGTCTTTTCACATTTTAGTAGACATTTTTTGTTAACAATGGTATATGAATATTAGGTTATGATTTTTTTCATTAATTATTATTCTATAGAGAATAGTTTAACAGACCCAAGAAGTACTAGGTCAACACATGTACTTTTATAAATACCATTAAGGCAATGTAACATAAGAGGATGTTGATGGACATGCTATTATCTACATGTAAATGCCATTGTAGCCATACAATAATAGAGGATTTGTGGAAGGTGTGATCAATTAGTTGTTCCAAATAGTTTTATAATTTGAGTAGATCGATAAGGACCCATTGAAATTCTTTAGAATTAACTGGCATTTTAAAAGATTAAGTTGGGTACCATCTTTTAGTGGACTAAAATCCCTCTTAATGGGGAGGAGTGATTTGGAATTCAATTTGTAAAAGATATTTAAGTAGACTAAAACCTACACCATCATGTAGGGAAATTTGAGACCTTTCCAATGGTATGTAGAATGTGGAAAAGGAAGCCTATATACTCCTTATGTAGCTAGTCAAAGTTCCAATCAAGCTAGTTAAAGTAGGTCAAAGCTAGTCAAACTTAAAAAATTGACCATTATGGAACAATTAACACCTATTTATATGGAATAGATCTCATTTAAATATTTTTGATGCATTTTAAATGAACCAATTTTGAGTCTCTATGTGCAATTTATGGCCAGTCAAAGTTGTGATCACATTTGCTCAAAGTGATGATATGGCAAAAAATGTGAACTAGTCATGTAGTGACATGTGGTAGTGAGTTCATGAAAAATATTGGTTTTGGTTTCTCATATTCATATTTTATAGGTGTATTCATCAAAAAGGCTAGCTATGGGGACCATAGCTGGAGGAGTCCACTTTTATCTTGGAAGAGGACCTTATTGCTGATGAAGATAATAAAGCATCCAATTGGACATCAAAAAATGTCTAAATGGGAGTGGTCCATGTGGTGGATCCTCAAGCCACCATGTGGCTTTCCACCACTTATTTATCTCCATGATCAAATTTTATTAATCACATAGTGACTATATTATGGGTTCCATGTTCCAAGTCACTTTTACAAACATATTTCCATGTCCCAAGTCCAATGATCTTACCAAATACCATGGGTTCTAAATTTAGCATAGACCATGTTTAGCATAGAGGAATCAATGTGCATGCTTATACGAAACATGTTCCAAGCCAATGTTTCAAGGTAAGCAGTGGAGGTGTAGCACATGCCATGCTAAAAGTGGTAAACAAATACCATTTAAAATATGACTTGGTACATTCCCATGAAATATGTGGGATATAAATTATATTATGCCAATTCCAATGTTATGACATTATCCCAATGTGGGATATGATTTTTTTAAGGCATTAACATACCATAGAATTCATGGTATTTTAAAAGACTTAAAACATTCCACCTCCTAAATGTGGGACAAATGATTTGCCTTAGCCCAAAAATGTTGTCGATAGGTTTTAAACCGTGACATTTTAGGTAAAATGATAATGTTCCCACCATCACACCTGCTGAACCAAGCACTATTTAAAGTGGGCAAACTTGTATTTAAACACAAGTCTTAGTCGAGTAGCTAAGGGCTTCAGGACTAGCTAGCACTCTTCCTCAGTTTTGAGGCTTTTAGATGTATTTCTAGACTTTCGGGTGAATAAGAGATTTTTTATAGACTCTGAGCTAGTTCCAAAAATATATTGAGTGTCTAGATATGAGGCCATTTTTTCTAATTTTTAATGCCTTAAAGTGAACCTTTCACAAGACTATGTAGAAGTCCATATACATTAGTTTGTAGAGATATCAAGTTTTGAGAGACTTGGAGAGGTTTTTACTTATTAGTGTAAACTAAGAAATTATCCTAAACTCTGAGACAAATTCAATGATATGTTGAATTTTCTATGGAAATTTTATTCAATCCATTTTATAAGTCCATTTTTTATACTTTTGGTGGAAAATTCACAGGATTACGAGATTGCATTGACGATAATAAGGTAGAAAGTTTGTTCGTGAGTTCCCATATTTTCTAAAGGTTTGTTGTTGATTTGTATGCAGTATTAGAGTATACATTTTACAATCATGAGGGTTGGACATGTAATCACTTTTCAAGGAAATGGATTAGTTTTTACTATAAGTAAACTCAAAGACGTAGGCATTGCCAAACTCTGTTATCACATGCTTATTGTTTATGCTAGAATTTTCACTTTTATATTTAAGAAGAAGTAAAGATGTAGATGCTGCTAAAAAGGTGTAAAATGGGTATGGTATACAAACTTGGTAGAAATCTGCACATGATCTAGACAACATGGAGAACTCTTCTTTGGCTAAGAAAATATGACCTACATAAGAAAGAACTCAAAGCAAAATTGTTTGCTAGACAAGGAGGAAGGGTGGATTGTCTAGCTGATGCTAGATCTAAGAATGTGTGAGCTATCTATAGATGTTATCAATCCACTCTCTGATCTAAGTTAATTCTAAAAAGTGTGAACTAGGAATTTGACTCAAGAGAGGTGATTAGTATTATGTTAGTCCCAAAATGAAAACAAATTGATAAAAACACACTAACTATCATACATCTCTAGGCCTAGTTACTAGGGTGAGATTAATTAAAAAAATGAAAAGCAAAACTCAAAATTAAATAAAAACAAGAATCCTTCACCTTCTTTGGATGCTCCAGATGCTTGTTGTAATGGCTTTCTCGGCTTATGCTCATGAAGTCTTCATCAAAGGAGGCTTAGCTATCTCCTCTTCTCCTTAGCATGTTGTGGCTTTGGCTTAGCTTGGATAAATATTTTGGCATAAATTTGGCATGTGAGAGCTCTTTTAGTTAATTTGACATGGTAACTTTGCAAAAATTAAGCTTAAAATTCAATACGAAAGGTCTCTTATTTATATATTTTTGAGATTACTCTGAATCAACCTGAACCATCCATCTTGAGATGAAGATGTGTGGTTAAGGACTAATTCTATTTTTGGAATTAAATATATAATTATCCTCATCATAAAATTGGAAAAAGGGGCATTGAAGAGACATGGAGGGTCATTATGAGGCATGGGAGACCCATAATCCTGATATTTGTGGCATTTATGGTCTAGGGATGTCTTCCCAAGAAATGAGGTCACCTGACGATGTAGATATTTAATATTCATTTATAAAAAAATTTATTCAACAATTTCTCATGGAATTATTAATTAGGCTCTAAGTTTGTTTAATTAGCTCTTATGCATGATTAAGCACTTTATGCACAAATTACTCAAATTGATTAGAATGCCTTGTTATTGGTTCAAACTTTGACAAGATTAGAATTGGAAGTCAATGTCAGATGTGTTGGATCTATTATCCCATTTAATATTTTATTAACAAAAAATAAAAAAGGCGTGTGTCTCATGCAAGTGATTTGATAGAAAAGAACAATCCAGAACACCTAGGTGCAAAATTGGCATTTTGACTCAGAATGATCTGATCAAAGTTAGTTAGCCCATAAATTTAATTACCCCATTTAATGATACTCTAGTGAAAATTGGCACTTGAATTTATCAATTTCAACTCATTTAATGCATTTTAGCGTTTTTAAGCCAAATTGTGTATTTTGGTGGAATTGGTTGAAATCCTTGTTGAAAGTTACTAGTGGCCAATTTTAGTTGTTTATAGTTTTCCCCTATTTGGGAAGATGTTTCAAACCATAGGCAAATCATTGTCTTCTCAAATAATGAGTAAAGACCTTTATGCCAAAAATAATATGATGGTCAAATAACAAAGCTCCAAATAGTGTTTTGGAAGCTTAGGATGATTCCCCCTTGAGGGAATGGATGTCACACACACACACACACACACGGATGGTCCCTTAAAAATAAACAAGAAGAAAGGTGGAAATAACTCATGGTTGAGATTAATCTAAATAAGAAAATGCTTGCATGCATTGATTTGTAAAGATGACTGATTTGCCCAAAGGTAGTTATAATCAGGAATAAAAGTTAAAATAATGATTTGCCCATAGGCAGTTATAATTATTAAGAGGACCTAGATTGGCTAAAGATGATGGTTCCCTAATTAGGGTTGATTAACAATCATAACTCAATAATATAACCTAAAATAGAGATTAAAGATGAACAAGTAAAAAGTGAGGAAAGAGATGTAAATAAGAATAATATTGATCATTAGAAATGATTCAGTTGTACCTATCAATGAGGAAATCCATAGCCTTATTAGTAATGATATAACTAGAATGGTCAATGGGTTGATTTGATCAAGGGTGAGATGGGAGGATTTGCCAAAGTGTCAAGGATAAACTTCTATGACTCCATTAATTGTAGACCTTCTTCAAATTGATTTTTGTTGTAGCATGTGATGGTAGGCATCATGATATAACACCATGAAGATTATCTTGAAATATGCATAAAGACTGACTCCTAATCCAATAAACCCTCAAAAATAATACACCAATGATAAAAACCATGATGATAATGTTGACATATGAAAATGGATGGACTCAAGAATAATGTACATAAGCATTCACCCAATGAACACATATAGACTAAGTCAAAGAAATAGTGATAAAAGAAAACAAATAGGCAAGTGAACAAACAATGAAACACATAAAAAATAACACAAATAGACAAACAACTTGAAATAAATAAACAAATAGAAGTCCTAAAAACAAAAGAAAAATAAAGCATCCAAACAATGACTTTTCCCTAATAGGGTGGATTGAAGATAACTAACTAATCTTAGATAAGACAAATGTTTTTTTTAGATTTTGAAATATTTGAATGTTTTTGGAATTTTGGTATCTCAACTCATTAGATAATGATAAGATACGTACTCACAAAATGGCAAGAGCGTGGCTTAGGTTGCTCACAAAACAGTGAGAGCACATGAAAAGGGGGACTAAGATGACCTCAACATGCCATCAATAGTGTGAAAATAGGTGTGTATGTTGGAATTGTATTTAATAAGTTATCGTATATGTTATTTTTATTTATCTATTTAGCTATTTCTTAGTCATCAATAATTTGGAAATAAGTGTGTATGTTAGAATTATATTCAATTATTTATGAATAGGTCCTTCCATTCCCGTATATTTTATCTATATTTATTTGTCCAACTATTTTTTGGTCATCAATAGTATGGATATAAATATGTATACCGGTATTGTATTCAATGATTTATGAATAGGTCCCTCCACTCTTGTATACTTTATCTTTATCTATTTGTCCAACTATTTCTTAGTCATCAATAATATGGAAATAAGTGTGTATATTAGAATTGTACTCTATGATTTATGAATAAGCCTCTCTATTGTCGTATACTTTATCTCTATCTATTTGTCCAACTATTTCTTAATCATCAATAGTATGGAAATAAGTATGTATATTAGAATTGTATTCAATGATTTATGAATAGGTCCCTCCACTCTCATAAACTTTATCTCTATTTATTTGTCCAACTATTTCTTAGTCATCAATAGTATGGAAATAAGTGTGTATATTGGAATTGTATTCAATGATTTATGAATAGGTCCCTCCACTGTCATATACTTTATTCCTATCTATTTGTCCAACTATTTCTTAGTCATCAATAGTATGGAAATAAATTTGTATATTGGAATTGTATTCAATGATTTATGAATAGGTCCCTCCGCTCTCGTATACTTTATCCTTATTTATTTCTCCAACTATTTCTTAGTCATCAATAATATGGAAATAAGTGTTTATATTGGAATTGTATTCAATGATTTATGAATAGGTCCCTCAACTATTGTATACTTTATCCCTATCTGCTATCTAGTTGTTTCTTAGTCATCAACTATCTTAAAATAAATGCGTATATTACAATTGTATTCAATGATTTATGAATAGGTCCCTTGACTTTCATATACTTTATCCCTATCTACTAGTCTAGATGTTTCTTAGTCATCAACAATCTATAAATAAGTATGTATATTAGAATTGTATTCAATGATTTTAGGCCCCTCCACTATCATATACGTTATCCTTATCTACTTGTTTAGTTATTTCTTAGTCATCAACAATGTAGAAATGAGTGTGTATATTAATATTATATTCAATGATTTATGAATAGGCCCCTCCACTATCGATTATAGTATGTACGTTATTCCTATTTATATGTCCAAATTTTTTTTAGTTATCCATAATGTGGAAATTTGTGTACTTATTGGAATTATATTCAATGATTTATGAATAATACCCTCCACTCTCAGTTACCATATATATTATCCCTATCTACTTACCCAGTTATTTTTACTCATCAACAATCTAGAAATAAGTGTGTATATTAAAATTGTATTCAATGATTTATGAATAGACCCCTCCACATTTTAATAGATATTATTTGAAAAGAAAATAAGGTTCATGATGGTATGCCTTATTTATAATTCCCTTTACAATTTTCATTTCACCATACAAAAAAAATTCTCTATTTGATACTACAAATATAATTTTTAAATTTCCTTTTAAGGGTGCAATTTTAGATTTCAAATCATAACTCTTAGTCTTAAAGAGAATTTCTCCTTTCAATTTTTTTTGATTGAAAGCATAAACATTGTGATTATTTTAGCATCTTTTAGTTATTGGGTGTATAAATAGTTTACCTTATTTAATTTAGTGGCAAGGACTAAGGGGTATTGTGTTCCCAAATTTGTAAATATTTGAAACTAACTTCATTTATTTTTATTCATGTTTGTCTTAAAATTCATACGTTAGTAAAGAGTATGAAAACACACAAAATCATCATTCGCACTGATAATTTTAATAATCAAAATAAAAATTTAATCATAATATTTATAAGTAAATATTCTAACAAAAATATGATATGTTGAAAGAGTCATAGACCTAAACATTATGTTGATAGGGCTAACCTACAATAGCAAATAGTGATGGTGGTGGAATATAATGTCCATAAGATGTTAAATATTAATGACCAACTTTAAATTTGATATCCATTCGACCATCATATATCAATTTAAACCTTAAATTTGACATCTCTTGACTATCATATAGAATGTTTTTCTTTTTATTTTGACAAATAAAAAAATCATAATATCTTGAGTATATAGTGAAGTTTAGGCTCTTTAAAAAATAATGAGTTTTCAAATTGAACACTTTACTACAACTAATATTGAACTCATTTATCACCAATTATTTAATAAATTCTGTCTCTCTCTCTCTCTCTCTCTCTCTCTATATATATATATATATATATATATATATATATATAATATTTTTTATTTGAAAAAAAATTAAAAAAATATTAATTATTTAGTTTTGTAGATTTTTATCTATATATATAAACAAACACACTTACAAAAATATACAAAATTAAATAATTCTTTTTCAAATAAATATATGTATTTTACTAGTTTTATAAAAATTAAAGCTCACATACAATACATAACTCATTTCTCTTCTTTAATGTTCCATCATTTTCTTTAATCTTATTAATATATAAAACCAAATCCACCTTCGAAATTATATTTTCTATTCTAATTTAGGAAGATCCCAAGGTTGGATAATTTTTAAGGCATTCATTAAAGTTGTAAAAAAATTCTTGACATTATCTTATGGATGTCAGTTCTGAGTGCATGGTTATTCCATTTGCAATTTTCATTCAATCCAATGATTAATAATGCAATAAATGAGTGGAAAATTTTATTTCTGCCTATGTGAAACATTGCATTCTCCACTTAAACGAAATAGTGAGAGTTAAGAGAATGTTAAACACTTTCTTCCTAAGGAGGAAAGGCAAGAACATGTGTTGTGCAAAATACAAAGTGTCGTTTACACAGTATTGATCAATTTACTATAACTCATTCACCATTAAGAAAGTTTTATAAATAAAGCATGAAACATAATCATATTACATTATTACCTAATCACTACATGACCTTTTTCTCTGTTACATATATCCCATTAAAAATTTTAAACATAAAAAAAATGAAAGGGACTTACAGATACAAAAATATTGTCTCCAATACTGATAATGTTGTTCATTGTTAATCCACTCAAGTTTACCATGCTTGTATATAATGGAGATATGTGAGAAAATTATAAACCAAAGATGATGAATATTAGAGTAAGAGAAGAAAGGAAAGTAATAGTCAAAGCTACAAGTGGGAGTAAGTTTATAGTTAATTTTTGAGTATGGTTGAATGAAACATGATGTTATATATGAATTGAGAATTTTAAAAGAAGCATTAGCACAAAATATTTCATTATGAGATGTTTTTAAAATAAAAAAATTAGGCATACTTATGGGTTAAGTGCAAAACATTGTGGGGTCAATTTGTTGACATTTTCACGAATTAATCGAAACATGTATGTAATATTAAAATAATATGTATGTATTATTTAAATTAGGCTCGGTAAATATCAATTTTATAATGTGCATGCACTATAATTTGTATGCATAAAATTACATATGCTCTATAATATGTATGTGTTACTAAGAAGATTAAATGTTCATGAGTTAGTAAAGAAAAGCATGTATGTGTTACATTGAGTATGTAATGTTCATGTGTTAGAAAGGAAAAAATTAGAATAACTGAAAGGTAGGGGGATTGTTTACTAAAATTAATGTTAAGTATAAGTTGAAATTTAAACTATTAGATTTATATTTATATTTCCTTGTTGACACTTGCATTTTAAAATATTACAATGCAAATGTCAACAAGGAAATGTAAAAATAAATATAAAAATGTAAATATCAACTTTAAATATTTTAGTAAATATAGAAATTAGGGTCACTTTGTATCTTATAGAATTGGTCTTATAATGCCATGAGTTATGATTTGGAAGATAGTTTTTTTTTAAATTTAATCTGGTGAGTACTTATTCATTTTCAAGATTTCAACATTGAACTTGAGGATTCTAGTGCATAACATTTACAAATCGTATCCATTTTTTTGGTTTTGGGGACTTCTTGATTGTTTAATAACATTTCTAGGAGTTCTAATTTTATCAAAATTAAATTTGGGGCACATTTGTGAGTGGTCACCCCAATTTTGTTTGAATTTATTCCAAAGTGTTGTACATGTGGTAACATAGGTTAAAATAGTGACCAACATACACCCATTCACCCCTTTATGCCAAATTTACTTGTAATTGGGTCCTTTATAGGCTAAAAGTAACACAAAAACCATGTCCACTTATGACCAAGGTCAATGCAACTAATTTTTAAGCATATTTGTTCACGATCACCCCATTTTTCTTCAAATTTAGGAAAAAAGGTTGTGATTTTGGCAACATAAGTTGCATTATGAATCTTGCACATACAACTACTAACTTGTGTTGATTTTACTTATGAGTGGTCCTTTATATGCTAAAAGTGACACAACAACACTATATCCACTTATGACCAAGGAAATGAAAACAATTTCAAGAAATTTTATGCATGATCACCTCAATTCACTTCAAATTCAAGGCAAAGTGGTGTGATTGGGGAAATTTAAGTCTAATTTGTGACCCACACACACCTAACCACCCCTTTATGTTGATTTCACTTATTATTAAGTCCCTCATATTCAAAAATTCACACAACAACACCATATCCACTTGTGACTAGGATAAATATAGAATATTTGGGGCTCATATATGTGTGTGATCACCCAAATTCACTTTAAAATCTAGCTAAATTGATATTATTAGGGAAACATATGTCGCATTGGTGACCCATGAATAATAAACCATCCATTTATGTCATTTTTACTTGAGATTATGGAGATTATAGGCCAAAAATAACACAATAAAACTATGTTGTTTATTATGTGAACTATGAGGATGTGAGATTTCTAAATTTTACCTAAAAAATTGGCATAAGACATAAACTCCGTATATATATGTTGCTAAACTATAGGTAGTATACCTTTATTATGTCATGTGTAGCCTCTATCATGTCATGTGTATATATGAGACACACACACATGAGATGAGTTTTATGTGAGTCATGATCATAGTTATTGTCTTTATATAAGAGAAAACTAATAGGTTTGCTTGGGTGGATATCCTTGGTATTTTACGAATTCTAACATTGATGTCTTGGTATGGAAGTGACTCAGTATTGGGCCAATTTTTATTGACAAACCAAGCCCATCGGTTCTCCCATAGATATGGTTGATGTCACTCATTAGTTGGATGTATGGTTCTAATGGCATCATATTATTCAATTCAATAAAGGATGGGAACACTAGTATGTTGGGCCACACACATTACCACACTAGGATATATAGTTATATTCAATGACATCACATTATTCGATAGGCCTACCACACCAATGTAACTCATACTTAATAAAACCCATTCAGTGATGTCAAACAGTTGAAACCAATTATCTTATCAATAGTGAACACATTATACATTACATCATGTTACCCACACCCATTACATTATCCATCACATTAATATCATGTTACTATAGAGATGAGATTGATTTATTATGTGATATGGATATGGACTACATCACACATACATAATTCATGCCATGCTAGGCATCATACACATTGGGTCACTTTGGTCATACTATACATATTACATATGTAATGTAATAGCATTGATCATTGATATAGTTATTTAATAATCGATAGACTCATTTAATGGATATAATGAAATAGATATATTTGATAAAAATGATAGACCTTGGGCCCTATATCTACGCATTCCTAGTGTGGTAGAGTAAAGTATGAGCATAGATTTAGGGGATAATTCTATGGACATTTCCCCTAATACGTATGTGTTATGGCCATAACATGTACATGATATGACTAGAACACGTACGCATTATTTGAATTTAGGTTTGAAAAATATGATCCATAACATGTATGTGATATGAAGTCATAACACGTACATATTATGTCTTCATAACACATACACATTATGAGCACTAAGAATAGTGCCAATAATGTGTACGCACTATTTTCACTATTCCTAGTGCTAAAAACACATATGCGTTATGATTTTAACAAAAAAACATAAAAAGGTCCATCTATAGGTCATAAAATTTCATTCTAATTTTCCTAATTGGTCGACACTTTCCTTGCCCAAACTGTAATTGTGTTTTTCTTGGAGGATAAAAAATGCACATCAATTTCCTGATACCTAACTAAATCACCAATGCCTTCATACAGGGGAGGTAAGTAATAAAAAACCAAACATTTGCATTATTTGACTAGTAAATACCTTTTTTTAATAGTTTGTTCCACTACAAGAGATCAATACACTAATTAACCTATAAACCCTCATCCTAACCCTCCACCTAACCCTCCTAACCCTCTTAACCCTCTGCCTAACCCTCATAACCCTCCTACAGTTCCACAATATCCCCTAGGTAGTTAAGATGATACAGATTCACACATAGTGGGAAAAAATAGAAATTAAACAAATAATTAGGAGAATGAGGGACCCCACATTGACCAACACCCACCACACCTATTTGACCAATATCTTAGAGTTAGTATTAGGTCAAGTTGACTCGATAATGAGTTAAATTGATATATGGACACCATATAGGGATAGATGTAGGGCTTATTATGCTAAAACATTATTAGTATGTGAGGTGAAGGATAAAGACATATCAAAAGAGAAAATTTATGTCTTATTCATCAACCCAAGAACCAATGCACCTTTTCTAGTAACCACTAAATGTTTTCCAATCTACCAATGCCAACATCATTTAATCTAAAATAATCCTTGTGATCGATGGTGGATAGTATTTGATTACCCACCATGTAAAAACCATGAGGTTTTATTATATTTTTTGAGAAAACTCTACTATAAGTTTATCCTCAATGAGATTCCCAACTTATTTTACTATGGTGAGTTTTAGGATGGATGCAAAGGCTCTGCATAGGATAAAACAAGTGCACATTGTGCAGCTAATTAGCCTACAAAGATCCCTACCTAAAATCCACTTCAGTCTGATATCCCCTCTATGGTGAAGGAGGTCATGGATATTGACACTTTACATGTGCTTAGTGTACTTAATGATAGACTCATTCAATGTATGAGTAGGCTTTATGAGACCAATGTTAGAGATATTCCACTAAGTGTGTGCACCCAACCTCATAATTTCAAATGTTATGGTGTTAGATGCATTGGACCTTTAGATGATGATGGTGGTGCCTTTGAGGGATTAGATGATATACTCATGAGCGATGAGTATTTCACATATATATTTGGTGTGCAAAAGTCAGTCATTACACACATGTAGGTATATTTTATATAAATATCATGATAAATTGAAGTTATATTTGTATTTAAAAGATAAGAATTAATTTAAATAGAAATTAAATAATATATAAGGACTTCTTATGTTGTAAGAGGAGATGGTGCCTACATCTTCATTTGTAGAGCTAGCTTGTGGCACATCCTTTACTTTAGTTGTTGATGTTACTAGGGCACCATTTACATATATAGAGTTAAAATTTTGAGTTAATAGTATACTCTATGTACATGTTTATACATACATACATACAAACATATATATATATATATATATATATATATATATATATATATATATGTTTTTGAGGTAAAATCTTAAGTTATTATATGTTTAAGTCCTCTAAAAAACTGAGCAAAGTTGTTTATTACGTTGATGATGACAATAGACAATCCTTTGTCTCTAAAATTAGAGATAGAAATAGTTATTACTACTACAATGTCATCTACACAAGCACTCACTGAGGTACACGTTAACTTATAATTTTGAATTATAAAAATAGATGTTTTTAAATAATATTACTACATACTTGGGCAAATATAATCTATGTGAATTTATTATTTCTACAGAGTTTTTGTATGACATCTGATAGTCTTAGCATTTAGATGATTATTAGGGAACCTTCACATTTTTTACCCATTTAACATGCTTAATCATACACCTCAACCTTTCACTGACCTTGTTGAGCATTAGGCACAAATTAAGCATGACCATGAGATTATAGTAAGTGCATGTTTTAATTAATTTTGTTTTCTATTTTAAAATTAATTTATAAATTTGGTTGAACGTATAGTATGTAAATTTTATAATAATATTTTTATTATAATAGGTTCATCTATAGGTGATCTATGAGAATAAAAGGACCTATAGTCAGAACTTGGAGGACTCTAAGGCATTTGAGGGATTTACCTCTATGAGTAGGGCATCCAAGGGAGAGTCTTCCTTGAGGAAGGCAAAGTGAGGGAGACTAATTTATGATTACAATGTCTTATATGATGTATTTTTTTGTATGCCTATATGGAAATGTATATGTTTTTGACATTGTATGCATATAATACATTCACCCAACATTCTATTATGTTGTTAGATGATGTAGTTTTTTATACGCTTATATGGCAATGCATGTGTTATTAGTATTATATACCTATATAGAATTCATCCAACATTATATAATGTTCTTATTTTGTATGCCTTTATTTATTTTATGGACACACACACACACACACACACACACACACACACACACACACACACACACACACACACACACACATGTGTATGTGTGTTTGTGTGTGTGTGTGTCCATAAAATCCATAAAGGTATACAAAATAAGAACATTATAGAATATTGGATGAATTATGTATAGGTATATAATACTAATAACACACACATTGTCATATAAGTGTATAAAAAACTACATCATCTAACAACATAATAGAATGTTGGGTGAATGTATTATATGCATACAATGTCAAAAACATATACATTGCCATATAGGCATACAAAAAAATACATCATATAAGACATCCTACTCATAAATTAGTCTCCCTCACTTTTCCTTTCTCAAGGAAGACTCTCCCTTGGATGCCCTACTCATAGAGGGAAATCCCTCAAATGCCTTTGAGTCCTCCAAGTTCTGACTGTAGCTCCTTCTATTCTCATAGATCACCTGTAGATAAAAAAATATTTGTGGGAATATGATAACATTTGGTAAATAGGATAGGTGGAGGTCAAGTTAGTAATAGATGGCAGGTGTTGAGGAGATATTATAAACCTATAAATATACCCCTTGGCCTCTCATTTGACACATATTGAGAAGTCACATATTTAATGGATCCCAAGAAGTCTCACATTTGGAGATTTGAAAAGGATGCATGTTTTACAAGTTAGGACCAAACTGAAGATCAAGATAGGTTTCAGTGAATGTATTTAACCATGTGAGGTATTTGTAAATATTATATATGTTTTTTAGATTGAATTCTTAATATAATTTCTTTAATGGAGTTCATGTATATGTGGAGTTCTTGATTATTGTTTAGTTTACTTTAGTATATGATAGGATTTGAATGTGTTATCTTTACACATGCATTTTATATTTGTAATTATTCACATCAATCAATGGGGTTATTGATGTTCTCTTGTTTCACATCGAGTGTATGATCAATTATTTTTCCTTAAGTGATATGTTGTAATTGTATGTATTCTTCTATTTGTTAAACATAATCTAGCTTGCATAGGGATAGGAAAGATCAATAAAAATCACAACACCCAAGCATGCTAGTGAGCATCCAAGGTCCAAAAGGACAAAGAAATGATGTGAAAGTTAAATATAATGTAAAAACACAAAAATGTGAAAATAATAAAGATACATATCATGATTTTATACCTTCAACAAACAATAAGATAAGGTAGTACTGACCTAGTAAAGGAGCCTCAATAGGAAAATGGAGAGGAACCTCTTGCTCAAAAGAAGTTTTGTTAAAATATATATTTATTAACCTAGACTAATGTAACCATTAGATGGGGTGGTTAAGACCTTGATGAATTAATGCATGTCAAGTATATGCCCATACTTACTATATTTATGGTCACTCATAACAACTATGTTTTTCTCTACCTCTACCTCAAAGGACACGTTGCCACTTTTAGCATTGATGAAGCGATAATTAGAGAACTAAAAATTCAATTATTTATGGCTCAAAACTAATACTAAAAATAAATATGGGGTGTGGGTAACGTATAGGACCATTTTATTGGCCTCCCATCATTCCTGATGTAGAGACCTACCACCTATTCTAGCATCAAGAACACCCTTCCCAAAATAAGAAAAAAGTAGTTTTAAAGCCTAACTTTAGGTATGCATAAAATGGAAACCATAATTCATTGTAAAGAACTCAAGTAACCATAATATGTTTTCCAAAACCCTCTAATTCAACCCTAGATCATGTACTTGGAACCTTTAAGACCAATCTATGGTATAAGTTATAGTGATGTGTCCTGAAATGTAAATTTATTATAGTGAAGAGACAAGTGTTTATCTTCCACTTGGAATTTCTGCGTCCAAAACCAATATTTTAAATCCATCACTTTAATATAATATATATATCAAAATTACATGTGGTTTCATTAACACAATGTCCAAGTCCACTTAGATGCATGTTTTTAGTACTATTCCAGATTATGGAAACACTAACAAAAAATGTTGTCAAAGTTGAAGTTGGAGTTGGATAAATCTACTTTCATTACTTCATGGCCCAAAACCAAAACCAAAAACACATTTGAGGTGGTAGATAAAAGAAAAGAAATGCAATTTTTAATCCTGATTTTAGGTATGCATAAAATAGAAAAAGTAAGTCATTAGAACAAACCAAAATATCCCTCATATTCATGTTAAATCCCTATAATTTTAACCCATATCATTTATATGTAACCTTCAATACCAATTTATGGCACAAGTTGCAATGACAAGTCCTAAAATATAAATTTATTATAGTGAAGACACACTTGCTTGTCCTCTAATTGGCATTTCCACCTTTAGGACTTCCAGGTGAAAATCCATCACTTTAAACACATACATAGGAAAATTAAATGTGATCCCATGAACATTACATCTAAATCCACTTGGGTTCATGTTTTCACTACTATTTTGGAGCATGGAAACACCCTAAAAAAATGTTGTCAAAGTTGAAGTTGCAATTGGAGAACTCCACTTCTAGTGTTTTGTGGCTCAAAACCGGTGTTTAAAATATGTTAGGGCTGATGGATAACATTAAGGACTAGGTTATTTTAATTATATAATTACCTATTGAGAGACCCACCGCCCATTCTGACCTCAAGAATGTTCTTCACAAAACAAGAAAAATGTAGTTTTTAAGCATGAATTTAGGTGTGTATAAAATGGAATCCATAAGTCATTTAAATTAATTAAAATAAACATCATATTCATATTAAATCCCTATAATTTCATCCTATATGATGTATACATAACCTTTAATACCAATTTATGGCACAAATTGTAGTGATGGGACCTAAAATGCAAATTTATTACAGTGAAGAGATAAATACTCATCTTCTAACTAGCATTTCTACCTCTAGGACCTCCATGCGAAAATACATCACTTAGATCATGTATAGATAGGAAAATGAAACATTATACCATGATCATGACATGTAAATCCATCTAGATTCATGTTTTCACTAATATTCAAGAGCATGGAAACACTAACAATAAATGTTAAAGTTGAAGTTATAGTTGGAAAACTCTACTCCTAGTGCTTCATGACTCAAAACTAGTGATACCAACACATATAGTTTGGTAGATAATATATAAGACTAAATTATTTTCCTTCCATCATGCTTGATCTAGAGACCCACCAACCATTCTGGGCTTAAGAATGCACTTTCCAAAAGAAGAAAAATGTATTTTTTAAGTCTGAAATCAAGCATGTGTATAAATAAATATAAGTGATTGATTTGAACCAAAATAACCCTCATGTTCATGTTCAATCAATCTAATTTTACATTATATCATGTAAATATAACCTTCAATACGAATTTGTGGTACAATTTATAGTGATAGGTATTGAAATGCAAATTTATTGTAGTGAAGAGATAAGTGCTTGTCCTCTAGCTAGAATTTATACCTTTGGGACCTCTAGGTGAAAATACATTACTTCAAAAACATCTATATATAGAAAATATAAGTTATTCTATGAACACAATGTCTAAATCCACCTGGATGCATGTTTTCACAACTATTCGAGAGTGTGGAAAAACTAACATAAAATGTTGTTAAAGTTAAAGTTATAGTTGGAAAACTCCATTTATGGTGATTTGTGACTCAAAAATGGCACTGCCAAAATATATAGGTTGGTGGATAACATATAAGACTAGGTTCTTGGCCTTCCATCATGCCCAATCAATAGACCACCACCCATTCTAGCCTCAAGAATGCCCTTCATAAAATAGGAAAAAAGAGTTTTTAACCCTAACATTAGGTGTGCATAAAATTAAAACTATAAGTCATTCACATGAATATAAATAACCCTCATGTGAATTTAAAATCTCTCTAATTGAAACATATATCATGTAGATATAACCTTTAATACCAATCTATGGCATAAGTTGCACTGATGGGTACTAAACTAAAAATATATTGTAGTGAACCTCTAACTAACATTTCCATATCTAGGACCTCCAAGTAAAAATAAATCACTTTTAACACATTTATATAGGTTAATTACAAGTGATCCCATGACCACAACATCTAAATACACACAAATTCATGTTTTCACTACTATTCAGGAGCATGGAAACATTAAAAACAAATGTTGTCAAAGTTGATGTTAAATTTGGAGAACTCTACTTACAATGCTTCTTGGCTTGAAAATGACACTAAAAACACATCTAGTTTATTGGCCTTACATCGTACCCAGTTGAGATACCCACTACCCATTCCAAACTCAAGAGTACCCTTCCCAAAATAAATAAAATCTGATTTTTAAACCTGACTTTAGGCATGCATAAAATGAAAACTATAAGTCATTTTCACAAAACAAAATAACCTTATTTTGAGTTTATAAGCCTTATACATTCATCCCAGAGAAGTTAAATAGAAAATGTAAGACCAATCCAGGGTACAAATAGTAGTGATGGGATTTAAAATGAAAATTTATTGTAGTGAATAGACAAGTGTTTGTCCTTCAATTAGTATTTCCACCTTTAGGACCTTATGATGAAAATCCATCACTTTGAGCACATATAGATAGGAAAATGACACGTGTTCCCATAACCACAATGTCCAAATCCACCTAGTTGCATGTTTTCACTATAATTTAGGAGTGTGGAAACACTGATAAATGTTGTCAAAGTTGAAGTTGCAGTAGGATAACTCTACTTTTAGTGTTTTGTGGCTTGAAATAAATGATGTCAACACATTAAGGGTGGTGGATAATGTCCAATACCAGGTTCTTGGCCTTTCATCATGACTGGTCAAGATACTCACCACCCATTCCAACCTCAATAATGCCCTTCCCAAGATAAGAAAAATGTAGTTTTTAAGATTGAGTTTAGGAGTGTGTAAAACATAAATCATAAGTCATTGGATGAATCAAAAGAACAATCCTATGTGTGTCTAAGCCCTCTAATTTAATCCTATATCATGTCAATAAAACCTTACAGAACAATCCATGACATAAGTTGCAATGATGGGTCCTGAGTACTTATATTAATTTTCTCTTAGCCTCAATAATATGTAATTCTTTACTAACAATGTCAAACGCCTGAAGGTGAAAGCTTATTTGGAACCACCAACCTACAAAAAAAAATTAGTAAGTAGTTAAAAATAAAATTTATATGTATTGCTTATAAAATCAATAAAATTTGGTAAAATTAAATACATCTACATTTGACAATTCCAAAAACTTAGAATTCAATCTAACAAACCACTAAGATCTACTCTAATCTTGATATTATCAATAACAGCTTCACGGTCTGACTCACGAACTTGCCATAGATTTTTGTTTAATGGCCTCCCATGATATTTGACTGATTGAATATTTGTTGCAAGAGCCAAATTTGAATAGTGCAGTATCTTCCAATGTGTTTCAAAGTCTTCAGATAACCATATATCTAAATTTTTTTTATAGGATATTATCGAAGCCAAGATCTAGTGACAACCATAGACCCAATGGGATAGTCAATGTTTTCTCCATCTATGACTATGGAAGTCAATTTTTTATTTTCCTCTACACACTTACATATGTAGTAATTTATTTCCTCTTCATTGTCCTTGTTAGTAATAACAACAAAAACATTCCTTGTGTCATAAAAACATTGTTTAATGATGTTTTCATGATAGATAATCTACCTATTTTCACTAGATAAGATACATAATCAAAGTCATGTGATGATTTCCTATCTATAAGTTGTAATTATAGTAGAACCCAATATGTGTCCATTAGAATTAGAGGTTTATGGATCCATTCATCCACCCATTATTTTGAATCAAACTAATTATAAACAAACTCCATGCATGAAGAGAAAAAACATGTCAAGTTTCTCATATGAATAGTCCAAGAGCTTGTATTTGAGCTATGAAATGAATGGAGATCACTTAATCCCATTAAAATCATACAATCCTCATAATTTTCCAAGTGTTTTTATTCCATAAGAAATAAATATCTATGAACATTAGAATTTATTTGACCACCATGGCCCCTTCTCTCATTACACCATTCAAAAATTGTTGTAACTTTAGTCAAAATAACACCATCTTCAAACTTCAACTCCTCTCTTGAAGGGGCTATTTTTACACATGCTCCAACATCCTCATGTTACCCTTTTACATGGACAACCTTATTAAAACTCCTAATATGTTTTACACCATTGATAATGTGCATATTTCTCAACAAATAAAACATATGCACATTATTGAATTGTGATATGCAATTTTTTGACCAAATGTTATGATGATTGAAAGTAATGTTCCTCTCAATGAACTATCCATAAAACACCTCAAAAAAGCCTTGAACATAATTTTTATAATGTGATCGGTCAACACCGACATAGAAATGACACTCCCTTATTTTTTTATGATCTTTATCTATACTACTAGGTGTATGAATGAATGTTATATGCTCGAATATGGCAAGTTGTATTGAGTTGTAATATTATGATTGAACTTCCATTTGTGGTTTGAATGTGTAATTATTAACAAATTATACTACTAAAATAATATAACCAAGTGGGAATGTGTCCTTGATTATCTTAAAATATTCATCCAATCATCTATCTTTTTGTATATTCCTTGCATACTCATAAACAATTTCCTCATTGAGTTTGAACATAAATTATAAAATAGGTATCTATTTTGCAACAAACTCACACCTTTTAGATTATTATCCATATTTTACTTGATAATTCGTAGATTTTTATTTTCTCAAACCAATTAATTCCTACCCAATTTCACTTTTACTCTCCTTATGGATATAATTTTAAATTTTGGCAATCCACCACAAATTCTGCAATTTCCATCCAAACATGCATTGTTATAAAAAAATTGTCCATCTAGTCTTTCAAAAAAAAATGCTTGGAATAAATTTATTATCTAATTTAAATTCTCTACCACATTCCTTTAAAATGGTTTCAGTATTCAAAGAACAATGTATATGGTACAAAACATCATAGTGCATTAAAAATTTAGCATGTTGTCTACAACAAGTGGTGCATGTGTGATTTATTTTTACATAAAATAGTATGGCCATCTCAAAATATCTTTAACTAATGGAAATTTATGGATATATTTCAAAAATATTATAGTATAATTTTTTTTGGGTCATATCCAATAAATATTTTAGATGTGGTTCAAAGTTACGAGAACCAACTTTTATTTTCACATCTCTTATATTGGGTGAAACTCTTGTATTGTCTTTCTAAAATTCTGTAGGTAAATATTTGAGAGCATTGATTATAGAGTTATCCTTTCTTTGAATTATACTAGAGAATGAGCATAGCTTAGTGGTACCAGCATCATTAAGTATTTGGCATCTTTCAATTTCTTTCATTAATGTTTTTCTATTTATGTCTAATGTTAGGCTAGTTTTTTAAATCAATTATTTTTTACCTATTTGATCACTTACTGCACAAGTTGTAATGATACATTGGTAAACATTAAAATATTTGTTGTGCGATTGTTGGCCTATAATATGATATGCATCATGTAGATTTTCAATAATTTCATTATTTTCATCATCTATGTTAGATGTTCTTAGTATTAGGGTGTACATTGTCAGTATCATATTAATCAATTTCATCAACTAAATAAACACTTGGCATTTTTTAATATCAAAATGTAATTTAACAAAGAAATTTTCCCAATTTTTTTCTCATCTAATCTTCTTGAATGGTGGTTAGACCTTTTTATGTATTTATTTCAAAAAAAAATCATCAACTTCAACTAATTACTCACCTTTTCTATGCACAATCCTCAGAGGTGTTGTTAATAGTGGAGTTTGTTGAAATGGTGTTATAAAATCATTATGTTCACTACTAGTTTATTCATTGTTAGTTTCATTGTTTAGTTATGGGATGACATTTTCTTCATTGTTACATTCATCATTATGTGTTTCCATGAAATTATATTCATTGATAGGAGGTAAATAGTCATGCATAGATTCATCATCAACAAAATCAAAAACTTTATACCTTGAATGTGTACTTGCAACATAATTTGAACTTCTAGGTAAATATTCAAAATCATTATGAAAATAATTATTTTTAATTTCATTATTATCTATGACATTTGGCTCATTAAGGATAGTGTTTGTACCTTGTCTTAAATGAAATGAATGCATTCACACCTTTAATTTTTCTCTCAACTCTTCTAATTGATCCAATAGTTTTTTCCTTAACTTATTCATCTTATTTTAATAAGCTTCGTTACCCATGGATAGACAAATAAGCATTTTAAATTCCTTTTGATGGTGGGGACCTAAAGAACAATTTGATTCCTTTTGATAGTGGGGGACCCAAAGAACAATTTGATTCCTCTTGTCTTCTTCATAAAAAACATAAAATGATGTAGAGAATGTTTGTGGGGTTAGAATTCTTTAAATATCAGAAAAAAATAAATGTTGGACAATGATTTTTTTGTCTAGAGACAATAACACATACACATTCTTTTTCCTAAGTACATATTATCAATAATGTGTACGCACTATAGTATAATGCATGTGCATTATTGATAGTATTCCTATGTGATAATATATCATGTTGTTGTGATATATGATCATACTAACTAATAACACCTATGTTATATTATTATTTTAGGGTTTATTTACCCATATCTTGTATTCTATACAATTGATTGATCAATAATTTAGGTTCATGGGGCTCATTTTGACCCAAATCACTTGTTTAATTGCACCAATTTACTAATTAAATTAACTTATTACTAATTCAGACCTAAATCATGTCTCTAATTACACAAAAAGACTATTTAGATCAATTTATGACTAATTTAGCCCCAAATTACCTCATGCTCTTGATTAGGTAGATTGAAAGGGCTTGAATTGGCCCAAATTTATTTTTTGATTTAATTGGTGTTCAATGAAAACCAAGAATTTATCTCTAAATCAATCTCTTATATCATATTAAATATAACACTTTCTTCTAAAAAATAATTAATAGCAAACATGCTGCCCAAATATCATCCTCATGACCACATGTGTGAAGTGATATAGTTAGACCAATTCATCCCTTGGCAATACTAGTGTAGGTTTCATTTCATTTGTGCTTATTATCCATTTATTGTATACAAAACATTTATAGTGACAATGTTTTACTCAAAAACATGTCAAAGCATGATTTGGATAAAATCCTATGATTTTACCTATATTATGATTAATTAGCTACTACATGCTTTGTAAAGTATGTAAGAGTATTGTTATCAACCAAATCTTAACCCTTTAAAAGTTAGTTCAAGCCTTCCAAATTTGGAATAACATGGAAACAATCCTAGGTTGTGGGTATCCTAATATTAGATTGAATCTCTAGGTTATAGGGCTAGTTCCCCTTGATGATTTACTAAGGCTCAAAAATTAATCTACCACTTGCTAGGAAAAGGGAGAGAAACCAAATATAATGGATGTGATTCACCAAATATGTGGTTCTCTACCTATAAATAATATAATAAATACATAAAATACAACTTGAATTGAATTTCACTACTCAAATAGGAAGGTCTCTAGGCATGAGTGTTTCACATAGAGGTTAGTGCATGGTGCATAGACTAGGAAGTTGATCAATAGATATCTAAATACACTAAGAAGGATTTATTTACTTTTCAAAAACACAATATTTTATTCACACTATGTGACCTAAAAATATGACTACTACTTGCATATATATAACTGAGAAAGGACAAATGAAAGGAAGCATTTTCTATCACTAGTCATTCATCAACTGACTAAGTAGATATACTAGACATAAGCCATGAGAAGGAAAAAATTATTTTTATTCAAGTCCAAATTAAAAATAAAATTATTTATATGAATAAGGATTCACAATCACTTAGGTCAGCCCCCCTTCAAAGCCAAATTAGGCCATACATATAGAAAAGGTGAGAAGAGAGAGAAAATAGAGGAACATTAGAGAGGAGCCAAGGACACATATCAATATTAATGAGACAATTTACAACAATAAATTGGTTATAAAAATTCCTATTAACTTTTCCAAAATGTGTCACCTCATACAATCATGATCTCTAAGAGAGTTGGCATAGGAGAGGTGTCTTTACACTTGAGTGTCCTAGTAACTCATCAATCTCCTTTGTAATTGCCCTCTTTCTTAGATAGAGGTGATAATTGGAATACTTGATCATAAAATTCATCTTGATCTATTCTCTAACCATGTTTATTTACATCATGCATCTATTGTAGGCTCCTATGCCGATGTTGTAGAAGATCTGAAATGTTTTTAAATAGGTATCTTAAAGCTTTTGATGAAATCACCTCCTAGATGTGTTTAGGTGTCTTGAAACATCCTCATGAGGTCTTATAATCATCTAAAAATTTAAATTCAATTCCATATATATCTCCATGACACCTTACTAGGCCTTACCTAATTCAACTCCAAGAGAAAACTTCTAAAACTACCCTTTCTAGGCATGTAATAGTCACTCCTAGGCCTAATTTGTATATCCTATACATAAAACGTGTGGGATAGTGACTCAATTAGGTTTAATTATACCTATTAATTTCATATTTTTAATTTCATATCTAAATTCATTCATCTATATTCATTTGGCTCATTTCCTCTCTCATCGAGTCAATGACATGGTGTAGGCAGGTTCAAACATGTCTACCATCTTAACAATGGTTCATAAACATAAGAGATTCCAATATTAAAAAAATTCCAAAATTATTTATCCCACATATATCCCATTTCATGGATAATACATTTAGACCCAATTCAAATATTCTTTCGAGTTTTAAGCACTAAACTGAGTCTTCTTGAATTCTTCATAGTGCAAAATAAGGTCTTGAGGTAGCCTTCAATGTTAAAGATTGTTTATAGAGTTTTGAGGATGAATGATAGAATTAATGACACTATTTTGGGTTATGAGACACAATTAAAAATATAAAATTTACATCTTACCCCATTCAATTCCTTCGAGGAGTTATGAGCTTCTCAATGTGATCTGTCAGGCATAAAAGACTCTGTGTACAAAATGAGAGAGTACTTCTTGGTAAAAACACCTTAAAGTGAAATTTGTGACAATAATAACCTCCAAAAAGGTATTAAATGTTAAATTAATTATTCCCAATCATATTAAATATATATTAGTCTCACAATGAGAGTTATTTGAATTGAGTCCATATTGTGAGTGTTTGAAAATAGTTAGGTTTGTTTAGCCCTAATGGCCTAGTTCTCAAAAATTATCCTCACCATACTAATTTTAAACCTCATGGATATATTGAAACATTATAATTCAATTACCTAGATCTTATAATCCTTAAAATGTTCCAATGAATGTTTTTTTCATCAAATTTCATATACAGGCTTGTACATGCTTGTTTAGGCCTACTAGGCCTAATTAACCTACCAAGGTTTCTCCTTATTTCATATGACCACAAACATTAAATGGAGTCACTTATAAATTTTGGTATTAAAATAATAATATTTATTTTACACTCTTTCACCTCTCCTTCATGCATGGTTTAAAACACTCTCTCCATTCTTATCCAAGGCCTTACATGTAGGAGTCTAATAGGTCTGCCTGGATACTAAGTGTGGACCTATTTATTTTATTATAACCTTGAGGTCTCACTTAGTAATGGAAACATAATTCAGAGGTTCCTATTACTTTCATAGACTTTTTATTCTTCTATCCAAGCCATCCTCCACTCGGTCACTTATCTTTTCATGACTAGCCTATAGGTGTAGTTTATGTTTTTAACTATAGGTGAGAGGTGAGTTCTTTATTGAATGGTTATTAAAGATTTGCTTAGGTTTCAATTGATTCTAACTAGATTTATTATCATCCAAACTCCAACATCAATTCATCTATTTCCTTGCCACTTTCATATACTTACACAAGCCTATATGTGACTCATTAAGCCTATTAGGCTTGAATGGATTTTCAAACTTGAAACTATATAAATTAACCGAGTCTAAACTTCATGAAGGATTATGTTTAGGTTTTATTCACATTTATCTCAAACACATACCAAACATTACATATTTTTATAGGATACTTGATGTTAATTTTGACCTCTCAGTATGCCTGACTGTATGTGTATAGAATGTAGGCATCAAGTATGATAGGTTGGATATATGGGTGAGTATCCAACTCAATTTTATCTTTCCATTAAACTTAAACATATTATCCTAATTTTTTACAAATTTTATATTCTTCATTTACCCTTTGAACCATACTTTCAAAGAACTAGTTAGATGTAGAGTTATACCTTTTAAACCGTTACTATGCAGGCAATGTATACAGAGTCTTTAAAATGAGTTATGAATTCCACTTAGGAGGATAGTATAGAAGGTACCTATATGATTGGATAGATTTTATGGAATGAGAACATAGTGAAACATATTCAAACTCCATTAAATTCATTAAAACTATCAAACTCTTTGAAAAAACATCAAGTATAAACTATGACACATCTTACATGAAGGATCCTCTACACTATGAAGGATCACATGTTCGAACCTGGTGAAAATAATCATGAAATATTTTTTCATATCCATATAAACCCTATAAATTTTTTTTCATTCTCCAGTGAGTTTAAATTTCCATGAAAATTTACACAAAACCAAGCTAGTGGGGATTATAGGCAGCTTCTAACCCCTTAAGCTCTTAGCAATTGTTCATAGAGATGGGTGATTTAATCTAAAAACCAATTCTAGGTATTTGAATTCCACTATGACCCATATCTTGGTGAAGAGCTTAGACCCTGACTCTACCCTCATGGACTGTACCATTCATTTAAAATTTACCTTTGTGAGCTTGCAAGGAGATCGATAGAAGAGAGAATGAATATTTTACCTTATTGAGACTTTTGTAAGTGATATGAACTTTAAAATTCCATATATAATGTTAATAGACATTTTTAAAGTATCTTCACCTAAAAGTGGGCTCTTGAAGTCTGTACAAGTTCCTTAAATTACCTCTTTAGAGTTAGAACTAAAGTAACTAGCCTATTCTGACATGTAAATTGATACTCTTACTTTGTCTTGAAAACATGCACGTTATGTATCTTCTTAAAATGTTTTTAATTTGTGAAATTCCATACATTACCTCATTTTTACCCCAATAGGTGACTTAAATGACTTAGATTGCATGATATACATGGTGGAAGACTAATACATGGTTAGATGACTTGTAGAGCTTTTGAAAGTGACCTTTATCTTTTAATGACGTCTTGAACATTGTATTCAATGATCCATGAAATAATATCACCTTGATAAGGTTTAATTTGGCCATAATTAAAACCTAGGTTTCTCCAAAAACCTTAAAAAATGTTAAAATACTTTAATTTATTCAAACAAGTTTGACAAGATTTAAACCAAGTGACCAAGTGAAAGGACTTGAATTGATGGACCATGTATCATATTAAAACATCATGACATACTCATAGGACACACTAAACTTACCTTGAAATACTTAGTATGCATGAAAAGGACACTACCTTAAACAATGCTAACAAGACTAACAAATTTTCAATTCAAGACTTCATAAGGCATGGGTGGGTTATGAACAAGGCATGGAAGCATGACCAATAAGTTTTCACTTATATGGGTTGAAATTTTGACCCTGGGGGTCAAAATTGGTCAATAATACCAAATATTGATGAACCAAGTATTCTACCCCTTATTGTAAAATTTTATCTTTATCTTCTTTGATGACATTATCATCTACAGCGACACATAGGAGGATCACCTCCACCACCTTGACACAACCTTGGAAATTTTTTATTCCAACCACCTATGTTCCAATCACAACAAATGTCATTTTGAGAAAAGCAAGGTTGAGTATTTGGGACATATTTTTGCATCTAATGGTGTTCATGTTGATCCCACCAAAATTGAAGCTATGACAAGTTAGTGGCCATCCAAAACACTCAAAATCTTATGCGAATTTGTTGGCTTGACAGAGAACTATCAAAAAAATTTCAAGGATTATAGCACAATTGCATCTCCATTGACAAGGTTGATCAATAAATAAAATATTTTATGGTTAAAAGCATCTACCAAGAAATTGTTGGCCTTAAACATGTAATGTGAACCACACCAGTATTATCCATGCCTAATTTATCCAAACCATTTATTCTTAAGTGTGATGCATGTGGAACATGTCTTGGTGTTTTACTTATGTAGGAATGATGCTCTATTGCTTTAACTATCATGACCCTCACTAGATGTAATTTGGCATGCTCCACATATGATAAAGAGATTATGAATATCCTCCATGCAGTTCACAAATAACATCCATATTTGCTTTGTCAAAACCTTTGCAACAAAATTTACCATCAAAGCCTCAGATAATTTTTTATAAAAATGAGTATCTTCCCCAGATCATTAGAAATGGGTTTCTAAACACATTGAATATGATTATGAAATTACCTACAAAAAATGAAAGGAAAACATGGTGGTTGATGCCCTCTCTCACTAGTTTAAAGAACAAGCTCATTTATGTGTTGTTTCCATTCCCATTTCCACATGGCTTAAGGATCTTCAACATGAATGGCATCATGATAAATCCACCCAACAACTCATTGTTTAACTCTCTAATGGTTCATTTTCTAAACCTCACTATACTTGGGATGGAAAAACATTAAGTTATAAATGTTGTACTCTATTAATTTCTCACTCCAAGTTTAAATAGAACATTTTATAGGAGATGCATGCCTCCCCTTTTACAGTTCATGTAGGTTTTCTCAAAACTTGTGATTGAATATTTCATAGTTTCTTTTCATCTAGACTCAAGTAGGATATCAATAAATTTGTTGTCTAATGTGATGTTTGTCAATGACATAAAGGGGAAATAGTTGCACCACTTGGTTTAATTCATCCACTACAATTTTTAAAACATATTTGGATAGACATTTCCATGGATTTGATTGAAGGCTTACCAAATTCTAGCAGTAAATCAATCATTCTTATTGTAGTGGATTGTCTTTATAACTACACTCATATATGTGCTATATCTCATCCCTACACTATTTCTATCCTAACCTAGACATTAATTGATAAAATATTTTGGATCCATGGTGTTATTGATTTTATTATCTCTGATCATGATTATATCTTTACAAGTCATTTTTGGTGAGAACTATTCAACTACCTTGGTATAACTCTCAAAATGAGTTTAGGATATCATCCATAAACTAATGGCCAAACTGAAATTGTTAATAAATGTTTGAATACCTATATTTAATTGATTTATCACAAATAAGTAACATTAGTGGGTAAAATGGTCACCTCTTACATACTTGGCGTACAACACTTCCTACCACATGGTCACCAAGCTAACCCCATATGAGGTTGTCTATGGCCAAAAGCCACCCTCTCTTCTTTTATATATACCAATAAGTTCCCTAGTATAAGCTATTGATATGAACATATGTTCATGTGACAATATCCTTTTCTTCCTCAAGGATAATATCCACATAGAACAAAACTACATGAAGCAATAGGCAGACCAACATCACTCTAAATAATCCCTTTTAACTTGGAGATATGGTTTTCCTTAGCCTATAACTTTATAATCAATCCTATTTGAAGTTGAAAGTCCACTATAAATTTGATCCAATATTTTATGGGCATTATAAAATCCTCCAGTGGGTTGGACTTATCACCTACAAGTTATAACTTTTGCCTTTATCATGTGTGCACCCTATTTTTCATGTATGATGCTTAAAGAAGGTCCTTGGGAAGAATGTCCACACTCAGATAGTGCTTCCAAAAATTGATGTAAATGAATCCATGATTTTATAAGTTGACTCCATCCTTGATAATTTATCTCATTATTTTTACATTTGGGTCATCACTGAAGTTATCATCTAGTGGCATGGGATGGAACCCAAATATTCCATCGGAGAACCTCTTCTCTCAATCTAGCAAAAATTTCCTCTCCTCAAGATTTGAGGGTAAAAATTTTAAATAGGAGGGCATGCTATCATCCTATGTCTCAGCCATCCTTTTTTCAATTTTTTTCTTTGATAAACAGTTATGGATGCATATGATTTTTAAGACATCCCTCAAAGCCTCTTGTAATAGTTGAGTGTAATAGTGTAATAATCACACATTCATTAGGAGTAGTGGTTATCTAGTAGTAAATTACTATAAATATGAGCCATGAATTATGTTGAATTGATCTTGCTCAAAGGAGGTTTCCCCATTGAAGAGGCTAGTGATTCTGCAATTCTATTATTGTAGTATAATTCTTATTTGTAGTCATTATATTGTTAATATTTATAGATTATTTCATGTATTATAAAATATTTACTAACATGTTCGAGAAGGATTCTAGTACATAGATGTGAGGTGATAAATAATGAAAACCATAGATCAAAATCTCAAAGGAAAAAGGAACATGACCTTATATTTATGATCATATGGGAAATGTAGTTCTTTCCCAACCTGTAAAACACTAACTTTATTATATTCATCTATGGATAACTAATCTTGACAGAATCAATAAATGGGAAAATATTTCCCTCTAAAAATAGGCATGTAGGAAATATTTTTGAATAAATTTCTATTTGGATACTCTTCGATCTAATATTTCTTCTACATTTGGATTTTACTCTTTTTTATGACCCTCTACACTTAGTCTCATGTGACTAGGAAAACACATGGGCTCATCACCAAAGGCTATATGTAGGCAAGTAAGGGCATCTCTCCCCAATTTTAACCACAAAAAACCAATAAGATATGAGGAATCAAAACCAAAGGTTAGTAAAAGAGTGAGATATGTGAAATTTGACTTTTGTATTTGCACAAAAATTTTGATTTTCATAGGAGTGTCAAATTTTCTATCTACAAAACCTTTACCCCCAAATCTTGTCCACATGCACTAGTAATATGTAAGGGATTATCACCTTGGAGCAAGATAGGAAAGTAAATTTAGATATATTTTAACAAGCTAATGTTATACTTTATAAGTCATTATAAAATAGGACTCTATCATGGACAAGCCTCTAGATTAGACTGTAAGTTAGATTTTTTTTGAGTTTTGCATGAAGGTGTAGGGAAAATATGTGTATTGTACTTGTAAAAACTAAGGAAAGAACCAATTTAATGCTTATTTTGATAATATTTTCCATGGGGTAATAGGGTAATGTGAAAATGGGATGATGTGATATGCCAAATTTTGAAATTTTCTACACTATGTGAATTAACAACCAAGTAATCACTGAACAACACATCTTACTATGCAAACAAACATACAAACTATGAAAATGCAATGCGAATGAGAATAAAATGATATGAAAGTATTAGATATAGAATAATTTTAGGTGAAAATACTTTATAAAAACTCATCAAAATCCTTACCTTATAGAGTGCATAACTTAGAGGTTCCATTGTTCAAATCTTTTATCACTAGGTAGGGGCCTAACTAGCTAGATCTAAACTTCTAACCTTCTCCTTTGTTATTATCAATACAAATGTCGAGCCTAAGGACAAGGTATCCTAAATTAATTTGGAAATTATGGGAATAATTATGGAACTTATGATATATTGGTAGAGTAAGATTAACATTGGTTTCCTGACTACGGTGTTTGATAGCAGGAGGTCAAGAACTTACATGAACTTAAACACCCACTTGTCACAAACCCATTTTACTATGGGAAATATTATAATATAGTATTTTAATCTAAAGGATTAATGATAACATATGGATCATTTTGTATCTTCTATGTATCAAGTAAATAATGTTTATAATGGCTTATTGATAAGTGTTTTAAGGATGATTGTTCTTACAAGTGGAAGATGATGTCTAGCTTTGGTAGTATGTAGGTAATCATAGGGACCAATGTTGATTTTTATGCTACCTATTATTAAGGTATGAATCCTCTCCTTAATTATGATCATGATTGGGGGAGGATAAATGGTTTGCGTAAATGTTCTAGAATATATGGAGTAGCTTGAACGACTACCTTCCTCAATGTGAAAAAGCATCATATGGTTGTGATTGAAATGATAGGATGGCTCTAGGGAAGCTTATCATTTCCTAATATTTATATAAAATTAATATCAAACATGATAGAAGATAAGAGACTATCAAGGTCTATCATACTATCACTCCATCCAATATAAACAACCATTTAGTCACTAGATATCTTGGGAATGAGAGGCTCTATCCTAATCAAGACTATAAAATCAAACTATGGTATTATAGGATAAAGGTAAAAGTGAAAAGATGGAGCATCCATGGATTCAACTAGCTAATTGATTTCCTTAAGAACTAATTTTATATAAATGAAGTTAAAGTCTTTAGAGATCTTACACATGGTCACCTTGTACAACTGAAGGTGTTCAGTCTTGGTCTGATAGACATCAGAAACTTGGTTCATAATTAATTTTGAGTCACCATGGATCCTTAAATTTTTAATGCCCAAGCATTCTTCAATGATCTTTCTAAGTAATAAGGCCTCATAATTGGCTCCATTGTTCTTACACTCAAAGTCTAGATTGAAGCCAAAAGTCATGATTTACCCTTGAGGAGAAATGAGAATGACCACTACCCCAATACTTAGGTGGCATTTGGCACCATTATAGTAAAGGACACATTGATCATGTGTAGAAGAGGGACAATTATCTAGTGAATTTTACTGGTAATTCAATATCTCAACTATATGGATATTAAAAAATGTCAACTAATCCTTCCTAGGGTCCCTTGTTTTGAGGATCAAGAAGACAATGAGTATGTCCCATTTGTAGGGTAAATGGAAGGTCTTGTATAGATGTTAATGGCTTATCCTTATGTTATGGATGAATTAAGGGAATAAATTCTAAGAACTCAAAAGGTTATTTTCTAATCTTTGGGTTGAGGTAGGTAAGTACCTCCAAAAATTCAAAAGGGTTCTTACCTGGCCTTTTCTTTGGGGTGGGATGTATGTCAGAGTATTTATGATCTAATTTTGGTGTAGAGAGTATTTAAACATAATTAGGGTCTAGTTTCAATATAGAAGGTGAAAAAACATAATTATGCAACTTACATTACTATTGATAGGACATGGTTAGTATTGTTTATCCATTTTTTATGTGGTAAATCCTACAAGAATTTAGTTAGTGACTTTCTAGTGTCTACTTCTTAACAGGGGAAGGGAGAGTCCCCATTTATGAATCCATGGATAATTATGGGTTATGATGTTGATTTCTATCCTACCTAACATCATGGTATGAATCATTTCCTTGACTAATAATATGGATTGGGGATAAGGAATGGCCTAGTTTCCTATTGGCAGACTTGAGGCATGATGAGAAACACAATTAGGTGTAGGTTAAACTAGAATGATCAACATTTTAGGAGAAATCAGACCAAATGGATCATGAACTCTGTAAAACTAGTAAAACCCTATTGTAATATGTGAACACACTCTAAATTAATTTAGAAGTGACAAGGGTGGAATGTGAAGACAGACTATCCCTTACATGGTTGAATATTAGGCAGTAATGTTGGTAGTTATTAGGATGGTTGTTGTGAAGGGGGACTTCCTCATTCCAAGATTCCTCTATCATACAAATCTATAGTCGACTAGTTAACCAATCTTAGAGTTGTTAGCCTTGAGGTTTTGAATAAATAATATATCCCCACCCCTCATGAGTTGAATGGGAGGGTGACTGGAGTTTCATTTTATAGGATATTGATGATATTAGCTATAGACATGGTGGAACTTACTAGATAAATGACTATTTCTAGGTTAGTGGTATCTTCAGTTGTTGCTATGTCTTTCTCTTCTAATTTATATCTTAACAAAGTTTGGAGGATTATATACCCCTTATTTAAAATAAACACTTTTACCTTTATAGGTCCAGTGGCATCAACCAATTATAGGGGTTTCATGACCCCATTTGTAGGTAGATCATAATTGATGTGTAACTCAAGTTACTTATACATGGTCACTTTTAATATATCAAATGGTTTAGGATCCCCTAGGCTATGAAAACCTTCTGTAGGTGAAAATACCATATTTACTGGAATAATGATAAAGTGATAGCTTTCATCTTATGTATCTAGGCCCTTCCCAAGATCACATTGTAATTGTTATCTTTGTCTATGACATAAAACTCAATTAACACTATCCTAGGGCCCAAAGTGATTTGGAGTACAATGTTCACTATGGAAGTATATTTGAGGTGGCCATAGCCTTGTAGGGTGTTATACATCATATAAAAATTGGTTTCACCATAACCAAGCTTTTATAGGAAAGAAAAGGGGACAATAAATATAGCTGCCCCATCATCGACCATGTCTCTCTTCATATAATTATTGTAAATACAAACATTTAGAAATAAGGTTGAATCTCCCATCCTCACCATCTCAAATTTAGGAGGAAATTTCATAAATCAAAAAAATAAATAGCATCCCATGATTCTTGACTTGGTGGAAACATGTCTAGATCAATGTGTTAATCTAACCATATGGAAGAGGATTGACACTAGATAAATTTCCTAGCATTAATTCATTGAGAAAGTTTGACTAATGAGTGAGGGAGTTATTGAGAAAGTATAAGAATGAAACATGGGAGAATGTTTTGGTTAAATAAAAGATTCAATCATAGTACCCCATGGTTTTAGTAATAGACTCTGTTTATAGAATGTTTGATGGATAGAGGGCCATAAGTTGATAGTATCTAGTGTGAGTAACATTGTTTTCCTCTTCTTCAAATTCCAATTCCACAAACCCTATCATTCTAGTTTGGTATTACAATCTAAACTAAGGATCCACATCAGTGTTGAAGTCCCAGAATGCTTTGCCATCACAAGTTCATATCATCATGGGTTGATTCTGTTGAGTAGTATGGTTATGTGGGCCTCTATGCCATTAAATTTGGGTTACATGTATTTGGTGGCTAGGGAAGGGGTTTTGTAATAATTGGAGATTATTATTTTGGGTGGAAGTAAGACCATATGTAAAGGCCTGAGAGCTTGTATTAACACTCCATAGTAAAATGTTTACAAATATTTTCCTTTGATCTTAAAGGATTCTTTAGATAAATTTGTTGTATTCCCTGCATTTCTAAGTGTCGTGACCAATAACTCAATGGAGGAGGAAATAAACATGTGTATTAGAGCCCCTATGCCTCATGTTCTACCCCTATTACTTGAATATTTATTGATTGTTTTGTTGATAAACTATATTTGGTTTTGAAACTATGGGTATTGTTTGACTAGTTAATATTGATTTTGATTATGGTTCTAGTGTTACATGTTGTGTAATGGTGGACAGTTAAAGTCAACCCTATGAATGGAAGGAGGGGTATTTTAGTTCTAAATGCCTAAATTTTTAGTAGTATTGGTATTTTTTACAAGTTAAAATTGATTATTATTTATAGGGTTTGTCTTTTTTATTTATTCAGTGACACTATCGGTGGTGGCATTCCTATTTATATTTAGGAATTTCAGACCTTGGTTATTGGTATTGTTTGGATTTATATGTTTAAACTGCACATTATTTTGGCTTGGGGTGATAATGTGTCTATTGGTCTCATAATTTCACTAACTACTATCAATAATTTATTTTAAAATTCATAAGGAGATCTCAATATCTTCTTCATAGGATTGATATGAAAATTTTCAAACATCCTCCCTCATCTCCTTATTACGGGAGTGAAGGAAAATATTGCATAATTCTTGTTGATCCATGTTGGGTGTATTGGCAAAGGAATATTATACTTGCCACCATATCATGATTAAATACATATCCAACTCATTATGTTCTTAATTGATGTGTAAAAACTATTGTATGTTAGTCTTTAAGAGTTTGTTCATAGTGAAAGCTTTGAAAAACTCAGCCATGAGTTGATAAAAATAATATATAAACCCCTCAGGGAGGTAATAATACCAATTGAGTGCTATCCATTCTAAGGTTTTAGGAAACATTTTCATAGCAACCCCATCCTAGGGGAGGAGTTACTTAATAACGATAGCTTAAACTTTGACATGCATGTTGGGATCCCCCTTCCCTTTGAACATAGGAAGGTTCGATAGGGGACGTGGGAAAATAAACTCCCATATGATAGAATCAAGAGGCTCCTTAAGGTACTTAGCATAAGTTCCCTTGTTTCTAAAGTCTACTATTTCCATAGTGGGACTAGATTAAGAAGGCAAAGTCACATAAGGTTTAGTTTGGTAACCATATAAGGAATAGAAGTAGACTAATAAGGTGAATTGGAATAAGATGGAAAATAGTTATCCAACTAAGTCAATTTGGAGTACAGATGAAAATAAGGAGGGATATTACTGGATGTAGGCAATGTGGTGGTTTGTTGGGATGGGGTTTATGTGGTTTTCACATAACCCAATGTTATATATGGTGGGATATAACTTGTCTATAGATGAGGAGTGTACGTTGGGGATACATAACTCAAAGGCATAAAGAATGGTGGCTTGTTGGCCACCACATCATTTTGAAAATGTAGAGAATAAGTGGATATGCTCTCTACTGTAGTTTGGCTAGGGGATTGATAAGATGAATAAAATTTTGAGGTGCCTAGGTTACGGACCCCATGAGTAAGAATATCCCTAAGGGGTTGATGAGAAACATGGTTTAATGAGAGTGCATGCTCTTGATGTGGCAGAATCATGTAAGTGCATTATTTTGGAATTTTATGAGTCATTTCTTTTATGAGGGAATGGGAGGGATGGGCTCAAGAAAGATAATTTGGATCCATCCCCTGATCTTTTTTGGGGGACCTTATGTCCTCAAAGAATTTCTTGATCTCATGCTTAAAAGAAACATGAACATTATTCTTGGCAATCCAAAATGTCATAAAACCAACCAGGTCATATTTTCACAAATCTTGAATAAAAACTAGCCCATACGCAGTGAGTTTCCTTGTTAAAATGAATTTCTCCTACCTCTTCACCACTATAATTCCACCCCTTGCTAATGGGATTTTGTGGAATTCCTCTTCTTTTTTCCTACCCCAAACTCAGAATCTATAACCTCGAACTATTAGGTCACTTCTAGACCTACTACTCTACTATTTAAAACCTTAGGAAACATAAAAGATTCTTCCCCAAAACCATGAACCCTTATGGGAGAATGATGTGCTACAAAAAAATAATCATAAGGGTGATGGGAATAAGATAGGATAGACCTAACTAAGTCATTAATTCTATTGCTTATGTCCTCAAGATCCAACTCCCTTACTAATGGTGCCACAAAACACTTTGAAAACTCATACACATATGATGAATCTAACAACAGAAAAATCCATGTAGACACAGGGATAAATTTAGGAGGGTCTATTGCCTTTGGGTTACATAGGGTCAAAATTATATAATGTTGAAATGTTTAGGTATTTTGATACAAAATGAGATGAAACAGATATAAGGAATACCTAAAAATAGGATGTACCATGAAATTCATTAACTATTGGCACAAGGAGTAGGTGATGTGATCCATGAAATAAAATTTGAACACTTACATTCTAGATATAGTTCTCATTCAAAAAAGAGCTACTAGCTACCAATCATGTACCATCCTATCATTTTCCTCCCCAAAGATGAAGGCAAACATCGAGCATGCATCATATGAATCTTGAGTCAACACGCCCAAGGGAAAGGGTAGGTTCTGAGGTGTAGTATTACTATTTGTAAGGCATAGTTATTTATTTAAAAATTCTTATTTCTAATGCACTTAAGAATAGACATGCCTCAATTTAGCCATGTCATAAAAATTGGCTGAAGGATCATGTTGTAAACCTAGCATGTCACAAATAGCTTGTGGATTGATCACCACCCAGATCAGTCCCTTTTGAATTATTGCATTGGTAGGGTCATAATTTTGGGCACACAAGTCTACCAATTATGGGTATGGGTAGACTATTGGCACCATGTATTGGGCCAAACCTGAGGTCCAAACCCTCATACCAAATATTTTAGGCTTGGTCTGATTCAACATTCTTGCATGTGCTACCTCCCTTAGGATCTTAGTCTTTTTCATAAAAATAAGGTCACAAATCTCATTTGTGTAATCAAGAATGAGGGAAGAATCTTTGAAAATACCTTTCATCACTTTCCTAGTTCTTGGGTATGTATCCTTGGGCTGTGCAAGGGCTGAGGTATGTGACTTTGATGATGCTGATGTAGTGTCCATTTTGACTAAGACTCTTGGCTATGAGGATACTCTTCATTATTCATTGGCTCAATTCCTTTGCTCTCTATACTCAAATGCAAGTTCTTCACTCAGCTCTAAGTAATCTCTTTGCTCAATGGTAAGGAAAAAAGAGACTAAAATTTTATTTTAAAGATGTTACTTCCATGAACTTGAATTAATGACTCTCCTTGATGAATTAGTCACGTCTCATTAAAATACTCTTAATGCCATACTCTAAGGCATCAATTATCAAATATTTGAGATCCTTAATTCAAAATTTAAAATTCAGCTTAATGACCCTAGAAAAACCGTTAGATAGGTATCCTTTTGGGATGATCATACGTGAAAATACCCATATGAGATGTAGAGAGCTTCACGAGAGTCATGTTCAAGGAACACTTATTTAAAAAGAGGTGGGTAAACAACCTCAAAAAAATAAAACATAAAGGGAAACTAATTTAACTAATATACATGATCAATTTATTCTTATGTGAAGATCTTCAAAAAGATCCCATTAATAGGAATCTCTAATGCCTCTCCTTACATCATTTCTATCTCATAAGTGTTGTGTTGCTTGCATGAAATTATTTTAAAATGACCCATCCACAAAGATTCAAAATTACCATGATTCTTGAGCTTGCCATCCCTTGCATCCCATTTTAAGACCCAACTCCCAACCTTAAAGTCAGGTTCAAATGTCTTTTGGTCAAACTAGCTCTTGATCACTTGATAATGATTTATCATTGACTATTGAGCTAATTCTCTCTTTTGTTGGAGTTCAAATAATTTTGTAATTCTGAGTTGCATTGGATCATTCTCTTCCATTTCTAGCTACTATATTAACTATAAGGCTAGAATCTCAATTAAAATGGGAATTATTGCACTTATGCCATATACCAGCTCATAAAGTGAAGTCTTAATCACCTGTTTGGGTGTTATTCAATCTACTCATAAGGATATATTTATATGTTCATGTCATCCTTTCTTATGGTCATTACCCATTATCTTGATGATTCTGATCAGATTCTTATCAGTTGATTTTACCATAACATTTACTTGTGGATAATAATTTGATGATGTCTTCAAATATATACCATTCTTCAGAGTAAAATTAGATACCTTTACCCCAAGGAATGCCTTAGCATTGTCAGATATGATAGTGCGAGGTACAAACCTAGTGGTAATCTCTTCTAGGAGATCTAGGATCACATTTTCTATGGCCTGTTTCAAAGGAACTACCTCAGTCCATCTTGACATATAATCAGTGGCAAAAAGAATCCATTTGTGCCTTACACTTGAGATTATATTAATCATCCCAATTAAATATATGCCCCATTGAGCAAAAGCTTCTTCAACAATTATTGGATTGAGTGGCAAGGATGCATTTCTCCTCTTACCCATGTAAAATTTGTAAGACTAACACTTACTGACCATGTCGTGTCAATCAAAAAACATTGTAGGCCAAATTAACCTTGCCTAGAGTATCTTGACAATAGTAGCTATTGTTGAAAGATGCCCTTCAGATGTTCCATAGTGCAACTCATACAAGATCCTCTTAGTTTATTCACTTTTAATACACTTGAGCAAGATTCCATCAAAATTCCTATTAAAAAGGAAATTTTTTATCAAAACAAAACTTTATCCTTGTTATCGGTAGTATCTTCTCTTTTAGGGAGATAATTGTCTTGGTAATTGACCAAACTTCATAAATTGAATTTTGTTGGTGACCCAAGAGTCTATTTCATTCTCTTGTATCTGTAGCATGACTTTTGTAATAGATTCTTCTTCTGGTAAGGTCCTAGAATCTTGGGCAATGTATTGACAAAGACCCCTTCTTCTTATCAGCTTGGCATACTTAACCTCAATATCATACTCTAATATCTTAGTTATTTAATTGGCTCTTTTCTCAATTATTTCCCTTTTCATAATATATTATTTGACACTTGGGTGCGCCACCAATACTATAGTCTTGTTACTTGTTACCAAGTGTCTAAATTTCTTTAGACCTTTTACAATAACATAAGCTTGCTTTTTAGTAAAATTATACCTAGAATCATAGTCTTGGAGGGTCACTGAGAAGAAGGAAATCAGACGATCTCCTTCTTGTTCCATTTCCTTTTGTGTTAGCACTGTTTCTATGTTGTGCTCTCCTCTATAAACATACATGATGAAATCCTTGGAGAAATTTAGATTGCACAATACTAGGGTGGATACAATGGCCCTTTTAATATTTTCAAAAGCTTGTTAGCCTTCAATCATCCATTTGAAACCAATATCCTTTTTTAACATTAGAGTAATGGGTCTAACCATTCTATCAAAATTTGAGATGAATCTACTTATAAAATTAATCTTTCTAAGGAATGATTGTACTTCTTTCTTACCTACTGGTAGTGATAAGTCTGATATTGCCTTAACTGTATCTGGGTATATGGCAATCCCTTCTTTTGAAATAATGTGTCTAAGTAGCTTACCTTGAGGTACTTTGAATACACATTTTTTTTAGGATTTATAGAGATCCCTAACTCTTAGTATCTCTAAAAGATGGTCTCCAATTGATCAAGATGATCTTCAATAGACTTGGTGAAGATAATGAGATCATCTAGGTAAATAATAATAATTTTATTTATTCACTCCCCAAAATCAATGTCTATTGCTTGTTAAAATATAGCCCCAACATTGGAGAGTTTGAATGGCATTTTTTCAAAAGAAAAAGTCCCCCACTTTGTTGTGAAATTGGTCTTTTATTGATCCTCTTCTGTTAACCATATTTGAGTATATCTTGAGAAGCCATCCAATAAGGAGAATCTCTCTACTCCAGCTACTATCTAAAAAATTTGTTCCATCAAAGGTAGGGGTAATGATCTTTAAGGGAAGATTTATTTAGATCCCTAAAGTTTACATAGAGTCTAATTCCTCCATTTTTCTTCCTTGCTGGGACCAAGTTAGAGACCCATATAGAATGTTTGATAGGAAAGATAATCTTGGACTCCAATAATTTATTGAGTTCTTCTACCATGAGAGACTTGATTATTGGATTCACTGGCCTTTGCTTTGGTAGACAGGCTTTGATCCTTCTATTAATTCAATAGTATGTTGGATAATTTCATTTTTATAACCATGAAGATCCTCATACATCCATGCTATCACCTTATTATACTTATTGCACAAAGATATCAATTTATCTTTTTATTTTTGAGTGGTAACCTTACACACTTTGAGCTTTCACCCCTCTGAGATCTCAAGCTATAAATAATATTGTTTGCTTTCAACAAACGTTCTCTTGTCCAAGTTTGCATCATCAGGGTTGAACAGATTCTCAAGGGTTATCAATCCCCTTGGAAGCTTGTTGGGCCTTAGTTGAGTTATTTGGTCACCATATCCCTCTTCAATATTAGGCTACAGTTGGTTAGTAAATTATCCTAATTGTTGTAGAAATAGAATGATCTTAAGACCACTCTCAAACACTTGCCAATTATCTATGTTGTTGGGAATGGTGGAACGTATGACCATTTTGATTGATTCTTTGTTAGCTAGTAGATATTCAGTTGGAACAAATTGGGATCCAATTTTAGCCATTCTATTTACCTTAGCATTTTGAGACCTTGGGATAATTTTAATATCAAAGGAATCAAAACCTTCAACCAAGTCCCATACCTTATGATGGTAAGACCTCATTCTTGTATTCTTTGCTACTGTAGTCTCCTTGATTTTCTTGACCACTAATTATGAGTTACCAAAGACTCTCAAATTCTTTATTCCTTCATTTTGGGTAAGGATTAAGCCATGTAATAGGGATTCATACATAGCTTCATTTTTATTGAAGCTATACTAAAAACACAGTGCCTTAAGGATATTTTTCCCTTTTGGAGAGATAAGACATATACCTACCCCTAAGCCATTCTCACTTCTTGCCCCATCAAAATTTAGGGTCTATATCAAAGAATCATCTATGGGACCCTCTTTTTAATTTAGCACATCTATCATAATCCTAGGTATCTTGGGATTCTCATCTTAAGTCACATAAGATCCCAAATGAGTGGAGTCAAAATTACTAAAAGGGTCTCTGGGTGTCATATCTAACAGATAGTTTTCACCCTTTTGATTATCATCATCTTTAGTGCATTCCTCCATATATACTCTTTCTTCTCTAGTGATCATTGCATGAGATGCTTCAAACTTGGATATTAATTGGTCAATAATATGCTCTTTGTTGAGTGGTTCTGATGATGCTTTCATCTTTGAACCATACTTGGTTCTTACAATAAGATGCAATTAGTCAAGGGACATGTACCCTCCAATTTTGGTTGTAAAGTCACTAGATAAGCATAAACCGAAAATGAGAGGGATATCTATGACTACTATATCCTTCAAATTAGTTATGTTTGGGAAAGAATACAACTACAATGGAAGCCCTCTAGTTATCTTTATGGTTTGTATTGATTTCCCATCAAGCTGCATGACTCCTTTGGTTAGTGGTTCATACTTAATCTTCAAGGCATCATCTATTAACTTAGGCATGACCATGGTACTTGCAAATGAGTCTATCATATAATTATGAAGTAATTTATTACCCACTATAAGAGTCATATAGAAAGGGTTAGGTTGAGATTTCTCTACCTCTTCTTTGGTGTTCATCAGGGTTGATGGTTATTGTGGCTGAGATGTTTTTAGTTTCTTTTTGCCTCTATTTGATGGAGTTTCCTTTGTGGCACTAGACTCTATCTCATTTTGATCCTTTAGTGTTTCTTGCAATAGTTCCTTTTGTTTAGGAATGGCCAACATATCCCATAAAGAGACATTAATAGAATATTTATTTAGTTGTTTGACCAAATTGATTGGTCCAAGTGGCCATACTTTTTGGAGTATTGTGGATACCTTGTCCTTTTAACTACTGTGTTAGAACTTCTTGTATTATCATAGGGACATGAGGAATTAGAACTAATGGAAACTTTATTAATTTATTATTAATAGTAGGAACAAAATCTATAGACTCTACCATTCTCCTTTTTGACCACGTAAAATAATCAGATTGAATCAAGCTCTTAAAGGTAGATGCCTCATTAATGAACATAGATTCTTTATCTTCAATACATGAGAACAAAACATGTTCAGGGGAAATATCTCCTTGTTCCAATGACATTCCTTACATCTGAGCTACCATGGCTATATTTTGAACTTTGGGTGACTGATAGGGTCCTAATGAGGTAGTTTCCTAGTTTCCCATTCTTCTTTGTTCAACGACTCTTTATTGAAAATTTCCCATAGGGAAATATCTTTGCATGTGAGAGTCATTACAAGGAAAACACCATACATTTGTCTCTTTCACCATGTTTTTTTGGCTAGGGACTATTTTTCTTCTTGATCTTGGTGGAACTATCTAAAATGGTGTGGGTATAGAGACAATCTAGGTAGATGGTTGCGATGGAGCTATTGTTTGAGTCCATTGATACTTATTCGATTGATAAAGGGGTATATTCCCTTTGAATCCTAGATAAGGATGTCATTGATATGAAGTTTGGTTCCTCTTAAGATTGAGAATTTCATTAGAAAAGGTACTAAGGATGTTCTTGACATCATTCATCTTTGACGAGGAAGAAGATGCAATTGTGGCTAATGTTCCTTGGGATGGAACTTTGAACTTGCAAAAGCATTTAACTCTTCAAGTTTGTCAATGTCTTTGAACCTGTTGAACCTTGAACCTATGGAGGTGGGGTTCAATGGTTCAATAGTTCAATCCTTTGTTTGAAGCTTACCGATGGGCCTTTTGGTTGAACCTCGATGTTGAACCCAACTTGAAATTGCCTGTGTTGGAACTTCTTTCTGAGAAAGCCTGCCTGTTGAACCTGCGAGTCCCTTAGCTAAAAAAGCTTGAATAATGAAGAATTTGAGTACTCAGAACATTTTTTGAGAAGGGAAGAGATAATTTTGGCCTGAAGGACCAAAATAGTTCATATGTTGTCCCCAAAAATGAGTGACAGATTTGTGGAGCAACTGCTGGCTCCAGTTGGGGAACTTCCATTGATTGTAAAAATAATTAAAGGGAGTAGAATCCAGAATCTCTATTGCCTTTAAGTATTCCATTAGGCTATGGAGTCATGTTATCCAAAAAATAAAGGTGCCAAAAATGAAAATGAAAATCACAAAATAAAACTAAAGACTATACAAATATACATATGTACAACTGATGTCATCTAATACTTCAAGGATTGAAGTACTTCAGATGCTACCCATTGTGAGGCAGAGAAAAGGGCCTACCATCTTGATACTTCAATAGGAAACTATTTTCACCATTTAGCTGATGGATAGTAAATGGGCCTCTCCATAGGGAATCAAATTTCCCATGCATTCCCTTTGGTTCTCTTCTCTTGTCCCATACCACAACTTGATCTCCAATCTAGAAATCACAGGTTTTTACTTTTTGGTCAAAGAGCTTCTTCACCAGACTTTGATGCATAGCAATTCAGTCCACCACCATAGTTCACTGCTCATCTATCTCAGTTAAGCACATGATCCTCTTATCAATGGATCTTTCATATGTCTGATCTTTGACCGCCTTTGCCAATTTTAGTGCTGGCAATTCTAAGGTGATTGGTATCTCTGCATTGAGACCATACAAAAGTTGGAAAGGTGACATACCTATTTCCATCTTAGGCATAATTATTTTTGCCCATAATGCATCAACCAATGATTTATGTCAGGTTATTTAATTGTCATCAACTAGCTTCTTGATGATGGTCACCAGGTTCTTGTTGCTCGATTTTGCTTGGCCATTCCCTTGTGGAAAATAATTGGAGTGGGAGAGGGTAATACCATAATAAAAATAGAACTGAGTAATCTCATGGGAAGAGAAATAGGCTACATTGTCTGTCACAATCTTGGTTGGGACCCCAAACCTAGAATTTATGTTTTCCTTGAGGAAATTGCATACTACTTCTGAAGTCGCATGTTTGGCTGGAATAAATTTCACCCATTTGGTGAAGTAATATGTGGCTATGAGGGCATAATCATGTCCATCACTTGAAGATGAATTTATAATACCAATGAAATCAATTCCCCATTATTGAAATGGCTCTTCTATTACCACTGGCTTGAGAGGTAATGTAACAAATTTGGGTCTTCCAACTAACTATTGGCATAGTTCACATCTTCGTACCCATTTGTATGCATCTTGAAATAGAGTAGGCTAGTAATACATGGCTCATAGAATCTTATGGGTACTTTCAGGTGTAGAAAAATGTCCTCCATAGGCCAGATTATGGAAGGACTTTAGAAGTTGGTTCTGCTGCTCTTTATCTCTATAGTGAAGGAACACTCCATCGAGGTTCCTCTTATATAGACCATTGTCCCATAGGACAAAATTGGTAGCTTTTAACTTGATAGCCCTCTTTTATTTATGAGACAGGTTAGTAGAACACTCAGCATAAGTAAGTAAATGAGCAATACTTGAGTACCACTCATTCGTGGTGGAGACAAAAAGGATTGTTGGCATGTCTTCAATTTCTGCTTTTTCATGCTCTATTCCTTCTGGTTTGCTACCAGAAATCAATTGGCAGAGGCCCCTTCCCCATACAAGCTTTGTTAGTTTGATAACAAGATCAAAATACTAGATTTTAGCAATCCAATTTCCCCTTTTGGTTCCAAACTCCTACTGAGTTAATATGGATTTGACTGTGGTATCAAGAACCAGGGCAGTAGTGTGTGAATTTAGGATGTAAAAATGGAAGTGCTTTACTACCTTTACCACTGCATAAGCATGCTTATCCATATTTGAATATTTTAGTTCATGAGCTTTGAGAGGATAACTTATGAAGGATATGGGAGATTCCACACCTTAATTTTTCTATTGAACTAGAATTTTTGAAAGTGTGTGCTCGGAAGCATAACTATACATTCTAAAATATTTGGTATAATCTAGACAAACTAAAATTGGGGCATGGGTGATATCTATCTTAATGTCTCAAAATGCCAGTTTGCCTTCTTTAGTCTAGCTGAAAGTGGCCTTTCCATTCATCATGTTTACAATATGATGAGTCTTCTCTATGAACTTAGGGATGAACCTTCATAAAAAATTCACCTTTCCAAAGAAAGAGTGAACTACAGTCTTACTTGTGGGAAGAGTAAGCTTGTGGATGGATTTGACTCTTTCTGAGTCAATATTTATGCCTTCTTAGGATACAATGTGTTTGAGAAGTTTTCCTTTTACTACCCCAAAAATAGACTTCTTGGGATTTAGAGAAATGCCATTCTAGCAACATCATTCCAGCACTTGTTTCAAGTGGCACGCATGATCAGGATGATGCTTGAAAAAGTCTATTAAATCATCAAGGTACACCACAATGAACTTACCCATTTCATCTTTGAAAGCAAGATCCATTTCCCTCTGAAAAGTGGCACTAGAATTTATCAGGCCAAATGGCATTCTTCGATATGCAAAGGTGCCCCAAGTTGTGGTGAAGACAGTCTTATGTTAGTCTGCTTCACAAACTTCCACTTGATTGTACTCAGAGAAGCCATCTAGAATTAATAACATCTTTAAACCAGTCACCATCTAAAAGACCTGATCCATGATGGGTAGAGGATAGTTATCCTTTGAGGATGATCGGTTCAAATTTATTAAGTCCACATAGAGCCAAAATTTGCCATTCTTTTTTCTCACATGTAATATGTTTGCAATCCATGTGGAATGATGGATTGGGAAAATTATGCTAGCATTCAATATTTTTTGTATTTTATATAGAATAGTACTTGATATCTTTGGATTGTATTACCTAGATTTTTACTTGTAAGGCATTGAATCACTCTTGAGAGGAATTTCATGGCAAATTTCTTCAAGCCTGAGCGACTTCAGATCATCATAAGAGTACGATAGGACATCCATGTACTAGCTAAGCAGTAAATTTGAGCTTCTCCTTCAGAGTGCAACACTTCCAAATGTTCACCATCTTGGGATTTTTCTTGGTACCTAAATTTATTTGATCAAACTCTTAGGAGGAGCTTGAATCCATTTGTTGTTATTTGATGAACCTGTCGTGCTTGTCAAATAGTTTCTCAAGGGAAACCAATCCTTTGGGAATTTTATTCCCCTTTAGCTATAGGAATTCCTCATCTCTAAACTTGCTTCTTGAGGTTTACTACCTTTGAAATGAAGCTATTCAAAGCTATCTTTTTATTCTATAAAGGCAATGATTTGGTTGTCACCATTGAACACTTTCTAATGATTGGCATTGTCAGGCACACTTGGTCAAAAGACCAGTTTGATAGTGTACCTGTCTCCCTTAAAATCTTAGTGAGGAACCAAGAGAGTCATCAAAATAGCTAATGTATCAGCTCAATCATTGAATTTCTTAGGTATTGTAGAGATATTGAAAGCTTCAAAGATTTCAATTTGATCCTAGACTAGATTGTGATAATGGTGCAATCTCTCATTTTTGGTCTGGTACAAGTTCCTAACCTAGCAAACCACCAGCGGAACATTTCCTTTGGCATGAAGGAGTTGGATGCCCCTATCTTGAGTAGCCTTCAATCTAAGCAGCATCGATTCATATTTAGTAGTATTATTAGTATTTTTGAACTTTAATTTATAAGAGAAGGGGAAAATATCTCCTTGAGGAGATATCTACACAATCTCAACTCTAAAACTAGTAGAGGAACAACTGTCATCAAATTCTAGAATCCAGACATCATTAGAAACTAATTTTTCCTTAGATTTCTCTTTAATTGGAGGGAAGGATTCTTTCACACTTGCACTACATCTTATCAATTCTTCTATTGTTTTGTCTGAGCCAATTTTTATATTATCATCTTCAAAAATTTCATTAGACGCCTCATGAACTTCCTATGTGGATAAGAAGTAATTACCCATGCCTGAAGACTCAAATAGAATTTGAGTTTCAAGTGCTAATGTTTGAGTGACCACATATTTTGCTTCCTTCTTAGGGAGCAGCCTCTGTATAATGCCTTTGATATGGATTCTCACCTCAGATAGGTCCATGCTTAATTCACCACCAACATCCCTATATAAAATTTGCCTAAGGAGAATGTTGTATGAGGCTGGGACGTTAGCCACTAGGACTATAATCTTAATTCTCTTATTCAGGAATGCTGCAAATGTAAATTGGGTGTCCCAATAATGGCACTTGTTTGTTTTCTATGGAGAAAAATCTCCCAAAGGTCTTGGTTAGTGTGAGCCCAAGATATTATACCACTTTGGTAGGCATGACATTGTCAGATGCACCTAAGTCTATGATACAATTGTTCAGTTGGTGTCCATTTATTAGCAGGGAGACATAAAATGGTTCTTTCATCTTGGGAGCAGTAGGAAGAGTAATGATAAGGTTATTCTAGGTGGATGCAGGAGTCACCTTTGGAGCAGCTAGTCCTATAGGGATAGTTTTATTCTTTACACATTGAACTAACTTATCCAACTGCTCAAGGTTAGATTATAGGAATTCAAATTCAAACATTTGAATTTTAGTTTTCTTGACATGGTCGACTATGTCAAACATCTCAAATGAATTATGAATAGGGAAAGGTAGTTCATCCTTTTGGTTTTTAGGGGGGAGGACTGATCTGCAAAATTTAAGTTGAAGGTGAAGGCGTAATTGAGGTACTTACTTTTTTATTACTCACTGGGTCCTTTGGCTGGAAAGGTAGAGAAGTTCATCATTTGGCAATTGAAATTGCATGCTAAGCTCACTCCTTTATTTTTATTTATCATCTTGTTGAGTTGATCAGTCCTGTGACTAAGTGAATATAGTGTATGATCCATCAACTGCTTTACCTTCACTTCTGGGTTCATCTTGGTAATTTAGGAAAGCAATGTTGGAGTCGCCAGCTAATTCTTCTTCTCCCTCTATGAAGAGATTAGAATCATCTTCTAGGTTCAACTCAGGCTAGAAAGAGAAATTAGATTTTGTTTCGAGATATCCAACTACTGAATTGGCTGGAGGGGCTTTAATGGCAAGCTTCCCCTATAGGGGAGGAAGATGATTTGGCTACCCTTGATTTCTGGTAGCGTTGCCTTGATACAACTGATTGGGGAATGTCCTCTTTAGTATATCTCAGTACAAAAAAGTAGAAGACATTCCTTACACCATTTGCTTTTTAAGAGCTAGAAACTCATTTGCTAGCTTTTACACCATTGGATCAGTTGTGCCTGTAGATGGATATTCAGAGAATGAAGAAGATTTATCTCTATTAAGATCTCTGCTTATCTTCCCCACCAAGATGAGATCATCTTCCACCTCATTAGCCAAATATTGAACTACAGTAAGGTATATGTGGCTAGCACGTCTTACTAGAAAAAATCACTTTAGGAAGATTGGAGTTGATGAAGAAGCATTTGAGATTCTCAGCTATTGGCTAAGCAATTGTAGGAATCATGTTCCTCAGCTTGTCAAACTTGGCTATGAAGTCCCTCATAGGTTCATGAGGTTATTTCTTCATTTGTGTGAGTTATCCAACAGGGCATGTGCATCTTTTATAGGCTTGAAATTTGCTTCAAATTTGGCTTTGAGGGTGTTCCAATCAGTCACTGACCAAGCCTAAAAATGGTAGAATTAGTCTGCAATAGCACCTTATAATATCTCCACAAATAGCCTGACTACTACGTCCTCATACTCCACACCTATCAAACCATAGGCTATGCTGAAGGTTGTAATATGTTCATCAGGATGAACTCTCCCATCACCAAAAAAATTGGGGAAATTATTCCTTGAACTACGTGGTAGCTCATGTAGAGGTAGATTTAAATTGAGTGGACCAAAAGAGTTATCCCAAGGGCCTTGAACTACCATGATTTGACTATGGAAAGGGGGGATAAAAAATCTAGGTGAAGTATGTATAGGCAAAGCTCTACTAACAATAGAAAATGAAGCTCTACCCTCTATTGGTGACCTGGTATTGGTAGGAGGAAGACTCCTAGTTCACTGAACTTGAAGTTGTGGAGGAAATAAATCAAAATTGCCATGTTGCACTAACTCAAAAATAGGGTCAACAACACCTTGAGCTTTCTAACTTCTGGTATAGCATGGAGCTACCAGATTGCAAAATTGAAAATGGATAAGGATAGGGGCTGCTTCAATTTGAAGCTTGAGGCTTCAAATTACACAAAATTTTCCCCAGCAGAGTCACCAAAAAATGTTAGGTGAATATTTTGTCACCAGCTAACTGATGGGCAAAATAGGTTGTTTCAACCATAGGATAAGGAGATTGGTCAGCTAAATGTACAGGTTTACCACATCAAAAGAGGACAAATCTCTCTTTTCATCAAGGGGAGGTTCCTTATAAATATGAGAGGCTATATATATATATATATATATATATATATATATATATATATATATATATATATATATATATATATATATATATATGTGCAGAAAATAACACTCAGGGTAGGATAACACCATCCATCTCTCTTTTTTTAGAGATGATGTTCACAGACAAAGTAGAAATCCTGGTGAAATCACTGGAGGCACTTCTCTTCTTTCAGAAGTGTTCTATAGAAAATATCAAGAATCTTTTCTGGTAGGTAATAGATAAGCAAAAGTAATAGGATGCAGTAACCAACAGAATGAGGTATAGCACAAAGTCTTCACGTAAACTACCAAAGAGTGAAATATGAAGGACAATAGGGGCACAAAGTCATCCCAAGATCCTTTACATAGAAAAACTAAAAACACACACACTAAAGACAATTATGGCAGCTCAAAGTCTTCACACAGTTGGCTTTAGGACACCTTCCTGATTACTTCCACTAATTCTGCTTGTTAAATTAAATGGACAAGAATGTTCTAGGAAATAGACACAAGAATGATTTCCTAAACAACACAAGCTACTCCAGCACAAAGTTTGAAAGGTCACTTGCTTTATTATTCAAATAAAGAAATATGATTAACAATCTGAGCTCAAAGTCTCAGTAATCGCCTTTTAATTTGGGTAGAGTTTTGCTTCTATATTAGAGAGATCTCTTTTTTATATAATAAGATATTATAATATATAGCATCCAAGAAAGACTTGGTACTTTGTTTCATGGAAACGCCCATGCTGTATTCAATGCCTTGAATGCATTTTTAGTTCAGTCAAAGGGACCATGTTGAAATAGAGCATCAGCCTTAACTATGGCATGTCAACTCATCTCTAATGTCTCCTCCAAAGTATAGGACACCTGGTCCTCTTCCTGATATTTGCACATCTATCCACTTCACCTTTACTTGATGGATAAAAATAGGCCACATCCTTGATTTGTTTGTGCGCTTAGATTCCTACTTGGTGGACTGTTCCACCTACTAGAATAACTCTTACATAGATATTTTTGATCTTTCTATATCATTCCCTCTTTCCTTAACACATTTTGTCTCTTCATCATGATTTGAGCCCTTAGGATATCTCTTCCCTTTCTATTGTCTCTTTCAGCTTCTTCTTCAGCTAGTCACTGAGTTTTGTTTTTTAATTTTCATGCCATATTTTAAAACAAATGGGCATTTCATTACCTTAAATTTGAAATCCATGAGGACGTCACTAGTTTTTGGTCACTTGAACCACATTCAACCTTGAACCTTTGAACCATGAGAGTTCATTGGTTGAATGGTTCAATGGATCGGATGGTCCATTTTGGCTCCTGGGTTTAATCTCTTCTTTGGTTCATTCACTTTCTTGGTTCAATTGGCTCCTTTCCTTTTGGCCTTAAGCCTTTGAATTCCTTTGATTTTATATCTTTAGAACCCCCCCAAAGGGAAGGTGTCCCTTTGAGCCTTGAGAATGGTCCACTTTATGGTCGCTGAGAGTCCCCCGCAAGGGTACTTACCCTTTGGGGTCCTTCAAGCGGCCTTGTTCTTCAAATCCTTCGGACAAAATGTTTAAAGGAATTCCTTCAGACATTTTGTCTGAAGGAAATATTTCCAAAATATATCCTTTTGTTCTTTGTCTTGGCAATCTCTTCAAGCAAAATGTTTGAAGGAATTCCTTCAGACATTTTGTCTAAAGAAAACCTTAACCTTTCGGCCTTCTCTTTGATCCTTGTGTAAATGTTCCATTCCCTCTGCAAGGGCACTTGTCTTTCAGGCTTTGGGATACCTTTGAACCATTTGATTTAACTAACCCATTGAACCAAAAATGGTTCAACGGTCCAATGGTTCAATGGTTCAATACTGTGTTCTACTCATTCAATTGACTGCTTGAACCAACGCTTTGAACCATTCGATTAAACCATGCCCGCTAAATCTTCCACTTCCTTCCTTCATTCAGAGCTTTCTTGAACCTTTAAACCTTTGAACCATTTTAGTTCAAGGTTAAATTAGTTCAAACTTTCTTTCTTAACTCTTCAAATCCTTTGATCTTCTAAGTCTTTCAAAATTTATTGAACTCATTGAACCTTTGAACCTTGAACTCTTTTGGTTCAAGGTTCAACGGTTCAATATTTTGTTCTTGTATGTTTTCTTTTATTTATGTCCTTCGAATCTGATGAACTTTTCAAAGTGGTCAAACTTTTAACTTGCCAAAGTGCTTAACTCTTCAAGTCTACTGATGTCTTTGAACCTTTGAACCTTGAACCTGTGGAGGTGGGGTTCAATGGTTCAATGGTTCAATCCTTTGTTTGAAGCTTGCCGATGGGCCTTTTGGTTGAACCTCGACATTGAACCAAATTTAAAATTGCCTAAGTGTTGTAACATATTTTTGAGAAACCCTACCTATTGAACCTATGAGTCCCTTAGCTGAAAAAGCTTGAATAATCAAGAATTTGAGTACTCAAAACATTTTTTGAGAAGGGAAGAGAGAATTTTGGCATGCAAGACCAAAATAGTTCATATGTTGTCCCCAAAAATGAGTGACATATTTTGGGAATAACATGTTGTTTCCATTCCCATTTAAACATGGCTTAAGGATCTTCAACATGAAAGGCATCATGATAACTCCACCCAACAACTCATTATTTAACTCTCTAATGGTTCATTTTCTAAACCTCACTATACTTGGGATGGAAAAACATTGAGTTATAAATGTTGAATTCTATTAATTTCTCACTCCAAATTTAAATAGAACATTTTATAGGAGATGCATGCCTCCCCTTTTATGGTTCATGTAGGTTTTCTCAAAACTTATTATTGAATCTTTCATAGTTTCTTTTCATCTAGACTCAAGTAGGATATCAATAAATTTGTTGTCTAATATGATGTTTGTCAATGACATAAAGGGGAAATAGTTGCACCACTTGGTCTAATTCAGCCACTGCCAAATTTTAAACATATTTGGATAGACATTTCCATGGATTTGATTGAAGGCTTACCAAATTTTAGCCGTAAATCAGTCATTCTTATTGTAGTGGATTGTCTTTATAAATACACTCATGTATGCACTATATCTCATCCCTAAACTATTTATATCCTAACCTAGACATTAATTGATAAAATATTTTGGATCCATGGTGTTCTTGATTTTATTATCTCTGATCATGATTATATCTTTACAAGTCATTTTTGGTAATAACTATTTAACTGCCTTGATGTAACTCTCAAAATGAGTTTAGGATATCATCTATAGACTAATGGCCAAACTGAAATTGTTAATAAATGTCTGAAGACCTATATTTAATTGGTTTGTCACAAATAAGAAACATCAGTGGTAAAATGGTCACCTCTTACATAATGGTGGTACAACACTTCCTACCACATGGTCACCAAGCTAACCCCATATGAGGTTGTCTATGGCCAAAATCCACCCTCTCTTCTTTTATATATACCAATAAGTTCCCTAGTACAAGTTATTGATATGACCATATGTTCATGTGACAATATCATTTTCTTCCTCAAGGATAATATCTACATAGAACAAAACTACATGAAGCAATAGGTAGACCAACATCACTCTAAATAATCCCTTTTAACTTGGAGATATGGTTTTCCTTAGCCTATAACTTTATAATAAATCCTATTTGAAGTTGAAAGTCCACTATAAATTGGATCCAATATTTTATGGGCCTTATATAATTGTCTAGTGGGTTAGACTTGTCACATACATGTTATAACTTTTGCCTTTATCATGTGTACACTCTTTTTTTCATGTCTGATGCTTGAAGAAGGTCCTTGGGAAGAATGTCCACACTCAGATAGTGCTTCCAAAAATTGATGTAAATGAATCCATGATTTTATAAGTTGACTCCATCCTTGATAATTTATCTCATTATTTTTTCATTTGGGTCATCACTGAAGTTATCATCTAGTGGTATGGGATGGATCCCAAATATTCCACCCAAAAACCTCTTCTCTCAATCTAGCAAAAAATTTCCTCTCCTCAAGATTTGAGGGTAAAAATTTTAAATAGAAGGGCATGCTATGATCCTATGTCTTAACCATCCTTTTTGTAATTTTTTTCTTTGATAAACATTTATAGATGCATATGCTTTTTAAGACATCCCTCAAAGCCTCTTGTAATAGTTGAGTGTAATAGTGTAATAATCACACATTCATTAGGAGTAGTGGTTATCTAGTAGTAAATTACTATAAATATGAGCCTAAACTAGTATGAAGGCATCCATAAATTATGTTGAATTGATCTTTCTCAAAGGAGGTTGCCCCATCGAAGAGGCTAGTGATTCTGCAATTCTATTATTGTAGTACAATTCTTATTTCTAGTCATTATATTGTTGATATTTATAGATTATTTCATGTATTAGCAAATATTTACTAACTTGTTCAAGAAGGATTCTAGTACATAGATTTGAGGTGATAAATAATGAAAACCATAGATCAAAATCTGAAAGCAAAAAGGAACATGACCTAATCTTTACGATCATATGGGAAATGTAGTTCTTTCCCAACTTAAAAAACACTAACTTTATTAGATTCATCTATGGATAACTAATCTTGACAGAATCAATAAATGGGAAAATGTTACCCTCTAAACATAGGCATGTAAGAAAGATTTTTTAATAAATTTCTATTTGGATACTCTTTGATCTAATATATCTTCTACATTTTTCTTTTACTCTTTTTCATGACCCTCTACACTTAGTCTCATGTAACCAAGAAAACACATGGGCTCATCACCAAATGCTAGATGTAGGTAAGTAAGGTCATCTCTCCCCAATGTTAACCACAAAAAACCAATAAAATATGAGGGATCAAAACCAAAGGTTAGTAAAAGAGCAAGATATGTGAAATTTGACTTTTTATTTGCACAAGAATTTTGATTTTCATAGGAGTGTGAAATTTTATATCTACAAAACCTTTACCCCTAAATCTTGTCCACATGCACTAGTAATATGTAAGGGATTATCACCGTGGAGCAAGATAGGTAAGTAAAGTTAGATATATTTAGCAAGCTAATGTTCTACTTTAGAAATAACTATAAAATATGACTCTATCATGGACAAGCCTCTAGATTAGACTTCAAGTTAGCCTTTTTTTGAGTTTTGCATGAAGGTGTAGGGAAGAGAGGTGAACTGTACTTATAAAAAATAAGGAAATAACCAATGTAATGCTTATTTTGAGAATATTTTCCATAGGGTAATAGGGTAATTTGAAAATGGGATGATGTGATATGCCACATTTTGAAATTTTCTACACTATGTGAATTAACAACCAAGTAATTACTGAACAACACATCTTACTATGCAAACAATGATACAAACTATGAAAATGCAATGTGAATGAGAATAAAATGATATGAAAGTATTAGATATAGAATCATTTTAGGTGAAAAGACTTTATAAAAACACATAGAAATGCTTACCTTATAGAGTGCATAACTTATAGGTTCCATTGTTCAAATCTTTTATCAATGGGTAGGGGCCTAACTAGTTAGATCTAAACTTCTAACCTTATCCTTTTTTATTATCAATAAAAATGTTGAGCCTAAGGACAAGGTATCCTAAATGAATTGGGAAATTATGGGAATAATTATGGAACTAATGATACTATTGGTAGAGTAAGATTAACATTGGTTTCTTGAGTACAATGTTTGATAGCAGGAGGACAAGCACTTACATGAACTTAAACACCCACTTATCATGAACCCCTTTCACTATGGGAACTATTATAATATAGTATTTTAATCTAAAAGATTAATGATAACATATGGATCATTTTTTATCTTCTATGTCTCAGGTAAATAATGTTTATAATGGCTTATTGATAAGTGTTTTAAGGATGATTGTTCCTACAAGTGGAAGAGGATGTCTATCTTTGGTAGTATGTAGGTAATCATAGGGACCAATGTTTATTTTTATGCTACCTATTATTAAGGAATAAATCCTCTCCTTAATCATGATCATGATTGGGGGAGGATAAATGGTTTGCATAAATGTTCTAGAATATATGGAGTAGCTTGAACTACTACCTTCCCCAATGTGAAAAAGCATCATATGGTTGTGATTGATATGATAGGATGGGTCTAGGGAAGCCTATCATCTCCTAATATTTATATCAAATGAATATCAAACATGATTGGAGATAAGAGGATATCAAGGTCTATCATACTATCACTCCATCCAATATAAACAACCATTTAGTCACTAGATATTCTGGGGATGAGAGGCTCTATCCTAATTGAGACTATAAAATCAAACTATGGTATTATGAGATAAAGGTAAAAGTGCAAATATGGGGCAGCCATGGATTCAACTAGATAATTTATTTCTTTAGGGACTAATTTTATATAAATGAAATTAAAGTCTTTAGAGATCTTACACATAGTCATCTTGTATAATTGAAGGTGTTCAGTCTTGGTCTGATAGACCTCAGAAACATGGTTCATAATTAATTGTGAGTCACCATGGATCCTTAAATTTTGAATGCCCAATAATTCTTCAATGAGCTTGCTAAGTAATAGGGCCTCATAATTGGCTCCATTGTTCTTACACTCAAAGTCTAGATTGAAGCCAAAAGTCATGATTCACCCTTGAGGAGAAATGAGAATGACTGCTACCCCAACACCTAGGTGGCATTTGGCCCCATTATAGTAAAGGACACACTGATCATGTGTAGAAGAGGGACAATCATCTAGTGAATTTTACTGGTAATTCAATATTCTCAACTATATGAATATTAAAAAATGTCAACTAATCCTTCTTAGGGTCAGTAGTTTTGAGGATCAAGAAGACAATGAGTATGTCCCATTTTTAGGGTAAATGGAAGGTCTTTCATAGATGCTAATGGCTTATCCTTATGTTATGGATGAATTAAGGGAAGAAATTATAAGAACTCAAAAGGTTATTTTATAAGCTTTGGGTTGAGGTATGTAAGTACATCCAAAAATTCAAAAGGGTGCTTACCTGGCCTTTTCTTTGGGGTGGGATGTATGTCAGAGTATTTATGATCTTATTTTGGTGTGGGGAGTATTTAAACATAATTACGGTCTAGTTTCAATATAGAAGGTGAAAAAACATAATTATGCAGCTTACATTACTATTGATAGGACATGGGTAGTATTGTTTATCCATTTTTTATGTGGTAAATACTACAAGAATTTAGTGAGTGACTTTCTAGGGTCTTCTTCTTTAGAGGGGAAGGGAGAGTCCCCATTTATGAATCCATGGATAATTGTGGGTTATGATGTTGATTTATATCCTACCTATCATCATGGTATGAATCATTTCCTTGAGTAATAGTATGGATTGGGGATAAGGAATGGCCTAGTTTCTATTGGCAGACTTGAGGCATGATGAGAAACACAATCAGGTGTAGTTTAAACTAGAAAGATCAACATTTTAGGAGGAATCAGACCCAATGGATCATGAACTCTGTAAAACTAGTACAACCCTATCATAATATGTGAACACACTCTAAATTAATTTAGAAGTGACAAGGGTGGAATATGAAGAGAGACTTTCCCTTACATGGTTGAATATTGGGTGATAATTTTGGTAGTTATTGGGATGGTTGTTGCGAAGTGGGACTTCCTCATTCTAAGATTTCTCTATCATACAAAGCTATAGTAGACTAGTTAACCCATCTTAGGGTTGTTATCCTTGAGGTTTTGAATAAATAATATATCCCCACCCCTCATGAGTTGAATGGGAGGGTGACTGGAGTTTCATTTTATAGAATATTGATGATCTCATCTATAGACATGGTGGAACTTACTAGACCAGTGACTGTTTCTAGGTTAGTGGTATCTTCAATTGTTGCTATGTCTTTCTCTTCTAATTTATATTGTAAACAAAGATTGGAGGATTATATACCGCTTGTTTAAAATAAACACTTTTACCTTTATAGGTCTAGTGACATCAACTAATTATAGGGGTTTCATGACCCCATTGGTAGGTAGATGGTAATTGATGTGTAACTCAAGTTGCTTATACATGGCCACTTTTAATATATCAAATGGTTTAGGATCCCTTAGGATATGAAAACCTTCCCTAGGTGAAAATACCAGATTTACTAGAATAATGATAAAGTGGTAGCCTTCATCTTATGTATCTAGGGCCTTCCCAAGATCACATTGTAATTGGTATCTTTGTCTATGACATAAAACTCAATTAACACTATCCTAGGGCCCAAAGTTATTGGGAGTACAATGGTCACTATGGAAGTATATTTGAGGTGGCCATAGCCTCATAGGGTGTTATACATCATATAAAAATTGGTTTCACCATAACCAAACTTTTATGGGAAAGAAAAGGGGACAATAATGATAGCTACCTCATCATCGACCATGTCTCTCTTCATATAATTATAGTAAATCCAAACATTTATAAATAAGGTCGAACCTCCTCTCCTCACCATCTCAAATTTAGGACAAAATTTCATAAATCAAAAAAATAAATAGCACCCCATGATTCTTTACGAGGTGGAAACATGTCCAGATCAATGTGCTTAATCTAACCATATGGAAGAGGATTAACAATAGATAAATTCCCTAGTGTTCAGGCATCGAGAAAGTTTGAATACTAAGTGGGGGATTTTTTGAGAAAGTCTAAGAATGAAAAATGGGATAATGTTTTGGTTAAATTATAGATTAAATCATAGTACCCCATGGGTTTAGTAATAGACTATGTTTATAGAATGCTTGATGGATAGAGGGCCATAAGTTGATAGTATCTAGTGTGAGTAACATTGTTTGCCTCTTCTTCAAATTCCAATTCCATAACCCCTATCATTCTAGTTTTGTATTACACTCCCAACTAAGGATCCACATCAGTGTTGAAGTCCCAGAATGCTTTGACATCACAAGTTCACATAATCATGGGTTGATTATGTTGAATAGTGTGGTTATGTGGGCCTCTATGCCATTAAATTTAGGTTACATGTATTTGGTGGCTAGTGAAGGGGTTTTGTAATAATTAGAGATTACGATTTTTGGGGGAAGCAAGACCATATGTAAAGGCCTAAGATCTTATATTAGCATTCCATAGTAACATGTTTACAAATATATTCCTTTGATCTTAAAGGAGTCTTTAGATAAATTTGTTGTAATCCCTACAGTTCTCAGTGTCATGACAAATATCTCAATGGAGGAGGAAATAAACATTGGGATTAGAGCCCCTATGTCTCATGTTCTACCCTATTGCCTGAATACTTATTGATTGTTTTGTTGAAAAAATATATTTGGTTTTGAAACTATGGGTATTGTTTGACTAGTTAATATTGATTTTGATTATGGTTCTAGTGTCACATGTGTAATGGTGGACAGTTAAAGATGACCCTATGAATGGAAGGAGGGGTATTTCAGTTCTAAGTGCCTATGTTTTTAGTAGTATTGGTATTATTTACAAGTTAAAATTGATTATTATTTATAGGGTTTGTCTTTTTTATTTATTTGGTGACACCGTCGGTGGTGGCATTCCTATTTATATTTAGGAATTTTGGACCTTGGTTATTGGTATTTTTTGGACTATATTTTTAAATTGCCCATTATTTTGGCTTGGGGTGATAATGTGTCTATTGGTCTCGTAAGTTCACTAACTACTATCAATAATTGATTTTTGAATTCATAAGGAGATCTCAATGTCTTCTTCATAGGATTGATATGAAATTTTTCAAACATCCTCCCTCATCTCCTTGTTACAGGAGTGAAGGAAAATATTGCATAATTCTTGTTGATCTATGTGGGGTGCATTGGCAAAGGAATATTATACTTGCCACCATATCATGATTAAATATGTAACCAACTCATTATGTTCTTACTTGATGTGTAAAAATTATTATATGTTAGTCTTTAAGAGTTTGTTCATAGTGAAAGCTTTAACAAACTCAGCCATGAGTTGATAAAAATAATATATAAACCCCTCAAGGAGGTAATAATACCAATTGAGTGCTATCCATTGTAAGGTTTTAGGAAACATTTTTATAGCAACCCCATCCTAGGGGAGGATTTACCTAATAACTATAGCTTAAACTTTGATGTGCATGTTGGGATCCCCCTTCCCTTTGAAATTGGGAAGGTTCAATAGGGGACATGGGAAAATAACCTCCCATATGCTAGAATCAAGAGGCTCCTTAAGGTACTTAGAATAAGTTAACATGTCTCTAAAGTTTGTTATTTCCATAGTGGGACTAGATTAAAAAGGCAGAGTCACATAAGGGTTAGTTTGGTAACCATATAAGGAATAGAAGTAGAAAAGTAAGGTGAATTGGAATAAGATGGAAAATAGTTATCCAACCAAGTGGATTTGGAGTACATATGAAAGTAAGGAGGGATATTACTGGATGTAGGCAATGTGGTGGTTTTTTAGGATGGGGTTTATTTGTTTTTCACATAACCCAATGTTATATATGGTGGGATATAACTTTTCTATGGATGAGTAGTGTATGTTGGGGATACATAACTCAAAGGCATAAATAATGGTGGCTTATTGGTCACCACATCATTTTGAAAATGTAGAGAATAAGTGGATATGCTCTCTATTGTAGTTTGAATAGGGGATTGATAAGATGAATAAAATTTAGAGGTGCCTAGGTTACGGACCCCATGAGTAAGAATATCCCTAAGGGGTTGATGAAAAACATGCTTTAATGAGAGTGCATGCTCTTGATGTGGCATAATCATGTAAGCTCATTATTTTGGAATTTTAAGAATCATTTTTTTAATGAGGGAAGGGGAGGGATGGGCTCAAGAAAGATAATTTGTATCCATCCCCTAATATTTTCTAGGGGACCTCATGTCCTCAAAGAATTTTTTTCTCTCATGCTTAAAAGAAGCATGAAACTTATTCTTGTAATTCAAGAATTCATAAAAACATCCAGGTCATATTTCCACAAATCTTGAATAAAAACTAGCCCATACACAGCTAGTTTCCTTGTTAAAATGAATTTCTCCTACCTCTTTACCACTATAATTCCACCCCTTGCTAATGGGATGTCATGGAAGGCCTCTTCCTTTTTCCCACCCCAAACTTAGAATCTATAACTACCAACTGTCAGGTCACTTCTAGACCTACTACTCTACTATTCAAAACCCTGGGAAACATAAAAGATTCTTCCCAAAAACCATGAACCCTTATGAGAGAATGATGGGCTATAAAAAAATAATCACAAGGGTGATGGGAATCAGATAAGGTATACCTAATTGAGTCATTAATTCTATTGCTTATATCCTCAGGATCCAACTCCCTTACCAATGGTGCCACAAAACACTTTGAAAACTCATAAACATCTGATGACTCTAACAATAGAAAAATCCATGCAAAAACAGGGATAAATTTAGGAGGGTCTGTTGCCTTTGTGTCACATAGGGTCAAAATTATATGATGTTTAAATAATTGGGTATTTTGATACAAAATGAGATGAAACAGATATGAGGAATACCCAAAAATAGGATGCACCATGAAATTCATTAACTATTGGCACAAGGAGTAGGTGATGTGATCCATGAAATAAAATTTTAACACTTACATTTTGGATACAATTCTCATTCAAAAAAGAGCAACCAGCTAGCAATCATGTACCATCCTATCATTTTCCTCCCCAAATATGAAAGCGAGCATCGAGCATGTATCATATGAATCTTCAGTCAACATGCCCAAGGGAAAGGGTAGAGGTTGAGGTGTAGTATTACTATCTGTAAGGCATAGTTCTTTATTTAAAAAATATTATTTTTAATGGACTTGAGACTAGACATGCCTTAGTTGAGCCATGTCATAAAAATTCACTAAATGATCATGCTGTAAACCTATCATGTCATGAATAACTTGTGGATTGATCACCACCTAGATCAGTCCCTTTTGATTTTATTGCATTGGTAGGGTCATAATTTTGGGCACATAGGTCTACTAATTATGGGTATGGGTACACTATTGGCACCATGTATTGGGCTGAACCTGAGGTCCAAACCCTCATACCAAAGATTTTAGGCTTGGTCTGATTCAACATTCTTGCATGTGCTGCCTCCCTTAGGGTCTTAGTCTTTTTCATAAAAATAGGGTCACAAATCTCATTTGTGTAATCAAGAATGAGGGAAGAATCTCTGAAAATACCTTTCATCACTTTCCTAGTTCTTGGTTATGTATCCTTGGGTTGTGCTGGAGCTGAGGCATGTGACTTTGATGATGTTGATGTAGCATCCATTTTGACTATGACTCTTGGTTGTGAGGATACTCTTCATTGTTCCTTGGCTCAATTCCTTTGCTTCTCCAGAGTCAAATGCAAGCTATTCGCTCAGCTCTAAGTAAACTCTTTACTCAATGGTAAGGAAAAAAGAGACTAAAATTTTATTTTAAAGATGTTACTTCCATGAACTTTAATTAATGACTCTCCTTGATGAATTAGTCACGTCTCATTAAAAATAATCTTAATGCCATACTCTAAGGCATCGATTATCAAATCTTTGAGATCCTTAATTCAAATTTTAAAATTCAACTTAATGACCCTAGGAAAACCATTAGATAGGTATCCTTTTGGGATGATCACAGGTGAAAATACCCATATGAGAGGCTAGAGAGCTTCACAAGAGTCATGTTCAAGGAACACTTATTTAAAAAGAGGTTGGTAAACAACCTCAAAAAAAAACTTAAAGGGAAACTAATTTAACTAATATACATGATCAATTGATTCTTATGTGAAGATCTTTAGAAAGATCCCATTAATAGGAATCTCTAATGCCTCTCCTTAAATCATTTCTATCTCATAAGTGTTGTGTTGCTTGCATGAAATTATTTTAAAAGGACCCATCCACAAAGAGTCAAACTTACCATGATTCTTGAGATTTGCATCCCTTGCATCCCATTTTAAGACCCAACTCCCAACCTTAAAATTAGGTTCAAATGTCTTTTGATCAAACTAGCTCTTGATCACTTGGTAATGATTTATCATTGACTATTGAGCTAATTCTCTCTTTTGTTGGAGTTCCAATAATTTTTTAAGTCTGACTTACATTGGATCATTTTCTTCCATTTTTAGCTATTGTATTAACTATAAGGCTATAATCTCAATTAAAATGGGAATTATTGCACTTATACCATATACCAGCTCATAAGGTGAAGTCTTAATCACCAATTTGGGTGTAATTCAATCTACTCATAAGGATACCTTTAGATGTTCATGTCATCCTTTCTTATGGTCATTGCCCATTATCTTGATGAGTATGATCAGATTCCAAATAGTTGATTTTACCAGACCATTTACTTATGGATAATAATTTGAAGAAGTCTTCAAATATATACCATTCTTCAAACTAAAATCAGAGACTTTGTCCCAAGGAATGCCTTAGCATTGTCAAATATGATAGTGCAAGGAGGTCCAAACCTAGTGGTAATCTCTTCTAAGAGATCTAGGATCACATTTTCTTTGGCCTCTTTCAAAGGAACTATCTCAGTCCATCTTGTAAAATAATCAATGGCAATAAGAATCCATTTGCGCCCTACACTTGAGATTGGATTAATCATCCCAATGAAATATAGGCCCCATTGAGCAAAAGCTTCTTCAACAATTATTGGATTGAGTGAGAAGGACACATTTCTCCTCTTACCCATGTAAAATTGGTAAGACTAATACTTATTGACCATGTCGTGTCAATCAAAAAACATTATAGGCCGAAAATACCTTGCCTAGAGTATCTTGACAATAGTAGTTCTTGTTGAAAGATGTCTTTTAGATGTTCCATAGTGCCTCTTAGTTTCTTCACCTTTAATACACTTGAGAAATATTCCATCAAAATTCCTATTAAAAAGGAATTTTTTTATCAAAACAAAACTTGAACCTTGTTATCAGTAGTGTCTTCTCTTTTTAGGAGATAATTGTCTTGGTAATTGACCAAACTTCATAAATTGAATTTTGTTAGTGATCCAAGAGTCTATTTCATTCTCTTGTATCTGTAGCATGACTTCTGTAATAGATTCTTCTTTTGGTAAGGTCCTAGAATCTTAGGCAATGTACTGATAAAGACCCCTTCTTCTTATCATCTTGGTATACTTAACCTCAATATCATACTCTAATATCTTAGTTATCTAATTGGATCTTTTCTCAATTGTTTCCATTTTCATAATATAGTATCTGACACTTGGGTGAGCCACCAATACTACAGTCTTGTTACTTGTTACTAAGTGTCTAAATTTCTTTAGACCTTTTATAATAGCATAAGCTTGTTTTTCAATAAAATTATACCTAGAATCATAGTCTTGGAGGGTCGTTGAGAAGAAGGCAATCAGATGCTCTCCTTGTTCCATGTCCTTTTGTGTTAGCATTGTTCTTATGTTGTGCTCTCCTCCATAAAAATACATGATGAAATCCTTGGAGAAATTTAGATTGCACAATACTGGGGTGGATACAATGGCCCTTTTAATATTTTCAAAAACTTGTCAGCCTTCACTCATCCATTTGAAACCAAGATTCTTTTTTAACATCAGAGTAATGGGTCTAACCATTCTAGCAAAATATGAGATTAATATAATTATAAAATTAATCTTTCCAAGGAATGATTATACTTCTTTCTTACTCACTAGTAGTGATAAGTCTGATATTGCCTTAACTCTATCTGGGTCTATGGCAATCCCTCCTTTTGAAATAATGTGTCTGAGTAGCCTACCTTGAGATACTTTGAATACACATTTTTTTAGGATTTAGAGAGATCCCAAACTCTTGGCATCTCTAAAAGATGGCCTCCAATTAATCAAAATGATCTTCAATAGACTTGGTGAAGATAGTGAGATCATCTAGGTAAATCATAATCATTTTATTTATTCACTCCCCAAAATCAATGTCTATTAGTTGTTAAAATGTATCCCCAACATTGGAGAGTCTGAATGGCATTTTTGCATAAGAAAAAGTCACCCACTTTGTTGTGAAATTGGTCTTGTGTTGATCCTCTTCTGTCAACCATATTTGATTATAGCTTGAGAAGCCATCTAATAAGGATAATCTCTCTACTCTAGCTACTATCTACAAAATTATTTCCATCAAAGGTAGGGGTAATGATCTTTAAGGGAAGCTTTATTTAGATCCCCAAATTTTACATAGAGTCTAATTCCTCCATTTTTATTCCTTACTGGGACCAAGTTAGAGACCCATATAGAATGTTTGATAGGAAAGATAATCTTGGACTCTAATAATTTACTGAGCTCTTATACCATGAGAGACTCAATTATTGGATTCACTAGCCTTTGCTTTGGTAGATAGGATTTGATCCTTCTATCAAGTCAATAGTATGTTGGATAATTTCATTTTTATAACCACAAAGATCCTCATACATCCATGCTATCACCTTATTATACTTATTGCTCAAAGATATCAGTTTATCTTTTTCTTTTTGAGTGGTAACCTTACCCACTTTGATCTTTCTCCCCTTTGAGGTCTCAAGTTATAAATAATATTCTTTGCTTGCTACAAACTTTCTCTTGTCCAGGTTTGCATCATCAGGGTTGAATAGATTCTCAAGGGTTATCAATCCCTTTGGTAGCTTGTTGGACCTTAGTTGAATTATTTGGTCACCATATCCCTCTTCAATATTAGGCTACAGATGGTTAATAAATTCTCCTAATTTTTGTAGAAATAGAATGATATAAAGATCAGTCTCAAACACTTGCCAATTATCTATATTGTTGGGAATGGTGGAACATATGACCATTTTGATTGATTCTTTGTTAAATTACTAGATATTCAGTTGGATCAAATTGGGATCCAATTTTAGCCATTCTATTTACCTTTGCATTTTTAGACCTTGGGATAACTTCAATATCAAAGGCGTCAAAACCTTTAACCAAGTCCCACACCTTATGATGGTAAGACCTCATTCTTATATTCTTTGTTACTATAGTCTCCCTGATTTTCTTGACCACTAATTCTAAGTTACCAAAGAATCTCAAATTCTTTATTCCATCCTTCTGGTTAAGGATTAAGCCATGTAATAGGGATTCATACTTAGCTTCATTTTTATTGAAGCTATAATAACAACATAGTGCTTTAAGGATCTTTTTCCCTTTTAGAGAGATAAGGCATATACCTACCCCTGAGCCATTCTTAGAATCATCTATGGGACCCTCTTTTTCATTTATCACATCTATCATAATCCTAGGTATCTTGGGATTCTCATCTTAAATCACATAATTTCCCAAACCAGCAGAGTCAAAATTACTAAAAGGGTCTCTGGGTGTCATATCTAAGAGATGATTTTCACCCTTTTGATTATCATCATCTTTAGTGCATTCCTCCATATATACTCTTTCTTCTCTAGTGATCATTGCATGAGATGCTTAAAACTTGGATATTACTTGATCAATAATATGCTCTTTGTTGAGTGGTTATGATGATACTTTCATCTTTGAACCATACTTGGTTCTTATAATAAGATGCAATTAGTCAAGAGACATGTACCCTCCAATTTTGGTTGTAATGTCCCTAGATAAGCATAAACGAAAAATGAGAGGGATATCTATGACTACTATATCCTACAAATCAATTATGTTTGGGAAAGAATACAACTGCAATAGAAGCCCTCTAATTATCTTTATGGTTTGTATTGATTTCCCATCAAGCTGCATAACTCCTTTGGTTACTGGTTCATACTTAATCTTCAGGGCATCATCTATTAACTTAGGCATGACCATGGTACTTGCACCTAAGTCTATCATAGAATTATGAAGTAATTTCTTACCCACTATAAGATTCATATAGAAAGGGCTATGTTTATATTTATCTACCTCTTCTTTAGTGTTCACTAAGGCTAATGGTTATTGTGGCTGAGATGTTTTTAGTTGCTTTTTCCTTCTATTTGATGGAGTTTACTTTGTGGCACTAGACTCTATCTCATTTTAATCCTTTAGTGCTTCTTGTAATAGCTCCTTTTGTTTATGAATGGCCAACATATCCCATAATGAGACATTAATAGGAGATTTCTTAAGTTGTTTGATCAAATTGATTGGTCCAAGTGGCTATACTTTTTGGAGTATTGTGGATACCCTATCATTTAAACTACTATGTTGGAGATTCCTTGAATTTGTGTAGTCATTGGAACTTCTTGTATTATCATAGGGACATGAGGAATTGGAACTAATGGAACCTTTATTTATTTATTATTAATATTAGGAACAACATCTATAGACTCTACCATTCTCCTTTTTGACCACAAAATAATCAGACTGAATCAAGCTCTTAGAGGTAGATGCCTCATTAATGAGCATAGATTCTTCATCTTCAATCCATGAGAATAAAACATGTTCAAGGGAAATCTCTCCTTGTTCCAATGACATGCCTTAAATCTGAGCTACCATAGCTATATTTTGAACTTTGGGTGACTGATAGGGTCCTGATGAGGTAGTTTCCTAGTTTCCCATTCTTCTTTGTTTAGATACTCTTTATTGTAAATTTCCCATAGGGAAATATCTTGGCATGTGAGAGTCATTACAAGGAAAACACCATACATTTGTCTCTTTCCCCATATTTTTTTGGCTAGGGACTAGTTTTCTTCTTGATCTTGGTGGAACTATCTAAAATGGTGTGGGTATAGAGATAAAATGGTGTGGGTATAGAGACAATCTAGGTAGATGGTTGCGATGGAGCTATTATTTGAGTCCCTTGATACTGATTCGATTGATATAGGGGTATATTACCTTTGAATCACTAATAATGAGGTCATTGATATGAAGTTTGGTTCCTCTTAAGATTGAGAATTTCATTAGAAAAGGTACTAAGGATGTTCTTAACATCATTCATCTCTAATGAGGAAGAAGATGGAATTGTGGCTAATGTTCCTTGGGATGAAAGAAAGGTGTATAGAGAAGTACTGGCCTGAGAAGTGCTAGGAAACTCTTCTTGAATAGGGAGAGATAATTTTGGAAACATATGCATAGGAGACCTTGGGGGTAATTTCTTAGCATCTATCAAATTATTTTCTGCTCTTATAGCAAGATCATAAGCATCGAGAAGGGTCTGTCCTCCACCTGACTGGATCATGACTGAGATATCATAATTAAAAGCCTTGAGATAGAAAATAATTACCATACATACAAGTGGTTGAGATGAGATTGGTATTCTTAGCCATGTCTTCTAAAATTTAGTGTTGAAATAGGTCATTTCCTCTTGGGGAGCTCTCTTAATAGTGATTAATTATCATAGGAGGGATGAGCTATCCCCCTTTTTATTGAATCTATCATTTAATGTAGTTCTTAATTGGTACCATTTTATAATATCATTTAGTGCTAAATATTTATACCAATCAAGAGCCCTTCTTTTTAAAGAAGCAATGAGTAATCTCAAGGCTACATTTTGTTGTCTGATAAAGTGGATAGTACATACATCAACCACATCTTGAAGATGCTCTGTCAAAGTCTTGAAGTCCTCTCAATAAATTTAGGTAATGTTTTTAGATAATTATCTAGAATAGGATCTCATGTATCAGGAGGTGTTGGCAGGATAAGTGGACTTCCACCATTCCAATTAACAAAGTTCCTAGGCAGAGCTTGAATAACCATTTGACTTCCTAGTGTATTTGGTTGAGTCAACCTTCTTCTTGAATTAGTTACTAATGGTAGTATTAAGAGTCCTATATTTATAGTAGATTGATATCTTGTATTTGGTCCATAATTCAATCTTCTTTAAGGATGTCTGCTCTTGCATTTTTAGTTAAACTTCATCCCATTGGGTGTGCCAGGAAAATTGTTGATGCTTAATTTTGAAACTAATCACCAAAGTCATGGGAAGTTTCAAATATGTAGGACTTGAACCTTGAAATGACCTCCATATTTTAAAGAAGTTTGATCTTCTATTTGGGGTTTGATGTAAAGGGAAAATAAATAATGCATAAAATAAATATTTAAACTACCAAGGTGATATGCCAAGATTGTATTTCTCTACCAAATAATATAGTAAATAGTAATAACATAATTCACTAAAAATATTAAAGACTATAAAGCATGATCAATAATTCTATCATAGACTATAGACTAATGAAAGGATCATAACAGAAAAGATAACTTGAATCATCATCTATCCCAAAACACAATATTAGTTTTAACAACATTCACTGACAAAATTAAAGAGCATATAGAATGATTAACAATTTTAGTGTTTATGCAAAGATAACAACAGGCTCATAACATAAAATAAGAATAAAGAATTAGAGATAGACTAAGATTACATAAAACACCAATCTCTCTTCATAGTTTGATAGGAGAATAAATTACATAAGGCAAAATGCACAAAATACAATATTTGATCCCTCAAGAGAGGCACCTGTTAAGGTAGTAAAATGCTTCCAAAAATTAGATCCTAAAATCTCTATTGATCTAGATGAATCTATAGTTATCTCCCCCATTTTTCAATACTTTGGTCTGATACTTGTAGCCCAAAATATCCATCATGGGTCACTACCACTCACTCAGATTCTAATCATATATCCATAAATTCTGGATCTAAAACCTGCATGTTGTTGTAACTGAATAACTTGGAGCTTAATTCAATCATTTATTCTATCTATATCCTTCATTCTATTTTAACTTTTGCTCTTATTTGTCCTTAACTTGGAGTCTCTTTAAGCATGGACACATGGAGGCTTCCATAGCTATTAACTATTTGACTCTTCCTTCCCCTTCATTCTGCAAACTCTTTAGATTTTGTAACTCTTTTGGTATTTGGGACCCATTGTGCTGACATGTCATAGCTTCATGCTTAATGGAGGATTTTTGATAATCAATTTCCCTTGGAAGAGCACTAAAGTGACAAGTGGCATCATTCACATTCATTTGAGTCTTTGAATTTTTTCTATAAGGCTTTCATAAAAAGAGACTCCTTCAAGGCTTAGCATTCACCGTTATGTTTATCATTATGATCTGTACTATCGATTCACCACTAACCCTTTGAATTTAAAAATAATTATTTATCCATATGGTAGCCTTGTGCTCAATGGAGGATTTTTGATACTTTCTTCTCTTTGAAAGAGCATCAAAGTGACACGTGGATACCATCTACAAATGTTAGAGTCTTAAAGCTTTTTCGAGGCTTTAACAAAAGATATTCCTTCAACCCCATGAATTAAAATGACCTAAAATGTTATTTATCCAACTATATACTTAGCTAAATAATATATCTGAATACTTATTGATTCTTTTGTTGATAAAATAGGTTTGGTTTTGAAACTATGGGTATTATTTGACCGGTTAGTATTGATTTTGATTATGGTTCTAGTGTTACATGTTGTGTAACGGTGGTCAGTTAAAGTCAACCCCATGAATGGAAGGAAGGGTATTTCAGTTCTAAGTGCCTACATTTTTAATAGTATTGGTATTTTTTACAAGTTAAAATTGATTATTATTTATAGGGTTTGTGTTTTTTATTTATTCAGTGACACCGTCAGTGGTGGCATTCTTATTTATGTTTAGGAATTTTGGACCTTAGACCTTGGTTATTGGTATTGTTTGGACTTATATTTTTAAATTACCCATTATTTTGGCTTGGGATGATAATATGTCTATTGGTTTCATAAGTTCACTAACCACTATCATTAATTAATTTTTAAATTCATAAGGAGATCTCAATGTATTCTTCATAGGACCAATATGAAAAATATCAAACATCCTCCCTCATCTCCTTGTTACGGGAGTGAAGGCAAATATTGCACAATTTTTGTTGATCCATGTGGGGTGCATTGGCAAAGGAATATTATACTTGCCACCATATCATGATTAAATATGTAACTGACTCATTATGTTCTTACTTGATGTGTAAAAATTATCATATGTTAGTATTTTAGAGTTTGTTCATAGTGAAAGCTTTGACAAACTCAGCCATGAGTTGATAAAAATAATATATAAACCCCTCAGGGAGGTAATGATACCAATTTAGTGCTATTCATTCTAAGTTTTTAGGAAACATTTTTATAGTAACCCCATCCTAGGGGAAGAGTTACCTAATAAATATAGCATAAACTTTGACGTGCATGTTGGGATCCCCCTTCCCTTTGAACTTTGGAAGGTTCAATAGGGGACGTGCAAAAATAACCTCCCATATGCGAGAATCAAGAGGCTCCTTAAGGTACTTAGCATAAGTTCCCATGTTTCTAAAGTCTGTTATTTCCATAGTGGGACTAGATTAAAAAGGCAGAGTCACATAAGGGTTAGTTTGGTAACCATATAAGGAATAGAAGTAGACTAATAAGGTGAATTGGAATAAGATGGAAAATAGTTATCCAATTAAGTGGATTTGGAGTACATATGAAAGTAAGGAGGGATATTATTGGATGTAGGCAATGTGGTGGTTTGTTGGAATGGGGTTTATGTGGTTTTCACATAACCTGATGTTATATATGGTGGGATATAACTTGTCTATGGATAAGGAGTGTGGGGGTACATAACTCAAAGGCATAAATAATGGTGGCTTGTTGGCCACCCCATCATTTTGAAAAAGCAGAGAATAAGTGGATATGCTCTCTATTGTATTTTGAATAGGGGATTGATAAGATGAATGAAATTTAGATGTGCCCAGGTTGGGGACCCCATAAGTAAGAATATCCCTAAGGGGTTGATGAGAAATATGGTTTAACGAGAGTGCATGCTCTTGATGTGGGAGAATCATGTAAGCTCATTATTGTGGAATTTTATGAGTCATTTCTTTTATGAGGGAAGGGGAGGGATGGGCTCATGAAAGATTATTTTGATCCATCCCCTGACCTATGGTTATTGGTTATTTTCTAAATCATAAATGTGACCCACTAAGGTGTTCATGAGTTTATTTGGGCTAGCATTGGAGCTATGCCTAAGATCCTCATGTACATGATGGGTAGATATGTGACATGGGTTAGCCTAAGGGTGATGGTTTGGGGTAAAATCCACAAGGATAGTAGTTTAGGTTTAACCAGTGGATTGGAGGTGTCTTGACTTCTACTAGGAAGATGCACAATAGATTGCATATGATTAACCTCATCTTCTAAGTGATATATCCTTTCTAGGTAATTATCATACTTAGCAACACTTTTTGCATCTAGGGTTTGTAATCTAATGAATGACCTAGTTGCCATTAAAGGAGTGGTCATAACTCCCTAATTAAGGGTTATAAAATTGGATTCTATTTGGTTACTCCTAGTTTAAGATATGTCTCATATATATTGAATAGATACCCCACCCCTGGTGTGGGTGTTGGGATGAGGGTAATCATTGAATCAATAGTCTATATTGGTGTCAAAGGTTGGGTTATTCAAACTCATCAATGAAGGCTCACTAGAATTGAGCTAGCTTCTCCTATAGCCCTCTAGGCCAAGGGACCTATTGATGTCCTGTCTAGACATATTTTGGGGGTATATGAATTCTTGAAAAATAAATGGAAGGAGAAGGGGAAAATGGAGAATAGGATAAAGAGAAGAGGAAGAAAATGAAAAATCAAAGGATGAAGTCCTTCACTTCGGGTTCAATAATTTGTGTACATGAGAATAACACATGCTGAAATGTGCATTCAACTCCTTGAGGTTAGGCCAGGGCAACTGACATAATGGATGGGCTATGGATTGGGTTTAATGTTAATCAGGATGAGAGTTAGAGTGGGTGGTGGTAATGGGTTATCATGACATAACCAAATGACTTCAACAACATCATGGTGATTATTAAAAGTGTTAAGCTATGATGAAATAGACCTCCAATGTCCTTCAGTTTTTGAGATCATAAGAAGGCAAAGCTCCTAGTTGATGCTAGGAATAGGTAAATGGGAGAGATTGGGTTGGACCACATGAGGAATATAGTCAACATGTTTTGGGTGACTATGCCCACTCAATGTCATAAAAAAGATGTGAATGATATGAGCGAGGCTAGAACTGAGGAAGAAGAAGGGAAATGGAGATGGAACTAGGGATGGGTGATGTTGATTGGATAAATTCTATGTTGAGGATGTATAACTAAAGGTGGATTTTGGATTTGTTCTTGTTTGTCCAAATTAGTAAATGAGTCAATAACAATATGAAGAGTCAAGGTGGAGTGGAAAACCTAAAGTTTTAGCTTGGTATTAATGTTAGTTTTAAAATATGTATCTATATCAGGTGCTCTAAATCTAGGGAATAAATCTTTGTAGATAAGACCTTGTGTTTTAGGAAGGGTCATCCAAAGGAGGTTAGGCAAAAGCCAAGTTAGAAGCATATGAACTTGTTATACAATGGCTTGTTGTGTATGTTTATTATGATCTTGAAGCAAGGCCTTGTGTGGGGTGCGTACATGAATAGGCATGTCTTGGATGGAATGTGGATGCTTTTACATGCTAGAAAGGCTTCTAATGAAATCTAGGTGCTTGCATCTATTGGCAAGGCTTCTTGACACTATTTTTTCTAGTTTTCATTATTTTTGGCTTGTTTTTGAGTTCTTTTGAGTTTATGGAGGTAAAATAATTACTTAATAAAAGTAAAACTCTAAAAATAAATAAATGACAAAACTGAAAGTAAATGAGATTAAAACTTCTTTTTAAAATTTTATAATAATTCACATTGCATGCAAGGGAGAGAGGAAGAAACCTATGATATTATGCAAAGTGTTAATTTTTCTTAACTTTGTCTGGATGCAATCTAGGTGATGATGTTTTTATAGTTTTTATCTTTTTATTTGGAATGGATTAAAAATATAAATTATGTCTTCTAAATTTGCAAGCAATGTGAAAGGAAATATAATCTAAGAAAATAATATCACAACAGTTTTTTTAAGATTTTATTTGTCTTCAAACAAGCTAAACTAGCCTTTCAACTTTCCTAGTTTGTTGTAAACATTTTTTTTTAATGAGTTGTTAAAATAGAGACAAGAAATATGAATTCTAATTTTATGTTTTCAATAGGTAACAACAACAGTTTTGATTCATCAAAACAATAAACAATAGAAATGTAGTTATTCTTCTTGTGCACCTAAGATTATCTAAGATTTTATGGTTGACTAGTTGGTTATTTTAAATGCAAGAAAAATTGTTTTGACATTGAAAATGAAAAGATATGTTGGCTATAAATGTTTTGAATATTTACTAAGGTGTTCCTATCAATTTTTTATGAATGGTTTTCTAATGGAGAGAAAATAAATCTATTGGAATGCAAGCAAAATCAAAACTAACTACTTTTCCTTTTTGGCAACGAAAATAATGAAAAGAAATAAACTTATCTCCATATCAAATTTGTTTTTTTATGAATGATGAGATTAATCTAATGCAACAATAACTCTATTAATCTAATCTAATAATTAAATAAAATATTGAAATCAAAATAGACTCCAACTTGACCAAGGCATAGATCAACTGGAATGCATGTACTATGTTGATGAAAGAATCCTCAGTATACTAACTCCTTTTTATACTTATTTGAATTCTAGGAACCCTATAACTGGGGATGACCAAGCTTTGAAACAATGGGAAGGAGAAGAGACACAACCACAAATGGAGAGAAATTTAACTAAGGTTGACAAATGCTTGATTTACAAAGACTGAGTTGCTAGATTAATAACACTTTTTCACCTGTGGTAATGTAGTCAACATGAAAACTATAAAAAACTGAAAATTTAGTAAATTGTAACAGAATTGTGGTTTTAAAATATTCAAAATAACTTCTTATTATAATTTTTGGATCCAAAATCAAGCCAAAAATTACCTTTTTGTATAAAGAGTTTGGTGCTTGCATGAAGAAGTTGAACTTGGGAGAGACTCAAAATGAATGAAAATATAAGAGGGAGTGAGCTAGGATAGATTGGAGCAGAACTCAGGATGGAACTAACAAGAAACATGACAAAAAGCATGCAAAACACATCGAGGAATGGTTCTCGGGAGCAAATTTTGGAAGATAAATACAAAGGGATATAAATACAAGGGGTAGTTATGAAACCACTACGTTTGGTAATAGAACTGCCACTTATAATTACATAAATACCGTTAGTTTAATACGTAACCATCGTGTTAATTATGAAAGTAATGCAATAGTTATGTAATTTGAGGGGTAGTTTCATAAAGGAAGGTGGTGGTTTTGTCGTGGATATAAAGTTTTTAAAACACGCTAACAAAAATTGTAGAATTTAATTGTAAGGAGACTCAAAGGGGTTAAGGGAGAAGTAGGGAAGTAAAAGAGAAGCAAAGAGGTAGAGAGTTCCCTACAGAGCACAAAATAATAGATCATTGCATCATCATCGGATTTGTATCAAAATTTGGGTGTATACAAAAATTGCATCTATGAAATGACTCTCTAAATACATAAGATTGATTTTAAAATTCTCTCGAACTTGAAGCACTAATTTAAAATGGTCCAAAAAATCTATAAAGGTAAGACAAATATAAAAAATATTATTTGAAAAAAGATTTATATAGATTAAATAAACGTTAGAGGTCATGTCAACAAAACTCAATGAAATATGGAATTGATTCACAAATGCGCACAGAACCTACTCTAAGTGTGAATTAATGTTGAGTAAAATCGATAATTTTTTTTGGGGTAAAGTATGTAGGGTTGTATTTAAAAAGTTACGTATACATATGGTAAGACAAAAAAATTGTTCTTGATATTATATTTAGCACCGTCAAAGTTCCATGAGAATTGTAAAATCCACCTAAGAAGTTAATTGTTATCTATTCCAATGAAAATCGTAAACCTTTTAAGACTCTGAACAGTGTCATCTCGACTCGTAAAGGCATGATGAACAGCCAAAAGATGAAAATAATACATGAGACTTTAATATTATCAATGATTTTTAACTTTAATATTGTACTTTAATCTCCGCTTGAATGAAATTGTGGGAGTCAACTGAAAACGTTAACACAACCGCGTTTAACACAAATAATTGTGGCATTCTTTTGGCTGTAGTGTCTTACGGTCAATTACGGGTCCCTTTCATCTATTATTCCTCTTAAATTTTAGTTCTTACAAATTAAATTAATGCCGTGTAGTTTTTTTTAGCGGTCTGTGAACAGCAAAGGCCTACCATGACTTTCCATGCTGTACATGCCTCCCCACCTACGCAACAAAGGCATTCAACGTTTGCGATTGATTGAATGAAACATGGTAAATCAAGATAACGATGGTCAGAATCTCCAAGAATTATTATTTCCAGTTATGAACTCCAAGATTTTTCTTCAAGAGTCGAACAAGTTGCAACAACTTTTACTGTTTTTTTCGAACGGTCCATGAGCAGCAAAGGCCTACCATGACTTTCTATGCTCTACATGCCTTCCCTCCTACGTAACATTTGCGCTTGACTTCTAATTGATTAGCGATGGTCAGAATCTCGAAAAATTCTTGCCCACAATTTTTCCTTGAATATAATACAATACAAATCAAATCGTTGAATATATTTCTTTATACATTTTTATAAACAAGCAAATCCAATCAACTTTTAATACAATACAACTAGTTGAATGTATTTCTCTATACACAATAAAATCCAATCAACTTTTAATACAATACAAATAGTTGAATGTATTTCTCTATACATTTTCATCCTTTTTTCTAATGGTTCTATAATGAAACTGCTCTTTAATAGAATCTAATAAAAAAAAATTTATAATACATTTTCTTTTTTTTTTTTACATAATTTTCTTTTTTTTCCCCAATTGTTATCTCAAGTGAACTACTTTTTAATAAAATCCAATCAACTTTTAGTAAAATAAAAGTAGTTGCATATTTTTCCTTACATGTTTTCCTAATTGTTTCTTAAAAACGTTGCTTGGAGGCTTGAACATCCATCTACACTTGTATATAGATTACATTTATTTATTTTCATGAGCAGAGCCCTCTCACATTTTGTCTAAACCCTGCTTAGACATTATACCATGCTCAATGATTATTTCCGTAACCAATCATGGGATAACTAATTTTACTAAAAGTTACCTTGCTTTGTAGGTAATAATTTGGTCGGCACATAATTGTCAATGAAATGAGGGTTTAATTTTAAGGGGGCAGGTACAAATTATAGATGAGATAAAATTAGGATGCAACTAAAATTAATCAAATCTAGCGTAAATAATTTAGAAACTAATCTCATTGTATGTAGAGAAGGAAATTAAAAATATCTAAATGTACAATCTTGGAGTTCCATCAAATTAGTGGAAAATAATAAGTTCTAGTGAATTCATTTGAGATGATCAAAATATCTTAATATTTTCTTTTGTTTAGTATTTATATAACGTGTACCCATTTGGCAAATTGTTTCTACATTATGGAAAACAATCCATCTAGCCTTGTCTCATTGCTCCTCATACATACTCACCCACTATTAATAATAACCTAGCACCATCTCCAAGAATGCATGTTTAAGGGTTGCCACACATTTGAGAAGGCTCATGGAAAGGACTTGTGGTCTTATGGGATAGACGACCCATTTGTGGAATGGCTTGAGATCTTAGACAAAAATAGCCACATCATGAGCTTCAGCATGTTGGGTGGAAAGCATAGGCAACGGAGAATGTAAAGTGGTGGACGCTTATGCTAGAGTTGTATGTGGTGGATGTGCCTCAAGGTAACACCAAGAAGGATGCTTACATCTTTGTCAATATCATTGTCTACTAAAAGTTGCAGTCTTTGGCTCAGTTGTTCAAGCATCTTATCCTATAACCAAAAAAACATGTTAAATGAAAGGTATAATTCTTTAAGTTAGATATGTTTGTTATTTTATTTAAATTCAAAGCCATGAGTGCCAAGCCTCGCCTTGGAGCCATGAATACAAAATAGTCTTTAGACAACACTTGAGTGACAATCAATGGAAGTTAATGATCCATTTAACCACATAAGTTGGATTTGATGGATTGAAAATATTTGTAAATCAACTTTGTCTAACATAAATAGGCGGTAATTTGCTTGGTTTTGTTCTAGTATGTTATGGTTTGGTGTTGGACTATTATAATAACTCCACCTATTTAACTTTCAAACTAACTTGATTTTTGATATCATTAACATTTTTAAGACAAATATATCCTTAAACATTTTCCTTATTCCAAAAATGAATAGACCACATCATGCAATATATGTGGAATACCTTTGTTCACACATTTGTTGTAAAATGAAGTGAAGAGATGACAATTATATTTCATGCCAATGCATTGAGTAGGAAAAACGGAGCTTGCTTATTACTACACTTGAATCCTCTCGCATTATCGAATGTGTATTATTATGTCCATAAAAGTACCTTATGAATGGAAAATATAAATGATTTTAATGCGAACACCACATAATGGAGATATTTTTCATAACATATGTGTTGTCCTTTAAGTATTGTGGGGGCATTGATGTTGTTTTAAGATTTTAGAACAAGTTACCTGGTCGTGAATGGCTAGTGAGAAGACCAAAATGTGATAGATGGCAAGTATAATTTGCTTCAAAAATTAAGGTGGGAAAAAATAGATGCCCATCAACTCAAAATGAAATTTAGTATACACATAAATCTATTTTGATTTATCTAAAATTTTGTAATTAAGTATCATACAAGACAGGTATGAGGGGTATTTGATCAAAGGGAATGAAGTTATCAGTTTAATTTTTGAATAGATAAAGAATGAAAACAAGGGTCATGTTGTGGCACACATACCTATGAATTAAAAATTAAAATAAAAAAAATTATAGTGTAGGAATAAACTCAAATGAAATTTAAAATTTTCTTTGTAGACAAGGAGTTCTATGAAAAGATTATAGAGGTTGTTCTAGCTGATTTGATTCACAAAATCACTGCCACCTCTTCTCGCCAATGTGTGTTGATTTCATACTATTTGGTCTGCTTGTGTTGAACCTAAGCTTAGTTTTTAGCTTTGGATGTAATTTTGTTCTAAACAATGATGAATTTGATAGATTTTTTTGCATATATAAAAATAACTTTCCACTTTTTAAGCACACATTTGAGTTAACCTTATTAACCCTTCATGCTTATGAACACTCTAGTCAACCTTAACACATTGTAACCTTTTTTGTTTTGTTTTGTGTCATATATGATTGGCAACCAACTATAAACCATTACAGGCTTAAAAGAAAGAAAACCACAAATTTTTCAAGTATTTGTTAAATTATATATATAGTTAAATTATATATATAGTTAATGTTTATGAGAAGACAAACACTCCTAATATGAAACATTGTATTAAAAATTTGTAATTGACAAGTCCCTAAAAGAGGCAGCGGCATAAATAATTTTTTAAATGATAGGTAAGGTTAAGTTTAAATTCCATCCCTAAATTTAATAAGGGAGTGGTAGTCAATGGTAAAACTAACATTATATTGCACATAATAAATAAATGATAAAAAACTATTTACATTGATTTGTATTTGTATTTCTTTATTGGAAATTATTATCAATATAATTCCAAGTAAAAGTTTTGAAAACCAAATAGTATCAATATTGTTCATGTAGTATGTGATTATAGTAAGCTTAAGGTATGTGTAAAGAATGAGTCAAGAAATATCACATATATCCTTTCAAAGTGGAAAATTGCATGGAGATATATACATAACAAATCTCATGATCTTCATCTGCAAAAAGAGATTCAAGATTAAAAAAAAACATATTTTTGTAGATGAGGGCCATGATGTTTGTTATTTGTATTGAAATAACTTAGGATAGATTTTTTTATATAGATATATCTAGGACACTTCAAAAATACGTCGACTCTACAAAATTGTGATAAGAAACAATCAAGTCATGAGAAATCAGGGCAAGGTAGAATGGACCAAGAAGATTAAATAATCAATGAGTTATTTTTTAAAAAAAAATTGATAAGTTATCTAAAAAAATATTGTATATTTTATAAACTATTTTGTAATATGTTAATTATTGATTTTAACTATTAATTGTGATAAAAAACTTATTATACATTAAATTTTTAATTACTAAATATTTAAAAATATGTATCATCCAATATAACTACATTCTTTATATAACTAAGCACTCTTGTCCATTTTACAAATAATTAAATTCATAAATTATATTTTTTATAGAAAAATAATTATCGTATATTTTTTCAATAATATCAATAACAATAAATTGATTTAAATATTAAATTTAACTCAAACTAAAAACCTAATCTTTGACATAATGTCAATTTAATTGTGCATTTTTATTGAAATTCTTGAACGGTTACATAAAAATGGTGACACCTATTTTTACATGTCAGGAATCTAGAGCACAAAGCTCTGACTCCACCCTATTAGGATCCTGTAACTCACTCTGATACCAAATGGTAAGTACCTTAGAGATCAATTGATTACCTTGTATATAAGCAACTAAACACGAAATTAAACCAGAAGTAATAAGTAACTAGAATTCAGAATCAACAAAGAATAGATGATACGAGAAACAATACAATATGTATTCAACTCATCCAGAAGGAAATAAAATGAGGAAATCACACTCTTCCACACCTCTTGGGTGTCCAGTAATTCAACCTCAAGAGTTCTCTCTCTCTCACACACAATCAATTACAATCAACTCAAACATAGAGTTGTTCCCTCCAGTGATAATCAACCCAATGGTTGTTTCACACACACACAAGTAGATCTCCCTGATCTTGCACACTTGTAGATCTAACTGACCTTACTACCATGTAGATCTCCCTGATCTTGCAAACCTATAGATCTAACTGATCTTACATTCAGAAGGATCTCTTCCTTGATCTTGTCCTTGACCTTTACAGGTCCTTGACCTTGTCCTTGATTACAATATAGCCCCATGGGTCTCTTAAATAGATCCCCAAGCAAACAATAATTAGAAATGCAAACTCAAGACTAAAATTATCCTTTTACATGCAAACTAACTGTCTATCTAAAATTAGACCAGTTCTAGAATGCACAGGTGATCGACGTCGATTCCTATCTAACCGATGCCGGTTGACCCCTAACCGATGTCAGTTACTATGTAGACTAAAGATGATCGACATCAGTTGGCCTACTGACATCGATTACTCTGTAAATCAGAAACCTCCATACTTGCATCAGTGAAGCTTTTAGCTCCACAACTTAACAATCTCCCACTTGGAGATAAATAGTTGCACCTGTACCTGTACAACAATGTCATCTAATTTGTTTCTGGCTTGTATCTCATCTTCAAGTTCAGTCTTGAAGACCAACAAAAGTTGAATGAAGATTCAACTTCTCCTTTGTTCCCATCTTTGTTAACATATCTGCAGGGTTCGTATCCTTGGTAGCCTCTGTGACTGCAACAACCTTATGCATCTCTGAAAACTAGCTAACTGCCATTCCACCAACAGTGAACACATATCTTGTGGTGCTTCTCCTGTCATCCAAGTCACCTACCATATCTAAATTTACATACCCATGTAGAGAAGTGCTTGACCCTGCATAGCATAAATACCTACTGTTGGTCCCTCTCAGATACCTTAGAATCCACTGAATTGCTTTCCAGTGCTCCTTTCCCGAATTGGCCATATACTTGTTGACAACTCCCACTGCTTGGGCAATATCAGGTCTAGTACATACCATGTACTCAACCTCATCATGTGATTTAGGACACTATTCTAAGCTCAGCTTAAACTGTCCAACTAGAGGTGTGGTTACTAGTTTTGCATCCTACATATCAAACCTCTCCACTACCTTATTCACATAATCCTCTAGAGACAAAATCAACCTATGACTTTCCCTATCTCTAGAAATACTCATGCCAAGGATTTTCTTTGCTCCTCCTAAATCCTTCCTGGCACATGTTTGAGCTACTTTTACTTTTAGCTCAGTAATTCCCTGCATGTATGAGCCTGCAATAAGCATATCATCCACATACAATAACAAGATAATATAGCTATCATTATCCAACCTGGTAAAATAAACACAATGGTTACATTGACATTGACTAAAGCCATGCTTTCTCATAAACTTGTCAAACCTATACCACTGTCCTGGAGCTTACTCAAGACCATATAACCTGGCCTTCTATCTCATGTATCCATTCTCTCCTTTCTTTAACCTGTAAATCCATTCATCTTTCAGTGCTTTCTTTCCGACTGACAACTCAACCAAATCCCATGTTTGGTTCTTTTTCAAGGAATCAATTTCCTCATTCATGCCATGCTCCCACTATTTTCTGGATTCTACCTGCATTGCCTCTTAAAAACTTCTTGGTTTTCAACCATCAGTGAGCAAAAAGTAGCATAAATAAGGGGAATAATGAATTTGAGGCTTACTTACCCTTTCAGTCCTCCTTATGGGCATTTGAGACTCCTTGACAGCTTGTTGTCTGCCCAAAATTTGTTCTAATAGTGACCGATCTTGGTCATCTCTCAGTCTACACCCGACCGATGTCAGTTCCATGTGATCGACCTGATCACCGACGTTTGTTCCCTGACCGACATCAGTGTTTACCTACCTGACATCACGAACCTCAGTCTGCACCTGACCGACATCGGTTCCCTGACGATGTCGGTCTCTGTGTTTTCTTGTGAGTGATGATTTTTACTTGTGAGCTCATTTTGGATCATAATTTTGTCCAAATCAACATTGCCCTGCTCAGAATTATTCAGCCCCTTGAGATGATCTCTGTCCATCATCTCCTCCTTGAAAACTAAGGCTTTCCAGTTCTTAAAGGTGTTAAAAACATGAGACTTAAGAACATGCATTCCCTTCTCACTCATGTGACCAGGCCTATAGAGCCACATCTTTGCATCTACATCTGAAGTAGATAAAATAGAAGGAGAATCAATAATACAAGTAGATAGATAAAGTGTACCTACTTTCTTACCTCTTGCTAATACAAGTGCACCCTTAGAAACTTTCCAAGATTCCGCTGTGAGAGTTACTGTGCAACCCTCATCACCCAACTTTTTTGTAGAAATTAGACTCCTCTTCAGGATGGGAACATACATGACATCCTTCAACACCCATATGTTGTCAGTCTACAATTTCAGCTGCACTTTTCCTTTGCCAACAATTTGACAAGGCTTACCATCCCCTAAATAAACTTTTCCAAAGTCTCCATAGACATAATCATGAAAAAATTCTCTATTTGGGGTTGCATGGAAAGAGGCACCAGAATCTAAAACCCAAGATTCTACTTTATCCAAGGAACATACAAGAGCATCATGTGCAACAATACCTACAACATCTGCTTCTTTATTCCCTTCATGCTGATCTTCTACCAACCAACAATCTTTCTTTACATGCCCTTTCTTTCCATAATTCTAGCAGGTTATACTGCCATACTTGGATTTGGATCTCTTGCCTATCTTTGACCTTGATTTCCCTTGCTCGACCTTCTCTCTTTGCTTTCCCCTACTTTCAACACTTAAAGCATTACCTGATGATTCCCTTGTGCTTTTCCTGTGAATTTATTCATTCAAGATTACACTAACAACATCATCAACTTTCAAGATATTTGAAGCAGACACAGTATTACTTACTGCCATTACCAAGCTATGCCAGCTTTCAGGTAAAGAGCATAAGATTAAGAGAGCCTTAATTTCATCATCAAAAACTATTTTGATTAAATTTAACTAGTTTACCAAACCATGGAAATCACTAAGATGACTATATACAGATCCACCTTCTAGCACTTGCAAATTAAATAATTGCTTCATAAAAATACCTTATTTGAAGTTGAGGGTTTTTCATATAAATTTGCCAAAGATTCCATTAAATCTACCATTGTCCTTGCCTGAGATAAGTTGGAAAGCACAGAAGCTTCCAAGGTTAGCCTTATAGCTCCTAGAGCCTTTCTATCAAAAACCTTCCATTCTTCATCTTGCATGCATGTGGGCTTACTTAAAACCCCACCCAATGGTAAATATAGATCTTTCTAATACGGATAATCCTCTATCTGCATCCTCCATAATTGATAATTATTTTCATTGCTTTACTCCCACTCAAACATAAACCCCTGTGAGTGACTTGTAATCAACAAACACTAACTTGCTCTACCACTTGTTAGTGAACCTAGCTCTGATACCAACTGTCAGGAATCTGGAGCACAAAGCTCTGACTCCACCTTGTTAAGATTCTGTAGCTCACTCTGATACCAAATGGTAAGTACCTTAGAGCTCAATTCATTACCTTGTATATAAGCAACTAAACACGAAATTAAACTAGAAGTAATAAGTAACTAGAATTTAGAATTAGCAAAGAATAGATGATACGAGAAATAATACAATATGTATTCAACTCATCCAGAAGGAAATAAAATGAAGAAATCACACTCTTCCACACCTCTTGGGTGTCCATTAATTCTCCCTCAAGAGTTCTCGCTCTCTCTCTCACACACAATCAATTACAATCAACTCAAACACAAAGTTGTTCCCTCCAGTGATAATCAACCCAATGGTTATTTCACACACACACACAAGTAGATCTCCCTGATCTTGCACACTTGCAGATCTAACTGACCTTACTTACCATGTAGATCTACCTAATCTTGCACACCTGTAGATCTAACTGATCTTACACTCAGAAGGATCTCGTCCTTGATCTCGTCCTTGACCTTTACAAGTCCTTGACCTTGTCCTTGATTACAATACAGCCCCATGGGTCTCTTAAATAGATCCCCAAGCAAAAAATAATTAGAAACATGAACTCAAGACTAAAATTAGCCTTTTACATGCAAACTAATTGTCTATCTAAAATTAGACTAGTTCTGGAATGCACAGGTGACCGACGTCGATTCCTGTTTGACTGGTGCCGGCCGACCCCTAACTGATGTTGATTACTGTGTAGACTAAAAATGACCGATGTTGGTTGGCCTGCCGATGTTGGTTACTCTGTAACTCAGCAACCTCCATACTTTCATCAGTGAAGCTTTTAGCTCCACAACTTAACATTACACTAATCGTGACATAGAATTTCCACCAAGGTAAAAAAAATTCAATTAAAAAACATGTTTGTGTTGAATTGAGAAATAAATATTTATTAAAATTCAATCCCTCAACAATGTATTATATCAAAAATATGCTACCATGTATAATGTCAATGTTTCACCTAGATATTCCAGTGTCTAATTTATATGAATTTTCATGCTAGAATAAATGTTTGATAAATAAATAAATGTTTCAAATATTATTCTTCTCTAAATGCTTTGAATTCACAATGAAGCTCTCTCAAATGATATATATCTTTATATGTTCTTCTTTTCATGTCCTAAATATGTTAATGCACCTATGTTACAAACATCTAGACTCATAAACAAAATAAACTACATATATTATAACACAAATTACAATATTCTTTTTTTGGTAGGAAGGAATAACTCCACAATCAATTGTCACTTCGAGGAGCTACCTCCTTATAGAGTATTTTATTCTAATTTATTGATATTTACTTGTATGCATTATAATGGCCTATACCCATCTATTTATACTATTCTAATATATCCCACTCTTCCATTCTATGCACGTGGGATTATTATTACTATTCATTACTATTCACCACTATTCATTCTACTACTATTCTACCCCCAATATACAATATATAACCCTATATATGTATATTACATTCTATCCCCATTGACATGTTTCATCCTCGAAACATGCCAAAAATTACATATAAAAAATATGTACAAGATCAAATAGAGGCACATCTATGCATCTTTTTCTACTTCCACTCTTTTTGCTAGTGTTGAAATATCATCATAATCACTAGAACGTGAAGTTGAAGTGCATATGGAGTGATGGAAATAATAACCTTAACTAGAAACATGTCATGCTAGATGTGATAGTCTGTCACTAAAATTTGAAGCTTGATGATCAAGTGCTTGAAGCTAGAATAAAGGAATACGAAATAATCTACCTGATAAGAAAATGGAGGATACATGTCACCCCCCTTAGCATTTTTATTTCCATATATTGTGTTTGAAGTAGCTAGCCCCACCAAAGAATGCATTGAATTATTGAAATAATTGGAGGGAAGAAGAAAATAATTGTTGTCATATGTATGGAAGACTTAAGGAACATAAGGCTAAATAAATCACCCTCATCCAAGTGAAGGAGATCTTCATGCCATGATCTATAAATGTCCTTCAATTCGAACTATGCAGTTCTTTTTGCTTCATATTCTTCAACTATAGAAAAGGAATCCAAATATCATTCGTTATGGTTATGCTCCTAATCTAACCATGCATTAATTTACTCATAATTTTGTGTGTTTATATGGAAGTGAATTTCAATTTTATCTAAAATAACATTCATATTGTTTAATTTATGCAATGCTCTATATAAAATGGAAGGCTCCATGACAATTATTTTTTTACAAATAGCAATCAGTAAAATTGAGATAACTTTCACAACACCATACAAAATTCAAAACTAATTTTTTTTATGGAAAGTTGGAAATGGGGCACACCAAACCCAGAAATTATTTGGCTCAATTCGCTACTATGTGAGAGAAGTTTAAAGAAAAACAATCAGATTTTTGGAGGATAAAGAATAAAAGTTTACACTTCTTAGACTTTCCCCATGAAGCTACCAAATGTGCCTGCAATAAAAACACTCACCATAATACCTCTATAATTCCAACAAATTCTAATCCCAAAACCAACTTCCTCAAAAAATTCTCGCCAACTCAATTTTAGATTACTCTCACATACGAACCCAAACTATATAATGAAACTAAATCTCTCCTCAAAAATAAATAGATGTATTTTTTGTCCACTTTCTAATCACTAGGTTACCCTTAAGGTAAGGTGAGAGCATACAGTGAACAAAACTATAAACTACTAATTTCATAACCTCCTACTAAAATAGAAAAAAAAGAAGGAAATGGCTCTAGAAAGAGCTTTGATACTAGATGTTAAGAACCTACATACTCATATAAATGAAATACTAAATATATTACAACACAAATATAATATTCCTTTATGGTGGGAAGGAATGAATCTACAATCACTTGCCACTTTGAGGGGAATACACCCTTATAAAGTATTTAACTTTAATTGATTGATATTTACTTGGATGCATTACAATGGCCTATGTCCCTCTATTTATACTATTCTAATTTATCCCACTCTTCCATTCTATGTAAGCAGAATTATTATTACTCTTCTTTACTATTCATTATTATTCACTACTATTCATTCTACTACTATTTTACCTCCAATATACAATATATAGCTTTATATAGGTATATTACGTATTCTTCTTTGATTCTGCCTGACATTGAGAGAAGAAGGAAGCAAGACAAAAAAGCACATCAGAGTAAATCTTTAGAACTACAAAATCTTGGTGATCATTATGATTATCAAAAATTGCTTTGCATCTTTTCTTCCAAAAGTGCATCAAAATAATATGTCTAACACCATCAGCTATAACATTATCATGTAATCCAACCCCCAGTAAGACCTTTTTCTAGCTAAACTTATATCCAACAATAGCTAGTAAGTCATAAAACACTAAATTCTATTATTTTTTAATGAACTGCCATCCCTAGAAAACATGTCTCATACTTTTATGTTAATGATAAAATGGACAGTTGACCGGTTGGATCATAATACATTTCAACATGTCCCCAATGGAGAAATTTGTAATTTAGTATCTTCCAAGCCATCAATTGAGCATCAGAATGAGTAGTGAGTTTTATCCAATATTTTTCACTGAACTTGCAATTCCATTTTTTGTTCAAGCAAGGCTTTAAAGGTAAGTTAGGAAGCAATTGTAAGTATATCTTTTTTAAAGGGAAAAAAAAGAAAAGGATAAGAAGCCACCCATAACTAGTCTTTGAAAAAATTACATTGGACAAGGTTACATAACTTTATGAATAATTTTAGAGGCATCAAGGACAACAAAAAAATTAAAAAATTGGTATATTCTTATTACTAGGCCAAATCAAGCTTTAATAGTTTGCCATGATAACCAACTCAATGTAGAAAAATCCCAAAGATTTCCAACATAACAAGCTCCCTTGTTAAATAGAAAACAAGACTATTTAGGACAACTTCAGGCAAGGGGTTGACCCTGATAATGAATATGTTTGTTCCACCAAACAGAAGAGGTGGAAAATTTGAACCCATGTTTCAAAGAGACATCCATCCATTTTAAAAAGTGGTATGTATATTATCAAGCTTTCCAAATAGATTATAAGGGTGGTGAAGTTTTCACTAAGAAGAATTAAGAATGGATAATTTTGTCTAGTATCCCACTGATTGTTATTTGCCTTTCATTAAAACCAGACTAATTCTATTCCATATAAAAATTTTCTATGGTTCTTCACCTCTGATGGCTCTAACAATCTATTTGGCCACTAAACAAACCCCTTGTAGTTTTGGATCTATTAGCCCTAACCCACCTTTACATTTAGGCTGAATATAATGGGCCCATGATGTAGATATAAAACCAACATTACCATCCCATTTAGTCCATAGGAATCATCATATAATTTTAATTAAGTCCTCATAACCTTTTTTACAAGGCATCCAACAAGATGAGTAATAAACATGTGTAACAAAAAAAAATTGTTAACTATTTGGATCTTACTTGCTAAAGAGAGAAATTTATTCCCCCAACTAAAAAGTTTATTCTTAACTCTATTGAGGTATCAATTCCACATATCAGAGAGAGAAACCCCAAGACCAAAAGGAATCCCAAGATACCTTGTAATCTTACTATGTTTAATTTGTTTACATTCATGAGGTATCCATTTAGGAACAACCCTTGTTTGGATCATCAAAAATTCAATTTTATCATAAGTAGCTTAGATCCTGAAACTGCATAATACAGTTCTAAAATATCCATCATACTAGAGATATCTTTTTCAAAATTTTGTATAAATAACAAGTTTTCATTATCATAGTGTGAAGTGATTACAAAAACATTATGAGGAATAGAAATACCTGAAATGATCTTCATTTGATTGGCATGTTGAAGTAGATAACCCAAGGCATCAACTATAAGGACATAAAGGAAAGGAGCTAAAGGTCATTCTTGTATGATGGATGTCTGTAAAGGAAATGGGTTTGTCATCATAATGTTAATAATAATTTGAGCATTAACATCTTGAAATAACATTTGAACCTGAGCTCAAATTTTTGGACTGAAACCCAACCATTGTAATATTTTAAGGATGAAACTCTGATGCAGGAGCATCTACAGACATCCTGGGAAGACATGTTTATGATTAAATTCGAATTTCAAATTAATGTAGTTTCCCTCCAAATGTTGAAATTAAGGAGAAATAAATGTAAAAAGTAAAAGTAAAAGGTAAATGTTTTGGCGCTGTTGAGGAAATAAGGGAAGTGGTTGAAATGATTTCAACCGTAGGATATTGTTGAAAATTTGCAACTATTTCTTGTTTAATCCTGGCCCAGATTGGGCGTAGAAGTTAGAAGGGAGACAAAATATAGCAAAAAGAAAAAAAAAAATGTTAAGAGGGAGGAGAGCGCAGGACAAAAGGAGAGAGGAGAGGTACGTAGAGAAGGAGAGCCTCTCAGGAAGGAAGAGAGCTGAGGAGGCAGAAAGAGAGAAAAAAAAAAGAAATGAGAGACAGAAGAGGTGTAGAAGAGGAAGAATAGAAGAAAAGCCTCTCAGCAAGGAGGGGAGAAAGAATGAGCAGCAGTATAAAAAAAAAAAAAAAAGGCAGATCTGCAACAAGAAGAAATGCAGGAATCAGATGAGAGAAATATAGAGAAATGAATGAAGGTACAAGTGTTAACTGTTTGCATACTGCATCTGAAATATGTCTATTATTGAATGTAATCCCCTGAATCCGTTGATATGAACATAATAAATTAAGTCCTAAAACCTGTTGTTGTCTTATATCGTTCAATGTTCTGGTTGAAAGTATTGGTCCAATTCTAGCATTGGCATGCTTCAAATACTATGATTGGGTTGGCAGTTCTGTGTGTGTATTCAAATATGAAGTGTTTAAATTTTGCGTTGGTGAGTCATTGAGATCAAATACTAAAAGCGTAGATATATATATATATACCCTGTATTTAGGAAACCGCCCAAACTTATGTAGCAGACCTTGTAGTCGTGGGTTCAAGCCCCACGATGGGCGCCTATTTATATTTCTGCTGAAGGCGTGAGGCGTTGAAAAATCATTGACTGTAATTCTGATTGTTGGCCGTAGTTTTTAAAATGCTTTGTTTAAATTTCTGGGCTGCCAAATGGTTAGTTACAACCTTGATGTTAGGCCGGATGTTGGGCCGCCCGGTGCATAATTCTGGCATTTGAAATATTCCACCATTTCGTGAGAGCATGCAGTAGATAGTCAGACAGTCGCAGAATATCTTAATGCACTTGTTGATATGTATGCTAAACGTGAATGCAAAAATTAAAAGGATACCTGTCACGTGTTTGATAAAGGTACTGAAGTGATAAAATATGGGAGGCCCTGTATGATGAACGTCGAGGGAAAATCACTTATCTTCAACCAGAAGCATGGTCATGTTGCGTTCTGCATTGCTAAGGAAAAGAGCTATAATCCTCTGGCTAAAGGTTGCTCAGTGATGGTTAATTGTGCTAACAAAAAAAAATGCCAATATAGCGCATACATAATCCACGGAAACACTCCAATAGTTGTATTCAAAAGTAGTAGTAAAGTTATAACTGTAAGTTCAAGAAATAGTCCAGGGTGCCAATTTTGATTTGGGCATTCCGTCAAACGGTTCAAGTGCCTACAAAGTGGGCAATAACGATTGAAGGAGGGCCACATTTTGGGTTTGAACCTGTGTGGTTTCTATTTCTCTCCAATATAGTCTCTATTTTACGTCAATACCTTTCATCTCATATTGGTGGTGTTTTGCTGAAGATTCTTTGGCATTTTAATTTTCTGAATTTGCTATCCAAGACCAGTTTTTCATCAAACTCCAACATGTTTTATCCTATACATTATCAAACTCAAGTTTGATCAAGATAACATTATGTCCCACTTTTTGAGCCCATTCACATGTTTCCCATGAAATAATAATATTATCAAAAATATATCTACCTACAAGAAACCTCATTTGTTCAGCTCTTACAATTCCTTATACCACTAGTTTAATCCTCATAGCCAGAGCTTTTACAATGATTTTATAAGAGGTATTAAACAATGTGATGGGGTGCCAACCATAAATAGTATCTTCCTTTTTTACTTTAGAAAGGAATTTGATTATGCCATCTTTAATGTTTGATCCTAATTATTATTTCTTAAAAGCCTCTAGGTATAAGTAGTAAAAATCTTCCTTTATAGGATGCCACATAGCCTGGTAGAATTCCATTGGAAGCCCATCACTGCTTGGACTTTTGTAATGAGCCCTAGAGAAAAGGTATTTTTACAGTTATTCTAAATAAATAATTCTATCTAAAAAATGACTATATTCAGATTCTATTTTGTTAGGAATATGCTCCCTAACAACATCCTCAAGGGCTTGTTGAATATCCTACCATTGGTCATCTTTGAAAAGCTCCTCATAAAACATTTTAAATAAGTTACATATATCAAAAGGATTAGATTGAATCACATCATATTCATCCCTTATAACACCAATTGTTTCCTTTTTATGTTTGTAATTAAGATAGTTGAAAAAATACTTAGTACCCATGTTATCTTCTTTGATCTAGAGTAGTTTAGATCTTATTTTTGCTTGTTTACCTCTATAATTATCAATTTTATGCAATTATGCTTTTGTTGTAGCAATGGAATTTTGAAGTTTGGTATTGTTAGGATCAACACTAAGAAGTTTTATATCATGAAAAAGTTTCCCTTAGAGATATTTTCCCCTTCATTTTCACTACCAAGCCATTCTTTTGCCAAATGAGCGAAGAAAAATGGTACATCAAGATATGGATACAAACCACCAATCAATCCAAGAATCCCCTTCCTCTAGTTTGGGTATAGAGTTCTAGATTCCCTCAAGGGCAGCAAGACAAACATGATTCTTTAAGTGGGAAATATGAGTTTGAAGAGGAGGGAATTATCAATAGTAATCTTTTGAGACATGAAAATGCTATAAAAAATGGGATAGTGATTAGAAAGGGTGGTAGAATAGTCTACCTAAACATAGAAACCCATTGAGTCATGGACTAATAGTAAAATAAGAGATAAATAAAATCTTTCCAGCCTGCTCAATTTCCTATCACCTCCCATCCTACAGTTGGACCAAGTGAACCAATTTGTGGAGTGGCTAGTGAATTTATCATGAATGGGGTCAATAATACATAAAGAATTTTGACATAACAACCAACTAGCAAATTCTTCTCAGTTGATATTATGTTGTTTAGGCTAGATATGGTCTTGATGATGTTCCACCATGTTAAAATCACCACCTAAGATCCAATCTATAGTAGGTAAATTATTGGATAACCAATCCTAAATCTTAGTTCATTTTTTGGTGAAATTTGAGGCATAAATAGAGTAGAATCCAAGGATTTGTCCATTGATAGAAATAAGGGCCCATACACAACTATGTGAAGGGTCTTCACCCTTGTCAATGACATACTTAGACATCCATGTCAAAATCCAAATAATAGCTCAAACTCTACCATATATATGAGATGTATGCAAAAAAACATCTTTTCAAACATTACATAAAGACGCCTCAAGTCTAGTGTTATTGAGCTTGACTTCTTAGAGGAATAACACATTAGGATTCCATAACCACATATTTTACTTTAAACTTATGATGAGGGAGTGAAATTCCTCTTAAATTCCAAGAGAGTAAGTTATAATTCATGATGGACATTAATAGAATCATCATTGTAAGTCAACACGTTGATGTTGTTAGTAAGATTAACACCATGATCCTTGGGTTGTCGATCATTAAGGGTAGAAAAAGGTGATCTAGATCTATTATGAGGGCAAGGGAAAGGAGAAGAGGAATCATGAACAAGAGGTTGACGAGAGGAATGATGAAGATCAGGGATAGATTCATAGACGGAGAGTTTGGGAGATGAAGGAGGTGGTGAGGGTGAATGATCCCATGATGAAGAATGAGAGATAAGAAGAGAAGAGGTAGATGGTCCTTTCCTCTTCCTAACCATTATTTACTTATTTGGCATAACCACATATTTAAAGGAAGGGGTAGACTCAACAAGGGTAGTGGAAGGAATACTTGGGTTGGGAGAAGGAGAAAGTGATGAGTGAGGAGTAGGCTGAGAGAGGGAAGGAGGAGCTACTTGGTTAGGTAACATAACATGGCCACTAGATGGAGAGGAATTCAGGGGTGGCTAAGAAAATTTATTCTTCCTGATAGGACACTCATGAATTAGATGGCCTTATTTTTGATAATAAAAGCATGAATTTACTTATTCAAATAGACTAAAGGCTGATCCAATTCAAAACCTAGGCCAATAAATTTAATGTTCTTAGGCAATGGTCTATTCAAGTCTATTTTCACACCAACCCTTAGATGAACCCTTAAACTTGAAAACTTATCAAAGTTATGCTTTAACCAGATTACTCTACCCAATTGGGTTGTATTGTCCTTTAAAAAGGGCATAAAATCTAGATTAAGTTAAGGTAGCTCAACCCACATGGGATAATGTGAGCAAGACAGACCTTCAGGATGGAAATTGAAGCTCCAAGCCTAAAGGTAACAAACTTGCCCACAAATAACCTAGGTGCCATATGGTAATACGACTTCAGCACAATCTATTGATTTGAACATATAAGAAACATACCCTTTTCCTAGGCATCTCAATGCCTCAATTTCCCATTCCTGATTTTCCCAATTCATACAGGCCCATTTATAAAAATCTGCTTCACTAGGAATACCTCTTATAAAAAATAGAATAACAGTTCTATTTTTTCATTCAAAAATAAAATGAATAACATCATCAGGAAGTTATATTTCTAGGGTTTTACTCAAATCAGAGTGTAAGAGTTCTTCCAACATTGATTCATCTAGCTTTTCACCCATATTGATTATATCTTTCTCCATAGCCATAACTTCAGGGTTCTCTATGGCATCCATACCATTTCCTCAATGTTAGACTAATAAATCATTATGGGAACTGCTACCTCCAAATTAGAAATGTTTCCAACCTATATGGCCACCATTTTTAGGCACATTAGACTGATCTCCTTGGTGAAATCTGTTACTAGTAGACGTTAGGGTTTCACTATTTGTTAGAAGTTTCATCATTTGTCATTGTTTTCACTCGCTCCAAATTGATGTTCAATGTTTTTTAATATTTATGAGAAGATAAACACTTCTACTATGAAAAATTGTATTAAATAATGGTAATTAACAAGTACATAAAAGAGGTAGCTATTAATTTTATTTTAATTGATAGATGTTAAGTTTAAATTTCAACCCTAAATTTAATGAGGGAGTGATAATTAATGGTAAAACTAACATTATAATGCACATAATATAAATTATAACTAACTATTTACAGTGATTTTCATTTCTTTATTATAAATTATTATCTGTGGACTTTCAAGTATAACTTTTGAAAACCAATTAATAGCAATATTGTTCTTGCAAAAACACATAATTATAGTAAGCTTGAGGTATCTACAAATATTTATTTAAGAAGCATCACATATATCCTTTCTAAGTGTAAAATCACATGGAGATATACATAACAAATATCAGGATCCTCATCAGTAAAAGAAGATTCAAGATAAAAAAATCATATTTTTGTAGATGAGGGCCATATTATTTTTTATTTGTATTAAAATAGCTTAAGATAGTTTTATATGTATAGGGATCTCTACAACACTTCACATAATGGCCAACCCTAGAAAATTCTGATAATCAACAATCAAGGCATGAGAAATCAGGGGAGGTAGAATGGACCAAGAAGATTAGATAATCAATGAGTTAGTTTTTTCAAAAAATTTATAAGTCTTCTAAAAAATATTTTATATTCTATAAACTATTTTTGAATATGTTAGTTATTGATGTTATTTATTAATCATGATTAAAAAAAATTACTTATTATATATTTTATTATTAATTGTTAAATATTTGAAAAAATATATATCATCCAATATAAATGCATTTTTTTATATAATTGAGCACTATTATCTATTTTATGAATAATAAAATTAATAAATTATAATTTTTAATAGAACAAAACAAATGTTATATATTTTTCTAATAATATCAATAACAATATATTGATTAAAATATTAAATTCCAGTTAAAATAAAAAATAACCTTTAACATATTATCAATTTAATTGTATAAATTTATTAAAATTCTTAAAAACTTACATAATAACACACATTCCAACATTAATCATCATGTTACATCCCCTCCCCCCCCCAAAAAAACCCTAAAATTAAAAAATTAAAAAAAAAGAGAAAAAAAGAGGAAAATATTTTATATGGTGCATCAAAAAAAAGTTTTGCCAAAATAGTTAATTGAAAATCACTCCTAAAAACATATTATTGGTAAGCATCAAACAATTTAATGCAATTCACATCACCCAAAACATTATGTCAGAGATTTTTTTTTAATTTTATTATTATTTTTCAACTTAATCTACTACTATCAATTATGTTATAAAAATTCTCTCTCTCATCATTTAAAAAAACAAAAACAAACAAAACAAACCCTTTATTAAAATTTTGGGCCCATTTCATAGATTTCCAAACTACAATGGATGGCACCACACATGAGAGGTAACACGGCACCATAATCTCCGCTTGAATGAATCGGCACAATTTTTCTTGGCCTTCGTCTCATAAGTAGTGTTTGCTACTTTAACCAATGTTAAATTAACTCTCTTAACATTCCATTAATGAGTTTTAATGCATCTAATTTATGTATATAATTTCACCTTTCGAGGGAAGGATTATATGATTCATTCTTTTTGATTTGGAATTAGTTCTTATTTTGCTAGTCAATGACATTGTATTGTTTTGCGTGTTGGTAAATATGTAAATAGTTAATAAAAGTGAGATGTGAATTATGTGATGAGATATAAAATAATATTATTTTTTATGATTTGATTGTGGATCTTTGGTCATACTTTCCTCCGCATCTTCAGGGGACAGACAAATCTTTAATGGCACAAACTTCAGAAATGTTCTAGCAAATGATAAAGGATACATTGCAAAGACAACATGAATACTTAGAAGAATGCCATGCATGTGAAAGAGAAAGTATCGTTGACCACTTCTCCCTACTTCTCAACTAGCAAAATCCTTCCAACACTTCTCAATTTCATTGGCCATTTAGTGATCCCACTCCATATAAGGTACAAATCACCTAGACATCTCTATGCTTGAAGAAAAGATAGATGATGAGGCTCTAGATAATAAGCTTAACCTTCTCTACTCATATTTTGTGATTAATCAATTCTCAGACTGAGAAAAAATGACTTTCACACTTCTAAAAGTTTCTTTATCAATTAAAAAAAGGTGGGAAAATTATTGCACTTCACATGAAGATGATCTTATGTTAGACACTTCTATAAACACATGAAATTTCGTAAAAGCACTCAAAACAACCTATTATTATGTTGGAAACTACAATGATTAGAAAATCAATTTCTCTCAAATGCGCCAAGGCAAAGAGCAGTCTGTGCATAAATACAGATATACATTCCACACTTTAATGTCTAAACTTTGGATTCAAGATTTAGATCAAAATCTTGTTCTGAAGGATAGGTCAGGGTTGAGACCACACATATAATCTGATTTGAATTTCATTCAGATCTCTTCAATCAGAGAATCCTACAGATATGATTGCAAGTTTGAAGCAAAGGCCAAGGCCAAGATGGAGACAGATGATTATACATCTCAAACCAAACAACAATCTAAATCTTCTAAGAAAAATTCTAAATCAAGGAATAACTTGAAATACCCTTTGTAAACGAAGTAGCAGTCATCAAATGATTAGACTATGCAGTCAAAGACTAGTAAGTGGTGTTCTATTTGCAACTCCTACAATCACTCCAATGAGTAATGTCATGCTAGGAAAATACTGTTTACACAACTTGAGGTAACTAGTACCAATACCACACCATTGGATAAAGGTAAACATATCATGGAATTTGAGCCCAATACCATGGTGTGTATCGCAAACATCTCTATGACCCATATGGAAATGGAGGAAGAAGAAATGTTATTTCATTATCAAATGTGGGATCAATGCTCAACTAATACACTTCATCCTTGACAACAAAATATAGAAGAATTTTTTTTCGCCTAAGCAGTTCACATATTGAACTTGCCACTTATGCCTCACCCAAAATGATACTTCATAATATGGTATAGTGTATGATCATAGAAATGCAATGCTCAGTAGTGTCAAATAATGTACAACATCAAGTCTTTTCAAAATGCAATCCTTTGCAACATCGCTCCATTAGAAGTGTGATGTTTTACTTGGTCAACCATATATGTACCATCAACATGCAGTCTATGAATAAAATCCTATAATTTTTTTCATAGATGTTGGTGATATGAGATATGACATACTATAAGTAGTTCCAAAGCTATCACCTCATTAACACCAAATAATGTTGAAATTAGTCACATCTAGTAAAAAATTTGTGCTTTTGATGGTAACATCTGAAAGTAATAAAGTCCTTGTGGCACCAATTCCTATTGTAGTTCCTCTAGCATTAATGCCCGAAGCAACAGAGTTGAATCTCAAGTTGGATTAATAGAAGGATTTGTTCCAACTAACAAAGAAAGTACCTACAAACTATGTGGTAAAACATAATATTGATTTAATAACTAGATTACCTCTCCCTAATGCTTCTTTGCACTAAAAAGCCTTTTTGTAGAATGAAGAAATTAAGTAACATATCCATGAACTAATGGAAAGGAACATATCAAGCCTAGATCATCGTCTCGTGATAACCCAATTATGCTTGCACCAAAGAAAGATGACACATGGATGTTGTGCATTGACTACATATCTCTTAACAATACCACATTGAAGAAATTCTATCCTCCCCCAAGGATTGAGGATATTTTGGACTAGTTATGTAGTGCCAAATATTTCACTAAGAATGATCTTAAATCTGGCTATCATCATATCCTTGTACATCCCACATATGTATGTAAAATAACATTCAAGGCCAAATAAATTTTGTTCAAATGGTTAGTCATGCCCTTTGGCTTGACCAACACTCTAGTCACATTCATGAGGATGATGAATGATTTTATTAGTCCTTTCATTACTTCATTTATTGTAGTCTACCTTGATGGCATCTTGATCTTCAAAAAAAAATGTGTTGAGCATCAACAACATATAAATCAAGTGCTTAACACTTTGAATAAACACAAGATATATGCAAACATGAATAAAATTTCATTTTCCATGCCACACATATAATATTTGGGATACAATATGAACGCACAGGGAGTACATGTGGACCCAACCAAGATTTAAGTCATCTAAGATTAGCCACAACCAAAGAATCTCAAAGACTTTCACATATTCTTGAGATTAGAAAAAATTTACCAAAGATTTGTACTTGGGTTTTCTCATCTGAGTTGGCCTCTAACCCAAGTTACCCAAGGTGGTGATAAAGCAAAGTTCAACTGGAATGTCACACAACAAAAATCATTTAAATAATTGAAACATAAAATCTAATTTGTAATACTACTTGCTTTATTATACCTTCAACAACCATTTGATCTTGAGATAAATGCCATTAACTTTGGACTTAGAGCAGTTCTCACTCAACATGGTCACCTAGTTGCTTACCATAGTGAAACTTTCACTGCACCAGTAATGAACTACCTAACATATGGTTGTGAGCTTTATGTTATTGTTTAGGCATGAAAGTATTAGAAGAATCATATATTTGGAAAGGACACTATGATTTTCATAAATCACAAATCATTTCAGTTCATACAAACATAGAACAAGTTGTAGCAATAGCAACATAAAAAATGGTCTTCTTAACTTCAACAAATCCATATAAACATCAAGCATAATAAGGGAAGTGCCAATTTGGTAGTCGATTTTCTAAGCCATCCATCAATATAAGCTCTCCTTTTTGTACTTGATGCATGTGGACATACATTAGACATGGCCAAAATTATTTTGACATGGATTTTGTACATACCTATCATAATTTACTTTATGAAAATTCAATTCCATATTTCTACTTGTAGGATGGCCTTATATGTCATATTGGGAAATTGTGCATTCTGCATGAGGCATAGAGATAGAAACTACTATGGGAGGCTCATTTCATTAAAGTTGTAGGACACACTAGAGTTGAAAAGACACTTGCAGTGTTGTAAAAGTATATATTCTAGCCACATCTCAGGTCTGATGTATCCAGGGATATTAAGTCAGGTACCATGTGCCATAGCCAAGTGAGTCAACAAACAAAGTTTGTACACACCTTTGCCAATTCCAACGAGACCATGTAAAACCATTTCCATGGACTTTCTCTTAGGCTACCATACTAACAAGCATGGTAATGATTGCATCTATGTATTAGTTGATAGATTCTCAAAGATGGAAATTTTCATATCTTGTAATAAAGTTATCTTAGCTTTAGAAACAACTCAATTGTACTTTAGGCATGTCTAAATCCACTTTAGAATCTTGGAAACTATCTTGTTTGATAGAGACACAGTTTTTGAGTCATTTCTAGAAAGAACTTTAGTCTATGCTAGACACAAAGTTGATCAAATACACTTCCTTTCATTAATAGATTGATGGATAGATAGAAGTGGTAAATATGATGATAGTGCACCTTATAAAAATATAAAATTATAAGAAACAATGGACTTGGGATGAAAGTATTCCTTTCATTCATCATAGCTACAATAGATCTTTGCTTACCTCTACGACACATAACCCTTTCCAAGTTCATTTGGGTTTCCAACCATTGGCACCCATTGACATAGTTTGTCATATTCCTCCATCAATAGTAGCAAATACTATAGTAGTTGAAAAAAGTTGTTCAATTCATTTATCACATTTAGTAGAAAGTGTAAACCATTATGTAAAAAGCTAATGCAAAGTACAAGTAATGCCATGACAAGCATCAAATACTACACACCTTTCAGGTTGGTGATCATGTTTGGATACATCCGTAGAATGAAATATTGAATAGACCTTACCATAAGCTTCATCCACTTTGGTATGGACCTTACACCATCACCAAGCAAGTAGGAGATACCACTTTCAAGTTCACTCTTCTGACTTATCTTGGGTTGCATCTAGTCTTCAATGCATAACTCTTACAACATTACTTTCCACCCTTATTGGACACTTCAAATGTTACAAAAAATCTTCAACAAATAAATATCAAACCATGCTTTAGTATTCCATTAGAATTGGATCAATTCATTGATGTTTGGGTCAAATAGACATGTCGACAAGAGATCACACTCTCTGAGATCGTCAAAGTAGGTTAATTACCTTCCCAAAGAAAATGGTTTATAATAGTGCAGGTTACCCAAATGTTTCCACATCATCTTCCACAATTTTCACACAATAGGGACCATTACTCTTCGAGGAGGGGCAACTGATCCAAGAGGATTTGGATCAATAGACCATACCTCACTTCACTACAATATTATGTCGAGCCTCATGCTTATGCTAGTAGTTGTGTCATTAGGTCCTGCACATATGTGCCAGTTTATTTCTTGTGAATCCTCTCCAATATTACTGCACAACCCATAAAATATTGATACTATATTTAATAATTCACTAGTAATGGATGTTAGTGATGTCACTGCACTTTTCAGTTGAAGCGATTATTACCAATCCTTGTAACATTTCAACCAATGCTTCATATTATTACATTGTATAATAATGTACACAACCATTCTTTGTAGGTAAATCACCATTCTAATGGAAAACCAGAGAAAAAAGTTAGGAACCAAACATTTGATCTCTCAGATTATATAGAAGTTAGTATAATACAACTTTGTTGTTACAATTTTATCATGGTTGTCACTCTTGTTTATTTTCACTGTTCTCTTCTGCATTGTACTTCTTATTCTCTATCATTCATTATTCACTTATGTATTTATAACCCTCTTAACAAGTATTAAGTATATTATCTATGAGGTCTCTTTTGGCCCCTATATCACATAGCCACTGTCAAGAGTTTCTTAACACAATCATCTTCTTCTTCATATTTCTTAAAATTATGTGCCCAAAAGGAGCCTTGTTTAAAGTCATTACATTTGACCTATATTTATTCCTTTTGGCCATTTTACACCCTTATAAATATTCCAACAATGAAAACCCAAAATAAATTCCAACCGCTAAGAAGGAGTTTCCAAACAATAGATAAGAACCCTCAACTGAACTTGAGTCAAAGTTTCTGCTAAGGGATTAACAAAACCTTCTAGAGGAGAAGAGGAACTCAAGGTTGGTGAAACAAAAAGAATGATTTTAGGTTGCTCCCCTTCTAGAATTGAATTATCAACTTTATCCATTTCCTCCTTTTTAGCCTCTACCCTAACACCTTTCACAACCATATATGTAGCCTATTCCCAACTACTTCCATAACCAAATCAATAACCTCTACCATATCTTCTTCCCCAATTTCTTCGGCACCATAAATGATAGTGTATTACACAATAACTACTATGGCTTCAAGTGAATCATTATCACTCCTAAGAGGGATAAGTAAAGCTAAAACATCCACATGATCAATGTTCTCATAGGGGGAAACAAAAGGTTGAGAAACTGCATCACCCACATGTTGCTGAAAAAAATAGCCCCTTCCCACCAAATACCTTGTCTACCCTTTTTCTAGAATTTTATGCAAAGCAAATATTATTCTTTGGAAAAACCTTTGCCAAATATCTTACAATATAACATGGTCTACATCTAAACACCAACTTTTCATAATCCAATTGTTGCTTCAAGATGTGATCACAAATCTTAATCCAAATCTCTGCAGGAAACCCAATAGAAAAATATATTTCGACATAGATCCATGCAAGAGTGCATTGAGAATGTATCCACATTTATAGGGAAATAGAGAGGCATTTTACCAAGGAATTACAAATTGCATAAAGGCAAGAGAAACTCCAGTAATGTAGAGGAAGGTTGGGCATCCTAACCCATATGGTTGCTACTTTGAAAGAATTAATTGAAAGATTAAAATTTGGAAACCAAGACTTTAACACAAAGATACGCTGAACCCTCTGACCAAGGACCTAATTGAAAAATATTATCTTTGTCCTCCTTTGTTCAAAAAACCCACAATGAAATGACCCTTTTCACATGGGTAAATGAGGTCTTTAGACGAAAGCGGTTTCCATTTAATATATATCTAGGAATATTGGTCCACCAATGAAGGCCCAAAATTCTGAAATATGTAAATAATTTGAAGATCCTTATACTGTTCCTCTTCCTCCATCACCTCCCTTAACACTTCCACATCTGTCTCAAGGATGGAGGTCAATTTAGAAGTCTAGATGTAAGGTAGAAAATAAAAATATTGAAGCCTAGATCTAGCATGCACACACATAGATTTCCTTTTATCAAGATCACCTTTAGATCCACCAACAACATGTAACATTTTATGATCTAAACTAAAAGTGGTGTGTTAGGAGACATGAGCTAAAGATGGGACAAGAGGCACATTTAAAACCAACAAAGATGGATCTAGGATACCCATGAGGAATCCAGACGAAGTGATATGTTGTGGATGAGCATTACTAGCATTGGAAGAAAGAGCATCCTTCAAAAGCCTCATCAACAACACCTCCTTTTCAATAAAACCCTCTATAAAAGAATCCATCGAACCAATCCATGAATTGCAAACTCAACTTGAACCTTAATACTAAGAGGTAAGGAACAAGATGACCACCTATACCCAAAACTAACCTCAATATCAATTGCCTTTTAAAGTAAATTAGAATAAAAATAAACATGATCAATTAAATCTAATTTATTATTTTAAGTTAAATATTTTATATAAATATTTATTAAAATAATTTATATAAATATTTATTATAATTTAATTAAAACCATTTATTAATAATAATATCATTTTTTATTTTATTTTTTAAATTTTAATATATTCTTTTCATCTTCTAACATTCTTTTATTAAAAATATTTTTATAATTATTAAAAACATAAATAATGGATCCACTTGGTTGTGGAGGCACGTTAAGTTTCCCTGTTATTGTAATTGTATCATTCTTTCTAGAAATTGAAGTAATAATATTTTCATTCTCCGACACAAATTTCAAATTTCAGTTTCAAGTGCTCGAAAACTTTATACTTTCTTTACGCTTTGCCCATCGCCAGTTTCCAAGTGATGGAAAACTTTGTACTGTCCACGCTGCTGCTGTTTCTGCTCTTCTCATTCTCAACTCCAGCATGGAATTCTTATGCCAATGATGCTTCCGACCGACAGTCTCTGTTGGCGTTCAAAGCTGGCATCAGTTTTGATCCCAACAACTCATTAGCGAATTGGTCTCCCAATATCTCCTTTTGCAATTGGACTGGCGTTACTTGCTCTCCTAACAACAACACCCTGCTTGCCCGCTGCCTCATTCCACACTATTTATCAGGCATGGGTTTGGAGGGCGTCATCTCTCCTCTGCTTGGGAATCTCTCTGCTCTTCAGTCACTTGATCTCTCTGGTAACGCCCTTCACGGTCATATTCCACCGCAACTGGGTGAGCTTTCCTCAGCCAATCAACTCCGATTGCATGGCAATCGGTTACAAGGAGCTCTCTGCGGTTGCCGTAATTTAGTTGAGTTGGCACTCTCTTTTAACCTGCTGGAGGGGAATATTCCAGCTGAGCTCGGGCTGCTGCCAGATCTCCAGATGCTTTACTTGGAAGCAAACTACCTCACAGGTACACTTCCCTCCTCTCTTGGAAACCTCTCCTCCTTGATTGACTTACAAGTGTCAACAAATAATTTCACAGGCCCCATTCCTGCTGAATTGGGCAAGCTCGCCAAGCTACAGATACTCTACCTTTATACAAATCATTTGTCTGGCACCATCCCTTCCTCTATAGGAAACCTCTATTCCTTGACTGACTTGGCGTTGTCAACAAATTATCTCACAGGTCCCATTCCTGCTGAATTGGGCAAGCTTGCCAAGCTACAGATGCTCTACCTTTATACAAATCATTTGTCTGGCACCATCCCCTCCTCTATAGGAAACCTCTATTCCTTGACTGACTTGGAGTTGTCAACAAATTATCTCACTGGCCCCATTCCTGCTGAATTGGGCAAGCTCGCCAAGCTACAAAAGCTCTACCTTTATACAAATAATTTGTCTGGCACCATCCCCTCCTCTATAGGAAACCTCTATTCCTTGACTGACTTGGAGTTGTCAACAAATTATCTCACAGGCCCCATTCCTGCTGAATTGGGCAAGCTCGCCAAGCTACAGAAGCTCTACCTTCAAACAAATAATTTGTCTGGCACCATCCCCTCCTCTATAGGAAACCTCTATTCCTTGACTGACTTGGAGTTGTCAACAAATTATCTCACAGGGCCCATTCCTGCTAAATTGGGCAAGCTCGCCAAGCTACAGATGCTCTACCTTGATACAAATCATTTGTCTGGCACCATCCCCTCCTCTATAGGAAACCTCTATTCCTTGACTGATTTGGTGTTGTCAACAAATTATCTCACAGGCCCCATTCCTGCTGAATTGGGTAGGCTCACCCAGCTACAGGCACTAAACCTTTTTTATAACCAGCTCACTGGGCCAATCCCAACTTCCCTCTTGAACTGTACTGCTCTCACAGTCCTAGTTTTAAGCCAGAACCAGCTAAGTGGACACATTCCATTGGAACTTGGTTCCAAGCTCATCAATTTGCAATGGCTATCTCTATGGGGAAATCGGCTTAGTGGAAAAATACCAAATTCCATTGCAAACTGTTCCAAACTCAAGATACTTTATCTAAATGAGAACCAGCTGAGTGGAATGGTGCCTGCAGAGTTAGGTAAGTTGATCCTTTTGGAAGAGATTTACATACATACTAATCAACTTGTTAGTGGCAATCAAAGCTCATTGGCCTTTCTCACTGCTCTTACAAATTGCTCCCAGTTGAAAGAGATACACATGTCACATAATCGTCTGTCTGGTGTTTTGCCTCCATCCCTGGGCCAACTTTCTTCCAAGCTCTCTTACTTAAATTTAGGATATAACAACATAAGTGGACAGATACCTCAGGAGATCACTAATCTTTTCAACTTGACCTACTTGCGCTTAAGCCATAATATTTTAAGGGGCCACATTCCACATGGAATTAAAAGATATCATAAGTTGGAAAGATTATATTTGAGTAGCAACATATTAGAAGGAAGCATTCCAGATGAGATTGGTCAGCTGCAAAGTCTGGGATTGTTAAATTGTAGTCACAATAAGCTGTCAGGAAGATTTCCTGCTTCTTTTGGTACACTCCAACAGCTAAGGAGGCTTTATCTTCATCACAACCATTTCTCAGGGGAGTTACCTGCTAGCTTAGGGAGGTGCCCCAATATAGAACAGCTTGACTTCTCTCACAATGAATTGAGGGGCAACATACCTGGAGAAGTTATGGCCAATCTTAAAAACATTCAATTCTATTTGAATCTGTCGTGGAATTTCTCGGATGGACCCCTACCCACAGAGATAAGCAAGATAGTAAGTGCTCAAGCAATAGATATTTCTAGCAATCAGCTGGATGGCGAGATTCCAGGTGTACTAGCAAATTGCCTAGCGCTAGAATATCTTAATCTCTCTCACAATGCTTTAGCAGGTCTGATACCAGATGCATTTAGCAAATTACAAAATCTAGAGATTGTTGATCTCTCTTCCAATTTACTATCAGGTGCAATACCCATGTCCCTTAGACAGCTAAAAGTCCTTCACTACATTAATCTCGGATACAACAATTTGACAGGTCCAATTCCAGAACAGGGATTGTTTCCAAATAAAAGTGTTATTGCATTGTTGATGGGAAATCCAAGGCTCTGTGGTCCGAATAAATACTTGTTACATGCATGTCAGAAACAGGGACAAGAAAAGCATTCACTGCTTACAAAGGCAATTATATCAGCTGCTGGAGTCATTGCATTTGTGTTATGCACATTAATCTTGGGACTACTGTGGAGGCAGAAATTTTTGAGACATCACTTCGATCTCTCAAACATTATGCATAGAAGACTGGGGTATCAAAAGTTTACGTATCAAGATCTTTCCAATGCAACAAATGGATTTAATGAGAGCAATTTGCTTGGAGTGTGTAACTTTGGATCAGTCTATAAAGGGTTTTTAAGGGATGGCAAGGTAGTTGCTATCAAAGTTCTCAATTCACAAAGCACAGAAGGTCAGAAAAGTTTTAAAACAGAATGTAAAGTCTTGGGAAGGATTCGACACCGCAATCTCATTAGAGTTATAAGTGCTTGTTCATACCTAAAATTCAAAGGTTTGGTTCTTCAATTTGCGTCCAATGGAAGCTTGGAAAAACATTTGTATCTTGACAATATCGAAGAAGATGTTTGTAGATTGGGGCTGAGTGAATGTTTGAACATTGCCATAGATGTGGCCCATGGCATGGAATATCTGCATTATGATTGTTCTGTCCAAGTTGTGCACTGTGATTTGAAACCTAGCAATGTGCTTTTGGATGCCAACATGGCAGCCCTAGTAACCGATTTTGGTATTTCAAGACTAACTACTTCTACAAACTCCATGGATTCCTTGAATACAACAGTTTCCCTCAAAGGATCTATTGGCTACATTGCCCCAGGTACACTTATCTTTTTACATAAATAATATTATGCTTTTCTAATAAAATATTATTTGAAACAAAACATAATCATTAACTATAGCTAACTTGATTGCAGAGTATGGATTGGGTGGGAGAGTTTATATAAAAGCAGATGTTTACAGTTATGGCATTTTGTTGTTAGAGATGGTTACAAGGAAGAGGCCAACTGATGTCATGTTTGTGGGAGACTTGACTATACAAAACTGGGTGAGGTCATCTTTTCCAAATAGGCTAGTGGACATTGTTGATAGTAGGTTGTCAAGAAATGTGAACATGGAACAAAATAGATCCTTGGTTTCTTTCATACATGTTGCCTTGCTTTGCACGAATGAATCTCCCCAAGAACGACCAACAATGAGAGAAGTGGGAAGGGCATTGGAGACTCTCAAAACTACTCTAATGGGAAATGCAACATCAACATCAACTTTAACAGCTACCATATCAGATCTGGTACACAATTCCAATACCAATGCAAAAATAGAAGGGGTGTCTGAGAGCCAAAGTTCTACATTTAGCTACTAATATTTAAATGTAGAAAATATTTTCAAGGGAGTGCTTCTACAAGGATCTATATTGTGATATTATAGTCATGTGATTAAATATCAACTAGAGATAAGGGTAAGACTAATGTAGCAATAAATTAATAGACTTGGTTTAGGTACATTATTGCATGGTACAAAGCACAATGTACAATAATATGATTGAGATCAAGTGGAAAATAAAAATATGAGAGTTGAGATGGCAAGAAGACTTAGACATCAATAATTCTATAAGAAACAACAAATTGTGGCTTTCATTGGAAGCATATTATGGTAGCTTTTGTAAAGCCTTTATTCCAAACTTTCACAATGTTAGTTTTTTTACATGTTATGAGAATCAAATGTTTTAATTCAATTGATAGATATATTTAAGTAATGAGATTTGATAATTGAGGTTGTTTCATGAATGGTTTTAGAGAGTTTACATTATGGAGAAGTTTGGCATTTGTCTGTTTGATTCCACAAATTCAAGAATTACTTGCCATGTTCTCATAAGCTCTTTTGAAGAAAATAAGGGCTTATTAGATAATACTCTTATTTTTGGTATAAAAATAACTATTTTATTGGTACATGAAATAGAGTAAATATGATTTCTTATCCTACTGCATGTGAGATGGAAAGAAAAGATAAACGTATTATATCAATGGTAAAAAATGACAGTTGGTCATTGGAACTTTAAATTACAATTTTTTGTAGGACACTACCAAGAACGGGATGTATAAAATTACCTCTAAAAATTTGGGAAAATGAAAGTGGACATTTTTTAAATTAAAATAACATTCTTAATCTTAATATTAGATCTTAGTGTTCCATTATAGTCTTTATGACTCTTAAACTTACACATATATTATATAAGAACTTGAACATGGATTTCTTTATACAAGTAAATGTTAGTCAATCAAGGAATCTTTTGACCTATTATTTCCCTTGGAGTTTCTAATAGATATGTCTTTAAAACATTAGTCTAATATCATATGAATGTATGATTTATCTTTAAAAAATCTCCAAACAAATTAATTGTGTATAAAATTTTCTCTAAGAATTCATCAAAGAATTGGGAAACGAAGTATTTTTCCCCCATACTCGTGAATATTTAGTTATAGGCATAATATTGCCTTGAGAAAACATGGGAAACAATAGCATGTATAAACCCCCCAAAAATTATAATTAAGGTATTTTCTGCACTTTTTTCAAATGATTTTGGAAGGAAATATAGTCTCTCTTCTTATATAGTAAGTAGGTTTTTGTATCGCAACCCACTAATATTGCTTATTTTTTTAATAGGTGTTTTATTGGATATATTATTATTTAATAGGATAGGGTAGAGTCTCTAACCATAGAAAGAAAGAAAAGGCCAAGATGGTGTTGAAGAAGAAAAGAAACATTAGCTACCATAGGCATAATATCATCTCGAGAAACCTTGGAAAATAATTGCATATATGAACCCCCCAAGAATTAGAATTAAGGTATTTTCTGCACTTTTCTCAAATGATTTTTGAAGGAAATTTAGTCACTCTTCTTACATAGTAAGTAAGTTTTTGTATCAGAACCCACTAATATATTATTTATGTTTTTAATATGTATTTTATTGGATATATACTTATCAATAGGATAGGGTAGAGTCCTTAACCATAGCAAGAAAGAAAAGGCCAAGATAGTGATTCCATTGAAGAATAAAAGAAACATTAGCTACCATAAAGCATGGTTATATTTGTAAGCACATGGTAGTTGGGAAACTTCAAAAGTATACATCACCACCACCATATTCACATCTATAAGTTCCACCCTATTTTCATTGTTTTCTTGAAGATGTCATAAAAATGCCTTGATTTATATATTAAACAAGCATCATGGATTATTTTAAGGGTTGGGAGAATTTTGATAAATTATAATAGAACTAAATAGTCTAATTGCAATCTTATGTTTTGGGACTAGGGTGGGTTATTTGATTTTAGGTGTCTTTTAAAGAATAAACCTCCAAATTGTGATTTTTTAAATTGTAAGTATTAGCTTCATGAGGCCAAATTATGTTTGCATTTCTCCAATATATTTATTGAATTATTTGTTTTATTTTCACTATAATATTTATTGAGATTTTCATGTTCATGTATAATAAATATGTACTGAAGTTATGTTATGTGTGAACAAAATTCTATGGTTGTGTTTATTCCCTTGACAAGGATATGTTTCATTCTATCAAGTGCAAAAAATATGTACTATCTACTTCCCTCTCTTGGTTGTATTGTAATATGATATTACATTTCAAACACTTTGAATATTTATTGTATTTCGGAAAAGATCTTACAGATTGTAACACTATAACAAGTATTATAGGTAGACATTATTTGAGAGAATATATTATGAGTAAATTTATCTTTTAAATTTCATATGGTATTCTATTTTCATAGATTACATATTCACTATGTGGTATTTATATGCACTTTTTCCTTAATAGAGAGAAAATCCAACATAATTACCCTATGTTTTACTTTGAGGTAGGTGACATCTTCTTAGTTTAAATTGTTAGTCATGTATAAAGTATTGAGATTGAACTTTTATCTTTATTACTTATTAAAATAGAAATATATAAAATTCTTGGAATCTATAGATCTTTAGTGATAACATGTTTCTCTTCTTGTGGGTGACTAGTTATTTAAAGAACTTCATGTGGACACCAATGATCAATATTGACAACATTTAACAAAACAATTATTGTCTGAATAGGACATGAGGCATAAAATAACTAATCTAATGTGATTTTTTGTATTGGAATAATGATGAAATAAATGGCCATTGCTTTTTCTAGCTATGGTGGAAATAATGTTTTCAGGGAAGGCTTGTGTAATATAGACAACAAGTCTTTTAAGGAGTTATTTTCAGACATCTAGATAAAAAAGGGTTCAAGGCCATTCTACACAATATTAGGCAATTCACATGAACAAATTTGTTGTTTTAGTTTAGTTCAATCACTTCTGATAAATAGAGATTAAAGATGGGAGAATGAGAGATGTTTTATAGAATATATAATTTGAGAAAATTCATTGAATTTCATATTTTATTTATTCTAGTAGAAATTTTCATTTCAAACAAGGAAAGGGTACCAAAGTAACCCCCATAACTTAAGAGAGATTTATCCTCGAGTAAATATCTCAATCATGAAATGTAACCATCCTGACATTTATGCACTCTTCATGTACACGTTTGGAATCTTTTTCCTTCCCTTATTTGTCCAAAAATATGAATAAAGCTTAGTTTTTATCTATTCATATAATTATTATCATTGAATTTCCCAATTGAACTTATTAAAGATGGATAGTCAATTTCCAACTAATAATATCTCACTGTTTTAACCTTTTAGGGTTTAACTTTATGTAAATCATATGTTTTATTAAAGGGTTAAGTAGTATAAATTAGGGAAATAATATGCATAAAATAACTACTAATTTGTTATATATTTTGATTAGCTTTGAATCTCTAAAATTAGAAAAAAAATATGTACAAATAATGAATTATTTGGAAAATACCTGATACAAATGATTTGAGTGCTGAAAACTAAGATATGAATAGGTCTGAGTGTCATCAACTAGATACATGTATCAAATTACTTCCTAGAAAGTAGCACCATGTTTATACAAAGGAATCATGTGGCTTTAGTGTCCTGATAATGGTGTTAATGTCCTCTATCCAGGATTGTCCCAAACTTCTAGGTGTACCTATGTCTATGTTTTTGGGTTCTTTTCCTACATGCATAGAGTTTGAAACTCTATATTGTGCTTGTAATATATGGTTTACAGTGCAAACCTTAATCCTTCCTAAAAGTAAGACATGAGCTCAAAAGTGTGTTTGTTAGTAGGATAGGCTAGACATCCTCAACATGCCATTGTGAAGAGAGTTGCCTACATAAAAATACTCTGAGGAGGGATCAAGACCAATGTAGTCATCCCCACCTTAGTGATGGTGCATGTGCAAGTGATGCTAGAATGATAGTGTATTTGAGAGACTTGAGTGTGCTTGAGATTGAAATTCTATAAAATGTGAGCTTAGGGTTGTTATAGATGGTATTTTGTAGAAGTAGGGATGAATAGGGATTAATAAACTTGAGAGAGGGCTAAAAATAATGTATTTATAGTGTTTGGTTGCTTGTGCAAACAATAAAAGATGTTTAGACTGACCTTAGGAGGGTTTTAATTTTAAAAATGTATTCATTTGAGAAAGTTTAGCTAAAGGACATAGGCACCATTTTGGGGACACTAGTGCTACATGGATCTAATTTCCTTAATGTGGTGCTAATGTCTAGCTAGTAGAATGCTAGGCATGAAGGTCCAAAATCAAAAAATGAAGGTATGAGACTATGTTTAAGCTAACTAGGGACACCTATGACTTGTACAAAGGCTATAAAAGTGTGATAATAATATCTAGGATATTTCTAGGGCTAAGTTAGGAATAGGAAGTCTCAAGTATCACTCAAATACCATTTTTTAGGTGATTACATAACACCCCCCCCCCCCCTTATGCTATAAATGTATCAAAGTGAAATGTCTAGTATAAAGGAAAAGTAAGTGTACTTGGACTTACCTAGGAAGAGAAGCCAGTTAAACTAAGTTTGAGTATGTGAAGCTAGGTTTGTGTATGTGAAGCATGATGTAAAGCATTAATTGAAAATGAAACATGTTAAATCAGTCCTTACTTAAGAGATATCAAAAGGAAAAGACAATGCCAAGTAAAGAAGTAATTGAGTAAAAAGATGGGAAAAAGGAAAGGAATTAATACACCTCATTGAGTATGTGAACCAATTCTTGAACCTAGTGATAACATGTGTGTGTGCGTGCATATATATAGTGATCAATAATTGAATAGCTTGGATTAATTTGATAGCTTTCTCAATCCTCATGTGTGGGTTGATTGATAACTCAATCTGGGTTTGACTCTATCATTGCCCACACCTGCTTGGTGGAATATGACTTATGAATAACTTGGATTGGATTGATAGTGTATCCAACCCTCTCATGTGGGTGGATCAAGAACTTAAGTAGACTATAACTCCATCACTTCCCACCCACATGTAGTAGATGCATCTAAAAATAAACCATGCAAAGTTATATAAATGCCTAATTGAGTATATATAATTGTGTATGTCAACTCTGTGACCACTCAAGTACATTAGGAATCTCTAGGCCACTTGGGAATGCCAACCACTACAAATGGAGTAAGGCATGAAACTAGTGATAAAATAGAATATGATGTCAAGTGTATACAACGTAGAGAATGACATGGAGTTTGTCATTCCATTTGATCAATTGGTGTGTAGCTGAGCATATGAAATTAATGTGCCATACACATGCCTTTAATATAATATCTGAGTATATTAAATCTATACTAAGTTATAATAATTGTATCTGAGTATTTGAACTAAATATGGGGATGATTATGTTATACATGATACCCCCAATCTAAGTAAATGATATGAATATGAGTTGAGCTAATTGTGAATTTGTGTAAAAATTGAGTATAACTATCAAACCTGTAACTGGATTTGTGCAAACTTATAATGTACCTAGTTACTATTTTGGCCAATCTAAGTTGTCCTAAAACTAAGGCTACTAGATAGTGGCAAAACATTTTGGATAGTAGTACCATGTGGTGATAGTATCCCTATTTTGGTGCTAATGCCTATTTGGTCTATAATTTGTGTCACTTGTACTACTTTCTAAGTCACCATTTTCCCTTTATGTTTACCTATGTCTAATTTTTTGAAACTAAGTATGTATACTGAAAATATTTTGTGAGTGTAATACAAGAGCTTGATCTTTGTGACAAACCCATGTGAATGGCCCCTCTTTTTAGGGTAGGTTTTGAACTTGTGCAAAAATTATCCTTAAAAGAAAAAGATCTAAAAAATGTGTATTACCTAGAGCATATATGAGTAACTATGTGATAACCCAATATAATGTGTAAATATAACATCATAATGTAAGATAATCTAAGCATAATTATGTAGTGTCAGATGTATGTCATGTCTAGAATTGCACAAGGGTGTCAAGATAAATGTAATCAATGCATGTAATAATAAATTTTAGTATAACTAAGTAGCTACCTAGGGGGATGGGGCATGATGTCCACCATGACACCCAAATAAGAAGGGTAAATATGTGAGGTCTCTCATGGCATCAAAAAATGGTGTGTGTAGTAAGCAAAGAAAAGTGTCATGGCCATGACACATATAAGAAAGCATACATACAAAACACATGAGGCACACAAAATAATCCAAGGGGTCACAATACAAGGGACACGCGCACATGTCACTAAATCTAATAAAATAAAACATACAAGGACATGTTCAAATGTCCACATATGCAAGCAAAAATCAAGTTGTAATAGATCCACATAGAAGGACATGTTCACATGTATGCATATGCAACCAAGAAAACACACACAAGGACATGGGCACATGTCCAAATCATACATATTATGAATTGAAGTGGTGTAGAGCCAAAGAAAAATGTCATATTCAAATGCCCTTGAATAGAAGAAGCATATAACACAATCAAGTTTAAAATAGATAAGCTAGAAATGAAAGCATGCATGAATGTAGTACAAATATATTTAAGAGCGAGGATGTGCATATGTTCAGTCTAAATTAATAATATATAGAAAAAAAAATTAGTATGGATAGTAATGATCAATATCAAGATATAATAATGGATAAAATAGAATGTAAAGTATGTAAGGATAGAACCGGGTGACATAAATGGTGTATTGTATGCCCCTAAGTGGGCGAATGTGTCAAATGAATAACCATGAATCAGGGTATATGCCCCAGTGGGTAAATGATGGAAATTATAGATCAATGTAGTGGACCTAAGTCCTTTAAGCAATATGCAAGCACTCAATAAGAACAAGTGAAGCATGTAGTATGATAAAACAAATTATAGTAAGATAGATAGCATATGTAGTGTCTGGAAAATATAATAAGTGTAAACATAATAATGCATACAATCTATAAATTTTGTATTTTCTAAGTAATTATTTGAATTTTATAGTGTTTGTGACATGTTATTATTGACCATTTTTGGTCCAACAGGCCAAAAGTCGGTCCCCCTTTTTTCCCTATTGTTATGATCCAATTCATTTTTGATTTTGCATAAAATCTATGGACTCTGCAAGTGTTGCCAAAGAAAAAGGCCAAAGGAATTGACCAAATGGCGATGGCCGTGCAGATGTCAACTTTACAGAAATGAAATAACCATTGATCTCTATAGTGTCTCTCAGAGTCAAGTGGAAGATGCCAAGTACCATCTATCGAGCCCCTTTCTACTTTGTTTTTAAAAAATAGTGAAAGCCGCCACATGTCCTTGGTGAGTCTCAGCGAAAACCACCACATGTCAACATCCAAACTTTCTTCTTTTGGTTTCATTATTTGAGTAAAGGCTATGGTGGGCCTCGAGTGAGTTGCTAAGATTAAGAGAAGCATGCCAAGTATCATCATCTATGAGAATCCAAATGAGTCCCAAATGTTTCTATATTGTTGCCAAAGTTCAGCAGAAGCTGCCATGTGTCATCTTCCACATAACTCTCAAAAGACATCCGAAACATGCCACATGTCTTGTTATAACTCAGCAGAGCATGACAAGTGTCTACATCCAAAGATTCTTTCAGATTCTAGCAAAAGCTACCACATGTCCCTAGTGAGGTTCAGCGGAAGCCGCCACATGTCAACATCCACAGTTTCTTATTTTGGTTTCATTATTGAGTAAGGACTATGGTGGGCCCTAGGTGAGTTGCTAAATTAAGTGGAAGCTGCCATGTGTCATCTTTTGTGGGACTCTCAAAGGACACCTAAAGCTCCTATAAGTCAAGTGAATGTTGCCACATGTCCCGTTATAACTCAGCAGAGTGCGACAAGTGTCTGCATCCGTGTTTCAAGTTTCTTATAAGTTTTAAAGCAGTGGACTATGATAGATGTCAAAGATGGAGCATTCCTAGTCCAAAGAGCTGAAGAATTAGTAGAATATAACCCCAAAGGATGAAGGAGCCAAAATGACAAATCCAAGAAGAGGAAAAAGAGCCAAGCATAGAAACAAACAAAATAGTCCAAGTGGTAAAGGAAGGTATTGACTCAAGGAGTTACTCTAGTGAATGGCACGACCCATTTTTATTCACTTTGCATTGATGAGTAGACAAGCCGCATGAATGCCTTAAAGGAGTGGTCTTGTTTGCAGACAAATGGTGTGGCCCATAATTTCACATGTGATGTTTAATATATCTTAAATGCCTAAAATCAAAACAAGAGCTAACACAGAATTATCTATCAAGCAGCTTCCTCTTCCCAATGCTCAGAACGCACATGGGTCACTTGGAAAAATGGTGCCAAAAGGCCTCTTTTCTTCCTCTATATATTGTAAATTTCTCATTTTGAGGAGGCGGATCTCTTAGCTTGTAAGGCAAAGCTCTGCCCAAAAAATCTCTGGGTTTGTAAGGCAAAACTCTGTGCCATTTTACCATGAATCAAGACATAGCATTTTTTTACCTCCATTCTGAGTTTGCATTTTCGTATGTGTCTATGCCTTTGTTCTATGTTGAGTCATTTTCCTTTATGCTTTCATAGGATGATTTCAGCATGTCTAGTGCATTGTGATTTTTCCTTTTACAAGTTCGCAAGAAGTGTCCCTTGCAGAGTATAGGTGCATGTGAACAAGCTGCCATAGTGAGTCTTAGAATGCCTCTGGTAGTTCTTCCTCCCTGTACATCAATGAACCCCTAGCTCACTAATGCAGAAGGATTTATCATGTCAAATGAAGTGTATGGGATCTTGTTCTTGGTGAAAAGTGTATGTTTGGGCTGAGTAGATCAACTTTTTTTGTGTATCACCTTTTAGTTTAGGTTTAGGTTCTATTTTTTAGTAATCCTTCTCCCTTTTCACCCCCCCCATTGTTAGTAGTAGGAAATCCAGGACCTAAAAGATACATCAAAGGGAGCTAGCCCTTAATTAGAGATTCTCCCCCCAGTTTTGCCAGGTGCTTAGGCAAGAGGGGAGTTTCCATTATTGCGTGTGGAAGGCAAGAGCTCAGCCTCCTATCAAGGGTGTAATCCACTACGTCAATAATTTTTGGCACACCCGGTGGGACCATGTTCAGACACTTAGAAAAGTTCCAAGATTGGTGCTAGTCCTATTACAGGAGAATGAACCATTAATATAGCACTTGACCTTTAATCAAATGATTGTGAGATAAGTTTTGTCCAAAGAGTTGAAAAATTCTTGGTGTGTTCTTCAACCAACCAACCTTTGGAGGCTTTTTCATCAACACCAATGGCGACTCTGAGTTGAATCAGCTGGTTAAGTAGTCCAGGTGCCATCAAGAAATCACAGTTGTTTTGTATGTATAACTTCACTCAGCATCATGGGCTTTATATTCCATCATATGGTTTTGATCAAGCTCAAAATTTTAATGGAATCACCATAAGCAGCTCTCCTAGTTGCCCTTCAACAATAAGGGAAGTAGCACTGGAGTTTGAAAAGCAGGTGATGGAGATGGATAGATCAGATGAGCAGTATAGATATCAGTAGGAGCTAATGTATAAAGAGGAGTGTTTGTTTAGGCAAGCTTAGGCCTTACAATCAATGAAGAAGGAGGTAATAAAATGGAAGAGTCCATTCATTCAAGGCATTTAGCCTTATGTGCCCCCTCCTATTATAAAGAAAGCCCCCTCTTGTGCACTAAATCCTTTATATCAGATAGCACTTGCCCACTCTAGCTCATCCGATGCATCAATCAATCATGCTCTTCACGCCGTGTGCCTAGCCTTCAAACATCAAAGGAAACTAGAGCAACCCCCCATGGAGATGAATCTTCTCAATTCCTTAGATTGTGAATCTTCCTTTGGAGGAAACATCATGAACCAGCACATCTCTCTTGAAGTAGCTCTTCTTGTGCATGAGAAAACCATTCCTAATCTCCCTCAACTTCCTCAAGTATTTTAACATGATGTCAAGATTCCAAGTTGGAAGAAGGAATATAATGAACTAGCTCAGGACCTTGAAGAGGATAAAGTTGCTGCCTATTCACAGGGGCAAATTTCCAATCCCAAGGTTATATGTTGGAAGCAAACAATGGAATCATGGGGCAAGAAAGAGGAAGAGAAAAGCTTTGCTCAAAACCTTGAAGAATATGAAGCTGATCCTACTCATCATGATGATGATTGTGACCTCCAAGAAAGGCTCTTCCAAGAAGATATAGCTAGGAAAATTGTAGAGTTAGAGTCTAGAGTGAGATTCCTTAGCCAATGTGTGATGGACATATTTGAACACACCCCATCTACACACCTCCAAGAGAGATATCAAACCACATCTGATATAGATGAAGTACTAACTAGATGGAAAGAGGAGAATCATTCAATTTTAGCTCATGGACTGCCTCCTCTTCCACATGGTTTTAATCATCAGCCTTCCACTTCATCCCTTCTCAAGGAGGAACCTGTTTTGCAAGAGGCAAGTGAGGAGTGGGAGATCCAATCTATAAATTCCAAAGAGGCTATCATGGATATCAAAGAAGATGAAGTCATCATAGAGGATCCTTTTGAAGAATTCATCAGTAATGGAGAAGATGCAGGTCAAAATGCAAGTGGATGTTCCAGTAATATGAAGAGGAATATAAGCATGGTGAGCTCTCTCCTCCCTTGTTTGATGAACTTCCTTGTTGCTTCAAATGGGGGATAACGGTGCCATGGAGGCTAAGTTGGAGGAGGATCAGATGGATGTCTTTGAACAACTAGAGACTCTGATCCTTGAGTAGAAAAAGGAGAGGTTGGTCCATCTGGAGGCAAGCTTTGAAGAAGAGAACCTAGAACAAGAAGGTGATGTTTTATGGGATGAGAAATTAGTTTGTGATTCCATTTCAAATATCACAACAGTCACCCTTCTTCAAGAAATCCATGAGGGAGCAGAGGATGAGTTTGATAGGGTCTTCAATAAAGTAGAAGGAAATGAGTCAAACCATGATGCATTGCAAAGGGACCATGCATATCAAAGGGATTATGGTGATGAGCCAACAACCATTGATTTCTTGATGAAACACACCAGTGTGAAGAGCCATCATTTGATAAGCTTCCAAGAACAAGAAGAGTACATATATGTTGGAAGCATGTTTGAATCTGATCCACTCAGATGCAAGCCAATCAAGGTAACATGCAAGAGGAGCAAGTCACCAAGTCTCCTTTCCATTCCACCACTTGACTAGCATCATAAGTTTTCTTTCCAGGAAGGAGACTTAAGAAATTTTCCCTTTGATCTAGGAGGGAGGAAAATATACCTATTTAGCTGTATATAGTAGTTTGATTTTAGTTTTCTTTCCTATTTTCCCTAAGTGTTGTTTGCAAAAGTAGTTTTTTTAGCCTTGTGTGTGTTTTCCTTTGTGTTTGGGGTAAAAGCTTCATGATTGATTCTTGGATATCTCAAGGCTATTACTAACTCTTTCAAAGCTGCATCTTGACTCCATGCCTAATGTTTTTTTAAGTCAACTAGTTTATAAGCATTGCAGGTATGCTTCCCCTGGGAGTCACTAATTTGTTGACCATTTTTGGTCTAATAGGCCAAAAATTGGTCCCCCTTCTTTCCTTGCTGTTATGAGCCAGTTTATTTTTTGATTTTGCATAAAATCTATTAACTCTGTAGGTGTTTCTATGGACTTTGTAGGTGTTTCCAAAGAAAAAGACCAAAAGAATCGACCAAATGGCAACGGGCACGCAGACATCAACTTTGCATAAATGAAATAACCATTGATCTCTATAGTGTCTCTCAGAGTCAAGTGGAAGCTGCCAAGTGTCATCTGCCAAGCCCCTTTCTAATTTGTTTCAAAAAAGTAGCGGAAGCTGCCACATGTCCCTGGTGAGGCTTAGTAGAAACTGCCATGTGTCAACATCCACATTTTCTTCGTTTGATTTTGTTATTTGAGTAAAGACTATGGTGGGCTCTAGGTGAGTTGTTAAGGTTAAGCAGAGCATGCCAAGTGTCATCATCTGTGAGAATCCAAATGAGTCCCAAATGTTTCTATAGTGTTTCTAAAGCTCAACAAAAGCCACCATGTGTCATCTTCTGCATAACTCTTAAAAGACATCTAGAATGTACCACATGTCCTATTATAACTCAGTAGAGCACGATAAGTGTCTGCATTTGAAGCTTCTCTCAGAGTCTAGCAGAAGCCACCACATGTCCTTGGTAAGGCTCAGCAGAAGCCACCATGTGTCAACATCAATATTTTCTTTTTTTGGTTTCATTATTGAGTAAGGACTGTGGTGGGCCCTGGGTGAGTTGCTAAATTAAGTGGAAGCTGCCATGTGTCATCTTCCATGAGACTCTTGAAGGACACCTAAAGCTCCTATAAGTTAAGCGAATGCTACCACGTGTCCCATTATAACTTAGCGGAGCATGACAAGTGTCTGCATCCATGTTTCAAGTGTCTTATAAGTTTCAAAGTAGTGGACTATGACAGATGTCAAAGACATAACATTCCTAATCCAAAGAGTTGAATAATTAGTAGAAGATAGCTCTGAAGGATGAAGGAGCCAAAAAGATAGATACAAGAATAGGCAAAAGAGCTAAGCACAAAAATGGACAAAATAGTCCAAGTGGTAAAGGAAGGTGTCGACTCAAGGAGTTACTCTAGCGATTGACACAATATCTGCCAATTGGTCATCAAGAGGTGTGAACAGTGAATGGTGCAACCCATTTTTCTTCACTTTACATTGATGATCAGAAAAGCCACATGAATGCCTTAAAGGAGCAGTCTTGTTTGCAGAAAATGACGTGGCCCATAAATTCACATATGATGTTTAATATATCTTAAATGCCTAAAATCAAAATAGGAGCAGAGACAACATTATCTATCAAGTAGCTTCCTCTTCCTAATGCTCAAAACATACATGGGTCACTTGAAAAAAGGGTGCCAAAAGGCCTCTTTTATTCCTCTATATATTGTAAACTTGTCATTTTGAGGAGGCGGATCTGTTAGCCTGTAAGGCAAAGCTCTGCCCAAAAAATCTTTGGGTTTGTAAGGCAAAACTCTATGCCGTTTTACCTTGAATCAAGACATCATTTTTTTACCTCCAAACTGAGTTTGCACTTTCGTATGTGTCTATGCCTTTGTTCTGTATTGAGTCATTTATCTTTATGCTTTCACATGATGATTTCAGCATGTCTAGTACATTGTGAGTTTACCTTTTGCAGGTTAGCCAAAATTATCCTTTGCAGAGTATAGGTGCATGTGAACAGGCTGCCATAGTGTGTCTTAGAATTCCTCTGGTAGTTATTCCTCCCTATACATCTATGGATCCCTAGTTCACTGATGCAGAAGGATTTCTCTTGTCAAATGAAGTGTATGGGAGCTTTTTCTTGGTGAAAAGTGTATGTTCAGGCTAAGTAGATCAACTTTTTTGGTGCATCACCTTTTATATTAGGTTTAGGTTCTATTTTTCAGTAATCCTTCTCCCTTTTCACCCCCCCCATTGTTAGCAGTAAGAAATCCAGGACCTAAAAGATACATCAAACTGAGCTAGCCCTTATCTAGAGACTCTCCCCCCAGTTTTCCCAGGCCCACAGGCAAAAGGGGAGTTTCCATTATTGCATGTGGAAGGTAGGAGCTCAGCCTCCTGTCAAGGGTGCAATCCACTGCATCAACAATTATATTGTTTTTGTATTTTATAAATATAATCTATGTACAAGCAACATGAAAATGAATTATGTACAAGGAGAAAAAAAGAAGGAAAGTATGTCTAAGTAAATAATTAAAATGTAAATAAAATAGTATACAAGCAAATTATAATGTCTCTATAGACCTAAGAGCACATCTATGGGATGTGAGTAGTCAACTTATGGATCAGGTGGGAGATCATCTAGTGCCATATACTGAATCTATCCAAACTCAAATAAGTCATCATCATCATCATGGTCATCATACCAATTTGTATATACTAGTGGATCCTTGTCATTTTCATTAGTTTGAATTCTTTACATTCAAATTTCATACTACTCAACTATGTAACATGCCTCTCCCATGGTCCTAAGGTAAACCACATTAGACCATAGAGTATCTGTGTGAAACCTATGGTTCTCATCTAAATCATCATGTAAGATGTGAACCATGTGTCCATCATGAGTGAATTTAAAGCATCTATCTAACTAATAAAGTGTTGAATCCATCATCACTAGCCCTATAATGCAGAGTGTAACCTATATATTAGTTTCCTTGCTCATGATAAAGAATAATGTATTGGCCACCTTAGGGCCACATGTAACTGGTAGCATAATATGTCCAATATAATCCTAAAAATATATAACATGTTATAACTTGTTCTCTTGATAGCCAATTTGGTGTAAAAATTCCAAAGTAAAGATGTTATGATTAGAATCCTCATCTATAGCCACATGGGGAATGTATTTATTCACTAAAAAAATATGTATAGTTAATGGATCATTCTGTGAATTTCTATGTTGGCAATGACTCTATTTTGGTGCTCGTATCTGTGAAGGTGATCATATATATAGAGGTGATTGTATCTATAGATTTCGAGGCTATATGATCTGGATAGTGCCCTTATCCTTAAATTTATTTAGTTTATATTGTAATGTTGAGCATGTGTCAATATCATGTATTCTATGAAAGTGGCAAAAAGGTTGACCTTCTTATGATGACAATCTTTCGAATGATCTATGTCAAACTATGGGTAATATCATTAATCCTTTATCAAGTAGTATATGTAGGATTTGGTGTAGTCTATATACACATAATATTTTAAACCTTTATTAGTTACTGATATTTTCTCTCTTGTAGGAACTTGTTGAGTCTCAATCTCTCTAAGTGCACACCTTAAGGGGTACACCAGGAAAGGGGTGGGTAGACCATTAGTACTTCACAATATTATTGTCCCTATACTACCACATGCTATCTCTAAAACCATATCATAAAAACACTCCCCTAAGCTATGCCTCCTTGTTTCCACCTTCCTCTAGTCTTTTTTTGGCTTCATTATCCATTCCCTAAGCCTAAAACCATTTCTAATAGTTCACATTACACATTCAGCCCCATTGACCCTATAATCTAATTGATAAAACTCATTTAAGGTCTAGGTCATACCTTGGCCAACCTAGACCAAGACCTAATTTGTTTTTGTTAATAACAATACATAGTCGACTGGGCCAGACCTATAGGCTACACTTTTGGAAAGGTTTAGGGTTAGATCCATCTATATATACACATTCATTTCATCATTTATTCAATAAGAGAAAAAGAAGAAGAATATATTGTGCATTTTCTTATCCACCATTCTAATTGAGGATCATAGCTTAGGGTTTTAATACTTTCTTTGGAGATACATATCTTTTATTTTGGATAAGGTATTTGGATGCATAAATAAGTTGTGTAGCCTAGATTTGACTTATCCTTGTTATCCTTACATACCACAATAATCTATTTCAAATCACCTTATCCAAGGGAAAGATTGAGGCTTGATCAAGTCATCTTCAAATGTAAGTATTCTTAAATGTGTTCCTCCTCTGTAAGAGTAGATATATTTTCATTTGTACTTCTCTCCCATGTATTAGGATTTCATATACATTAATGCGAGTATAGATAATCTATGCATGTTTACTTTTTATGTTTATTACCTCCCCACTTTGTTCCAAAAGCTTTGGTGAGCACTAGATTAGATTTTACTTTATTTTTCATATAATTTTTGAATATGAAAACATAGGACCTAGCTAGCGTTATTACATGGTGTCACTTGACTAGAAGATTTATAACCCTCTTTGGTGATGTTATTGTGGTAAGAGATACCTTAGCTATGTCTTGCATATCCATCTTGGTCATGACTTTGAATATCTAATGTATCAACAATAGGAAGTGCAATTAAGATTTATCTTCTTTGAGCTAGGATTGATTAATAGACTAGTCACATTTTTATTTGTATACACAACTTGTCCTATGAAATCCGTTCCTAAATCTATATTACTAAATTGATATCTATGGATGTAACCATATATATTGAATGGATCAAGGGATATACTATTAACTTAGTTGAGTATGAGAATATGTAACTATAAGATCCTAAACAAGTGGCAATATTGGTGTAGGGAGAGGTATAAGTTCCTTATAATCATATTTATACTCTCTTAGACCCATTGGTGTAAACCTTAATTGACATAAATAGTCATTGATATCAATATGTGTCTGATCCTCCTCCGTAGTGGCCTAAGAATCTATGTCAGAGTTATGAATTTAAATATCTTATTAATTAACAAGTACTAATAGGTGTGCAATAAGAATCTCATCATCTACCTTGGGTGGAGATGGTTTTACTATGGGAGGTTATTCCTCTATCATTAGTGAGGGTAACTATGTTGTAGAAAGATTTGGAAGAGTATATGAATAGTCTTACTAGACTCCCCCACCTCATATGTATGCATCTTCTCAATCAAGATCTTGTGAGTTGGGGATTCAATGAGAACATGAGGTGTCCCATCTAAAGATATACTCGAGGTAGGAGGCTCAATGAGTAAACAATATATGAATGTTTGATTATCTGTGGGAAATGTGTATATGTAACCTTAATGTAAAAACTTGATGAATATGTGAAGAGTAGAGGGTAAAACCTCCATATCATGTATACAAGGTCTCCTGAGTACTATGTTATAGTGCAAATGATTTGGCATCACTTGAAAGTGTGTAGCGATGGTTTTTGTCCCCACCATAATGTCTAATGTAACAGAACCCAATGTTTATCTAAGAATGTCATCAAACCCTCAGATATTCTTATATGTATTTTGAGTAGATGTTATATCAACCCCCATGGTTTTTAGAGATGTGAGGTTACATATGTTGAGCCCTAAACCACTCTTGGTTATAACTCTTTTCATAATTGTGTTATTTATTTGAGATTGAATAAAAAATGACAAATTCTAAGCAATTATTGATTGTGAAGGCAAGTCCTCATTGGAGAAAGATATCACTTCCTCAACATCCTTAATAATGTTCATGATAAATGCAAAATAAGATGGCTCGGTATCATGAGGCATGAATGTATGATTAGGTATTTAAAAAATAATATCCTTCAAAATTATTGCTTTTTTAAGTAATTCCAATATAGATATCTTGGCTGGTGTATTTCTCAAATGACCCACAATATCAAATTATTTTTTTTGATCTCAAGGTCCTATGTAGTATGCTAAGGATGAGGAGGAATGGTAGGGTTACACTATTCCTATATAGGCTAAAGAGGCACTCTGTTCTCCCTAGTGATAGTTTGAACCATATGATCTACTATTTACTAAGGGTGAGTAGTAGAGGAGGGATGTGACAATAAGCTATGTACAAGTAACATGAAAATAAGCTATGTCAACAGTTATATTGTTTTTGTATTTTATAAAATAAGCTATGTACAAGTAACATGAAAATGAACTATGTACAAGCAACATGAAAATGAACTATGTACAAGGAGAAAAAAAGAAGTATGTCTAAGTAAATAATTGAAATGTAAATAAAATAGTATACAAGCAAAGTATAATGTCTCTATAGACCTAAGAGCACATCTATGGGATGTGAATAGTCAAATTATGGATCTGGTGGGAGATCATCTAGTGTCATATACTGAATCAATCCAAACTCAAATAAGTCATCATCATCATAGTCATCAGACCAATCTGTATATATTAGTGGATCCTTGTAATTTTCATTAGTTTGAATTCTTTACATTCAAATGTCATACTACTCAACTGTGTAAGATGCCTCTCGCATGGTCCTAGGGTAAACCACATTAGACCACATAGTATCTGTGTGAAACCTATGGTTCTCATCTAAGTCATCATGTAAGATGTGAACCATGTGTCCATCGTGAGTGAATTTTAAGCATCTGTCTAACCAATAAACTATTGCATCCATCATCACTAGCCCTATAATTCCAAGTGTAACCTATAGTTGAGTTTCCTTGCTCATGACAAAGAATAATGTATTGGCCACCTTAGGGCCACATGTAACTGGTAGCATAATATGTCCAATAGAATCCTAAAAAATTATAACATGTTATAACTTGTTCTCTTAATAGCCAATTTGGTGTAAAAATTCCAAAGTAAAAGTGTTAGGATCAGAATTCTCATCTATAGCCACATGGGGAATGTATTTATTCACTACAAAAATATGTATAGCCAATGGATCATTCTATGAATTTATATGTTGGCAATGACTCTATTTTGGTGCTCGTATTTGTGAAGGTGCTCATATATATAGAGATGATCATGTCTATGGAGGTGGAGGCTATATGATCTGGATAGTGCCCTTTTCCTTAAATTTGTTTAGTTTATATTGTAATGTTGAGCATGTGTAAATATCATGTCTTGTAATTCTATGAAAGTGGCAAAAAGGTTGACCTTTCTATGGTGACAATCTATTGAATGATCTATGTCAAACTATGGGTAATATCATAAATCCTTTATCAAGTAGTATATGTAGGATTTGGTGTAGTCTATATACACATAATATTTTTAACCTTTATTACTTACTGATGTTTTCTCTCTTGTAGTAACTTGTTGAGTCTCAATCTCTCTAAGTGCACTCCTTAAGGAGTGCACCAAGAAAGGGGTGGGTAAACCATTAGTACTTCACAATATTATTTTCCCTATACTACCACATGCTATCTCTAAAACCATATCATAAAAACACTCCTCTAAGCTTTGTCTCCTCTTTTTCTCCTTCCTCTAGTCATTTTTTGGATTCATTATCCATTCCCTAAGCCTAAAACCCTTTCCAATAGTTTACATTACACAGTCAGCCCCATTGACCCTATACTCTAATTGATAAAACTCATTTAAGATCTAGGTCATACCTTGACAAACCTAGACCAAGATCTAATTTGTTTTTGTTAATAACAATACATAGTCGATTGGGCCAAACCTATAGGCTAAACTTTTGGAAAGGTTTAGGGTTAGATCCATTGATATATACACATTCATTTCATAATTTATTCAATAAGATAAAAATTAGAAGAATATATTGTGCATCTGCTTATCCACCATTCTAATTGAGGATCATAGCTTAAGGTTTTAATACTTTCTTTAGAGATACATATCTTTTATTTTGGATAAGTTTTTTGGATGCATAAAAAAGTTATGTAGCCTAGAGTTGACTTATCCTTGTTATCCTTACATACCACAATAATCTATTTCAAATCACCTTATCCAACAGAAAGATTGAGGCTTGACAAGATCATCTTCAAATGTAAGTATTCCTAAATGTGTTCCTCCTCTATAAGAGTAGATATATTTTCATTTGTACTTATTTCCCATGCATTAGGATTTCACATACATTAACGCCAGTATAGATATTCTATGCATGTTTACTTTTTATGTTTATTACCTCCCACTTTGTTCCAAAATCTTTGGTGAGCACTAGATTAGATTTTACTTTGTTTTGCATATATTTTTGAATATGAAAACATAGGACCTAGCTAGGGTTATTGCATGGTGTCACTTGACTAGAAGCTTTGGAACCCTCTTTGTTGATGTTATTGTGGTAAGAGATACCTTAGCTATGTCTTTCAGATCCATCTTGGTCATGACTTTGAATATCTAATATATCAACAATAGGAAGTGTAATTAAGATTTATCTTCTATGAGCTAGGATTAATTAATAAACTAGTCACATTTTTATTTGTATACACAACCTATCTTATGAACTCCTTTCCTAAATCTATATGACTGAATCGATATCTATGGATGTAACCATATATACTAAATGGATTAAGGGATATACTATTAACTTAGTTGAGTATGATAACATGTAACTATAGGATCCTAAACAAGTGGAAATATTGGTGTAGGGAGAGGTATAAGTGCCTTATAATCATATTTATACTCTCTTGGACCCATTGGTGTAAAAATTAATTGACATAAATAGTCACTGATATCAATATGTGTTTGATCCTCCTCCGTAGTGGCTTACAAATATATGTCAGAGTTATGAATGTAAACCTCTTATTAATTAACAGGTACTAATAGGTGTGAAATAAAAATATCATCATCTACCTTGGGTGGAGATGCTTGTACTATGGGAGGCTATTCCTTTATCATCAGTGAGGGCAACTATGTTGTAGAAAGATTTGGAAAAGTATATGAATAGTCTTACTAGGCTCCCCCACCTCATATGTATGCATCTTCTCAATCAAGATCTTGTGAGGTGGGGATTCAATGAGAATATGAGGTGTCCCATCTAAATATGTACTCGAGGTAGGAGGCTCAATGAGTCATCAATATATGAATGTTTGATTATCTGTGGGAAATGTTTATATGTATCCTTCATGTAAAAACTTGATGAATATGTGAAGATTAGAGGGTAAAACCTCCATATCATTTATCCAAGGTCTCCTGAGTACCAAGTTATAATTCAAATGATTTGGCATCACTTGAAAGTGTGTAGCGATGGTTTTTGTCCCCACCATAATGTCTAATGTAACAAAACCCAATGTTTATCTAAGAATGTCATCAAACCCTCAGATATTCTTATATGTATTTTGAATAGATGTTATATCAACCCCCATGGTATGTAGAGATGTGAGGTTACATATGTTGAGTCCTAAACCACTCTTGATTATAACTCTTTGAATAATTGTGTTATTATTTGAGATTGAATAAAAGGTGACAAATTTTGAGCAATTATTGATTGTGAAGGCAAGTCCTCATTGGAGAAAGATATCACATCCTCAACATCCTTGATAATGTTCATGATAAATGCAAAATAGGATGGCTCAGTATCGTGAGGCATGAATGTATGATTAGGTATTTTAAAAAGAATATCCTTAAAATTTATTGCTTTTTGAAGTAATTCCAATATAGATATCTTGGATGGTGTATTTCTCAACTGACCCACAATATCAAATTATTTTTTTGATCTCAGGGTCTTGTTGTCATATGCTAGGGATGAGAAGGAATGGTAGGGTTACACTATTCTTATATAGGCTAAAGAGGCACTCTATTCTACCTAGTGATAGTTTGAACCATATGATCTACTATTTACTAAGGGTGAGTAGTAGAGGAGGGATGTGAACATAGATAATCAAGTGGTCTAAGTGGAGGTAGAATAAAAGGAGTCTTCTAATTCCTCTTCTATCTAGTAGTAATTGGAAGTAACTCAAAGTGAGCCATGTAGCAACGATCCTCATAAAAATGGGACTCCCATGAGGGAGGGCCATTATATAAAATAATTTATCTCTAATATAATCCATGATATGAGTGACATACATGTGTAATTTTCTACTAATATATGGTAATAAACATTCTAAGAAAAGTACAAGGATTTGTACCATGAAGTAGAAAATTGCTTTTGTCATGATAATCATGGTAATAAGCTATAAATTGATATTGAGTACATGTTATGAATGTGAACCCTAGGGTAATCTAGGGTTAGGGTTAAGATCAATGTTCAAAGTGATTTGGGTGCACCAAATGTTTTAATCTTTTAGGTTTTATCATACTTTAAATCCTTTTTTTTATTAAAGTGTTGAGCAGTCTAAATCAAGGAAATAATATGCATAAAATAAACACTGAATTTCTAAAAAATATCAATAAATATATGCAGATAAAAAATTATATGGGAAACACATGATACAAATGATTTGAGTGATAGAAACTAAGATATGAACATATTTGAGTATCTTTAATTGGATCCCTATATCAGAACCCATCTTGGATAGTAGCACCACATTTAGATAGAGACACCATGTGGATTTAGTGTCCTTATAATGCTACTAATGTTCTTTATACATGTTTATCCTAAAATTTTGGGTGCACATGTGTCTATTTTTGAGTTTTATTCCTATGCATAATAAGTCTAAAACTCTTTATTGTGTATGTAATAGTTGATTTATTGTGCAAACCCTAATCCTTCTTAAAAATAAGATATGAGTTGAAAAGTGTATTCATTAGTAGGATAATCTAGACATCCTCATCACCCTGTTATGAAGAGAGTTACCTGGATGCCAATAATCTAAGGAGGAATTAAGCCCAATGTATTTATCCCCATCTAAGTGTTGATACAAGTGCAAGTGATGCTAGAATGATAGTGTATTTGAGTGCCTTGAGTTTTCTTGAGATTGGAAATTTGAAAAATCTAAGATTAGGGTTGTTGTAGATGGTAGTATATAGAAGTAGAGAAGAATAGGGATTAATAACTTTAATTTTGCTCAAGTTGTTTCATGTTTGCATAGGTATTTTGCATCTAATTTGCATCTAGTGGATATAGGGATTAAAGTCATGTATTTATAGTGTTCTATTGCGTATGTGGATATTAAAATATGCTTAGGCAAACATAGAAGGTTTTTACCTTTGAAAATATATTTGTTTAAGAAAGATAGGGTAAAGGACATATGCACCATTTTGGGGACATTATCGCCACATGGCTCTAATGTCCTTAATGTGGTGTTAATGTCCAACTAATAGAATGTTGGATAGAGTGATAAAATTCATTTACTTTTTATTATTTTAATATTTTTATTTCATCTTCTAATATTAATTTATTAAAAATAATTTTAGAATTATTAAAAACATAAATGTTGTGAAGGCATGTGAAGTTTCCATATTATTGTAATTTGTATCATACTTTATAGAAATTTAATTAATAATATTTATACATTTTAGATATTCATTCTCCACCACAAATTCTCAGATATTATTTTTTACATTATTTTACTTACTCTTTATTTCCAATTTTAACCTAATTTATGATCCAACTTATCTCCCACTACTTTATTTAAGCTTTACCTCAAATATTTTTTTTATCACCAATTTTTAAGAGATGGAAAACTGTATGCAATCCACACTTCTACTATTTATGCTTCCAGTTTTTTCATTCTTAACTCCCACAAGGAATTCTAATGCTAATGATGTTTTTGACCAACATTCTCTATTGGCATTCAAGGCTGGCATCAATTTTGATCCCAACAACTCATTAGAGAATTGGTCTCCCAACATCTCCTTTTGTAATTTGGACTAGTGTTACTTATTCTCCTATCATGCACATCCTACTTTCCCTCAATTTATCATTCATGGGTTTGGTGGGTGTCATCTCTATGGACACCTAAAACTGGCCAATGATAACATCCAATTAGGGTTTTGGCCAATTTCTACCCAAAATGCACAATTTGGCATAAAAACACTAAAACATGCTAAATGATGTGAAATTGACATATTCACGTGCCAATTTTGGCCTAGGTATCCCTAAATGGGGAAATACAATTTATGGGCTAGCTAACTTTGATAAAATCATTTTGAGTCAAAATGCTTAGTTTGCACCTAGGTTCTCTGGATTGCTCTTTCCTATCAAATCTTTTGCACAAGATACAAGCCTTTGTTATTTGTTGTTGTAAAAATTATAAATGGGAATATGGATCCAACACATTTGACATGGACTTCAAATTCCAATCTAGTCAAAGTTTGGACCAATAACAAGACATTATGATCAATCTGAGTAAAATGTGCACAAAGTCCTTAATCATGCTTAAAAGATAATTAACCCAAATCAAGGCCTAATTAAAAATTTCATGGAAACTTGTTGAATACTTATTTTTGGAAATAAATATTGAATATCTACATCATCAGTTGACCTCATTTCTTGGGAAGACATCCCTAGGCCATAAATACCATAAATACCAGGTTTGATGCCCTCCATGCCTCGTCAGTACCTTCCATGATGCCCTCCATGCCTCTTAATTGCCCCTTCTTCCAATGTCATGATGAGGATAATTACAAACTTAACTCTAAAAATTGAATTAATCCTCAACCACACTTCTCAATCTTGAGATGGATAGTTGAGGTTGATTCTGATCAAATAAAAAATCTATAAATAAGAGGCCTCACAACATCATTTATAAGCTTTTTTGATGCAAAGTTACAATGCCAAATTGGTTCCAAAAGATTCAAGAAGTTAGTGTTACCATACCAAATTGATTCCAAGCCAAGCCAAGCTACAAGCCAAAGGTTCCAAGGAGAGATGGAGGTATCCAAGCTTCCATTCCCAAGGACTTCATGAGTACAAGCCGAGTGAGCCACTACTACAAAGGCATTTGGAGCATCCAAGGAAGGTGAATGAACTCTTGTATTTGATTCCTTTCTTTTTAGTTGTGTTTGTCATTTAATTGTGTTAACTAAGCTCTCCCTAGTGTCTAGGCCTAGAGATGTTATTCTATTAGTGTATTTATTTCACTTTGTTTTCATTTTGGAACTAACACCATACTAACCATCCTCTCTTGAGTCAAATTCCTAGATCACATAATGGCATGCCCGGTGGGACTAGACACATCCTACACCTGAAGGAGATCCTTTTCCAACTCTAAAATATTTATTTGAGCTTTTAACACTTGCAAATTGATTTTCTAACTTTATTTTTCCATTTTTAGTTACCACAATTTTTACACAATAACTGACATTAGTAGGAAATACCAACATCGATTACTAACTTAACCAATGTCTATCAACAAAATCGACATCGGTTAGATCTCAAGCTAGTAACTGATGTTGGTGGTAATAATCAACATTGATCACTGTGTTTTTCTAAAAACATAGACCTGAGAGCTACGTTTTCAAAGTTTATTATTTCAAACTCAAAAGAGATTCAAATCTAAAGGACATGCTAACAATTTTGCTATAGGACCAAGCTGGATATTTGCTCAAAACATATTTAAATCACCTTTACATGCTTAAGAATGGATTAGGAACCTTTTTTTAGGTATTTAAAAAAGAATTTAGATGTTTTTGGAATTTTTTTCAATGTTTGTAACTAAGACCAAGTAGTCAAATGAACACCACCAAATCTTTCATTTTGGGTTTCAAATTGAACACACTTGTCAATTTCTGTTTACAATAGTTATCTACATAGATTTTGTTTGGAAAAAAGAGGAATATTGCATGTATGATGTTCCATTTTTCCCCTACAGGGAACCCTTGGAATCAAAAGCACCATTCCTATTGCAAGAATCCTAGTCCAAGGCTTTGAAAGAAAGTCATCTAAAGCACTCCCCAAAAACTCGTCAAAGTTTGGGTGATCTTGAAAATGACCCTAAAGTCTTTCTACTTTCATGCTTAATTAGTTATGCACCTTGTCTTGCAAAGGGGACTTTATCACATCCCACAAGTTCTTTAGGGAACTTTTGACCTAGGGTTTCATCTCCTAGTATTGACTTCATTTGGCTCCTTTGGAGTTGCACACAGGACATAGTGGCACTTTAGACATCGTGTTATACTGAGTGAACAATAGGTTTTAGTGGTTACAAAAAGGACTAGACCTTTTTGAAACAAGCCAAATGATATGGACCCAAAATATGTACTTTTCTTTTGCATTATTTGGTGTGAAATTCATTATGTAATTAAATACCCTAGATCATTCAGAAAATTGTTAGACTTTAGATAAATCCCCACTTGCCATGGAAGTATTATTGGTGTAAGGTGTGCCTCAAGGTCCATGTCATAGTAGTATCATTTAAGAGAAGTGGGGTGTAAAAACCCTACTATATAGTAAATTGATGGATTCCAACAATACCAAGTAACCTTGCTAGTTTAGGATCTAAGAAATGGTTAATTAGTTGGTCTTGTCCTAGATTAAAGTCTTGTTTGAAGTCAAAAATTGGTGTAAACAAATAATCCAAAACTAAACACATAGTCCAAATTGTATTTTGAACAAAGAGGCATTATGTTGCCCACGTGATATCATCAATTTGCCTTGTTCAAAAAGTTCATCAAAAGCTTGAGAGTCATATCATCCACTTTGGCATAGTTATGCTACCCAATTGAGTCTAGACCTTTACCAAAGTTGTTTAAGTCTTTCACTTATAATCTAGATTCAGAATTATACCTTTACATGTTCATAGGGTTGATGTGTTAAGTGGATTCACCATTTGCAATAAACTTGAGGGAACTTAGGTTTAATTTCCAATTTAGGTTGGAGGTCATTTAAGACTCATAATCATTGTCATCACTTAATAGTATTAAGCCATTTTGTGCTAAACACTTGCACTTTAAGTATATACACCACAACATTTTGAGTCAAGAAAGGTAGTGTTATGCTATCAAAATTGTAGGAAAATGTCTTTGCCTTAGAGAGTTTCTGAAGTAAACCTTTTTATCACACCTTTTTGGGTAGTATAACATCTTTACGCTACCCAAAACATTTTGAATATTGTTTCATAGACCTTCTTGTATAGAGTTCCAAATTTGTTCCTACATTTTTAGAACAATCCAGGTGTACTTTTGTGATCTTTTACCTAAAACAATTGTATTGATCACCTTTGTCTATCTTGTTTGTCAAAAGAACCCAGTTTTGTACCATTTTTTGTGAGAAAGTAAACTATTGTTAAAGTGCCTTTTCTTTCATACCTTATACCTAGTTGACCAAGTTCATGTCTAAGAATCAAATGCCTAGTATTTGTTAGAAGTGTTTCAAATCCATTAGATTAAAACTTTCATCTATTTTCAAAGTCTAGCTTTTGACGTCATTTGGCCAAGAGTCCTAGCACATGCCTTATTTGAGCCTAGTTTTTGATGCCATGTTTGGCCAAAAGACCCAAAAACTTTTAAATTCATAGATTAGACTGATTCAAAACACTTCAACCTTAGATTTTGGCATTTTGATTTTAGGTTCATTTACTTGCATATCTTTGTGTGAATAGTGAAACATTAGATACTTCACACTAGCTTGTTTCCTCACAAAACTTTGCATAAACCTTTTGATCATTTTGACAAATCTAGACCATGTTGGGACATCATCTATTCTAGACATTATCCTTTTTAGAGTTTGTAGAACTCTTTGACCTTTTATTACAAAGCATTGACTATGGATCCCAACATGTATTCCTACACACGTAGTGGACTCATGTATAATTTAGGGATTAGTAATGTAGTTACACAAGAAGAAATGGTGAAAGACCCCTATACAGATAATGTTGCTTATAAGATGGATTCTTATCTCCCTTATAATACTCAATGAAGGGAAAAAAGCCAAGATCCATTAGCTAATTATTTGGTTAACACACTACCTTACATAGAACAGGACCAAAAGCATATCGCATAATACCTAGCTACAATACCCATAGTAGATTAGCCAGTTCTTCAATAGTCGTATTCTACCAATACATTTTCCACGTATGATCCATTTTTGTTTGAGTGACATTTTTTAGAAAATAAGGATGAAATTTTGGTTAGAGCCATCGAGGTAGGGGCCAAGTTTCCAGCAAATTTCCCATGTGAAAATTTATCAAGTCTAGTAAGAGTGCCCCACAATATCATCTATGATTAATAAGCTTCTTCTAAAAATCTTATTGATCTATACCAAACAACGTACCAAGATCCTAATATATTTGATTGAAGTAAAAACATCATGGAAGAAGAATTTAACCAAATGCAAATAACATATCAAACATATCTAAATCTAACACATGATTTCAATCAAATGAACATGGTAAGTAAGCCTCTCATTGACCTAGTACCTTTAACAAGAGTGTTGATAGAATTAACTAGAAAATAGAATTTGATTTTTGACCCATTTGTAAAAACTACTCTGATAGATAACTTGATGCATATGTTATTTATTAAAGATGTGTCTTCATCTTCTACACTAAATAGTGAGCCAATCGTAGTGGACAATGTGTAAACAACATCTAACCTAGATCAAAGTGAAACTAATGCACAAATAACTAGATAATAACATGTTCCTATAGTTAATCCCATGAGAAGATCATCATACCAAGGAATAGGAGTTTCTACATCCTAGCCTCAACCAACTGCTTCCTCAAGTATACAACCTATAAGATTAGGTAATCAAACAATGGCCAATGCCATGCCTCAATGATATAATGTGATGAATCCTAATCCTATTCAATAAGTAGTGAGTAGTATTCCACAAAAATAGAGACAATTTAGTGTATCAATGCAATAAAGGATGAATACATTGCCACCTCAATCAGGGGCAACAAATATTCCACTTCACTAGGTAATGATGAACATACCTATATAGTCATAGACAATATGCCAATTCAAAACCAAGCAATGACTAATAAAAAACATGAAAATATTGGTCAACAATAGATGCCAAATTTTCAAGCTACTTTCACTTCCTCATAGGGATTCATGTAACAAGGAGGTCCCCATGTTTCTCAAGTACTTACTAGACTATTGTTAGTTCAGAATGTGCCAAAAATTTAGAGATAGGGTCTTGGTCCACAAGTTTCCACTCAAAAACAAAGTTTTATTAGTCATCAACATGTCCCTTTTCAACCAAAATAGGTAAAATATAGTTATATCCCTCCATCCTAACTATAAAATCCTCCAAGTCAAACCTTTATCACTAACCCAAACAAGAATATCACACAACCAACTATGTAATTTCAAGTACATCCCAATCCATGTATGCGTATTCCTAGTCCATTCCCTAACCAAACCAATATACCCCAACAAGTATCTCCATCATACCTTGGTCAAAGTGTTCCACTTGTGACCTCCCAACCATCTATCTAAACCCAAATTCTCCCTCAAGCCAATATTCCACCTAGTTTCTTATCCCAAGAATTACAATAGATGAAGGATTCAATTGCTACCATTCAAATTGGTAAACAAAATAAAAAGATTAAATTGGATGACATATGTTCCTATCTATTCAACATGGAATATTTATAGATACCATTTCCTCTAGATATGAACCACCAAAATTTGATAAATACAAAGGGAAAGGTGACCCTAAGGCTCATTTGACCAAATTCTTTATCACATGTCAACCAATAGCATATAGAAACATATAACTTTTTCTATTGTTGTCAAGGAGCTTGGTTGGAAAAGCCTTGAAGTGCTATTTAAAGTTGCCCAAGAATTTAGTAACAAACTTTGATGATCTTTTTGATAATTTTGTGCAGCATTTTTCCTATAATCTCGAGCACGAGATTTCATTAGTGGACCTGACACAAGCAGAGCAAAAAGATAGAGAGAGTTTTACAAGTTATTTACTATGATGGAGAGCCCTTGCAAGCTATTTCACCCGTAGTTTACTAGATAAATAATTAGTCACTATGTTTACCAAAAAATTGCATAGTGAGATAGCCTATCGTCTAGAACTGTAATATGCACATACGTTCAAAGAGATCATTGATAAAGGTTTGTTGATCGAAAGGGCACTCATTAATAAGGGAGTCATTAATTTCAATTAAACTAATCAAAATTAAAGTACCAATTAGTGAAATGACCAACATCTCAATCAAATGTAAGCATCACATTTGACACAGGCCAATAATCATGAAAGACTGAAGCAATTGAATTACAATAGGAATGTTGTTGAAAATGGAGTAATCAAATCTCATCATGTCCAAACTATGTATACATCATCCACACCACCTTTTCAACTTACTCCTACCCAATAACTTCTCCAATTAATACTGCAAGCACAACAACCAAGACCTAAAAAATAAATACAACAACCTTTACCATTGCAAACCCATCCTCTTAGAAGAACCATCCCTAGACATCATGTTTTTAGTGACCTAGGAGAACCTATTGAGTCTATATTTCATAAGATTTATGTCACTAATCTAATTAGTTAGCTTATACCTAAGCATTATCTACAAGGTATTCCTTATCCTAATTGGTACCGTGAAAATGAATTTTGTGACTATCATCGCATCAACAGGCATAAACTATGAAGATGTGTCCAAATCAAGAATTTAATTAAGAATATTTTAGAGAATGGGGATCTAAACTTGGATAATGATACTTCCACTTCTAATCAAAATCTTGGGATCTATCAAAACTCCTTTTCCTGACATAATAATCAATAGCAATAGAACAATTAGTAGAAACAACAGTAATGACCAGTGTAGTAGCAAAATCAATAGTACCAAAATCAAAGGCTGAACCAATAGAATCAACAAATTCAGTAGCATAAACCACAATGATATAATAATGGACAAAACCAAGGTCAGAATGGTAACAACCAACAAACCTACCATGTAATTGTACATGACTACAATAGGGTTGTAGGTCATATTGTAGGAGGTAGTGTTAATACCATCTCTATTAATCGTAGACCAAGTACTAATCAACCTAGACTATTGATAAATAATAATATTCAATCAAATCACATGGATAATCCTTCTTTGACCTGGGAGTGCATATAGGAAAACTAGCAAACTATGACTTCCCCTTTTGGATCTTATAGAAACAACTTATTCTTTCCATGTGCCCACATGTAATTGCACTGATAATCAAGACTTGCTCTATGTGGTCCCACACCATTTCTTATAGTAGTTAGCAATGATGGTCCAGTATTTAATCTTGATTGTGCAATCACAACTCAAAGGTCAATGATTACTATCCCAAGCCCATGACCATCCACAACTTTGCCTATCATCCAACCAAACTTTCAACCTCAAAATAAACCATTCACTATTGACCAAGATAATAATTTTGATATTGTGGAACAATTACAGAAGACACCAACACAAATTTATATTTTAGATTTGCTATGGGTGTCAATAATCCACAAAAAAACATCTTGAATAAGTTTTTGACCCAATCCACTATTGTTGGTGACATATCCCCTAATAACTTTTAAGCTTTGGTTGGAAACCTAGCTCTAGCCCGACAAGTCACATTCAACCAAAGTGATATGCCCTCCATTGTTCCGTTCCATAATAACCCATTTTACGTAGAAGTTTGTATTAGATGGCATAAAGTGAAATGTGTCCTTATCAATAATGGATCTAGCCTCAACATAATGTCTCTAAAGATCATCAATATTCTTGGGTACACAATGATAGATCTCCAGCCAGAAATAATAACTATTAAAGCCTATGATAATTAGGAAAGAGAGTTACAGGGAACCATTACTTTGCTAGTTATCATTGGGCCTTTAACCCATGATACACTTTGCCATGTCTTGGATCTTGAAGTATCATACAACATGCTTCTAGGTAGGCCTTGGTTACATGTGATTCATGAAATCCCATCAACACTACACTAATGTATCAAATTTTCCCACTCATGGATGGAAGTAAATATTCCAGGAGATTTAGACCCATATGAACATAGCAAGCATCTTCAAGCCAAATTTCAAAGCTATAATTATCAGTATAGTATGAAACTTCATTCTAAGTAGGATAAAGGAAAATCTATATTTATTGATCCTTCACCAAATAATTGCATAGATCCTAATACCTTGGATTCTCTTTCCCACATGCCACCTCCTGAAGCTTTTAATAATTTCATCATTTTAGATCATGGACCAGGAGAGTATGTGAATCATGATACATTTCATATTGTCAATCTTCCTTAGAAGTTGAAAACATTTGGGTGACCTAAAGTCATCCCACATATGCATTGGCAAAAAAAGAATAAAGATAAGGGATCTATCTGATTTGTACTAGCATCTGGCCTAGGACCTGACCTTATTGAAGGGAATGACTCATGGTTATACAATGATGACCAACTTGACTATTATAAAACTGCAAAGTATCCTATTCCAAATAGGATTAAGGAGCATCATAATTATGAAGGAAGAGGCCTCAGACTAAATCATCAAGGAGCCATTGAGCCCATTTCCATGACTAAGTATGAAAGACCTTATAGACATAGATTTAAACCACCTGGGGGTGACCCCATATATCTTGTTCAAACTCCATCACCAATGACTAGTGATGATGATGCTGATAGTGAATTAGAGTCCGATCATATCCTAAATTTTGATGACCTAACTAAAACCAACTTATTTGATAACAATGCCATTTGCGCCCTTACCTTGGCCATTCATCATAATCTATTACCATTATATTATCCCCAACTAATAGATTAGGACCAACAAGAATCCAATCTACTGATTGATGAGTTCTAAAATGATGAGGCATTCTATGATTTCTTAGGCCTTAGAGATGATGTTTCATTGGAAGATCACAAATTAGGATTATCAATCACATTAGATCCTATAGCCTATTTTAGAGAACGATTGAACACCCTTAGCCAAAAAAATAATAATTAAAAAATTGAGGTCCCAAAGTGAAAACCTCTTTGAGGCACTTTATGACCACGGAAAAAGTAAAGATAAAGGCCATTCTAGTGGTGAAAATATATCTGAGGTGCCATTAGATGAGGGTGTTCATTATTCTTCAAATTTAGACCAGGAGACTACTAATGATGAACTTGCCTACAGATTTGAGTTCAGTTTTGAGAAACAACAAGTATTTGATCAAATTCTCCAAGAAGTTTTAATTTTTTTGTTTACACGGCCAAATATCCCATTAGGGGATTTAGATTCATCATGCCCAGGAGAATTTGAAGAACAAGTCCTAATAGAGGACCCTAACATAGTCCAATAGTTCAAGTCATTGCCTACTATCCTGTAAGATGGTTTGACCCTTCTAGTTGAAGGCACAACAGAGGTAAATATCAGGACTCTGTTAGACCTAAAATGGATAAAATTATGTGAATCCCTCACTGAGTTGGAATGTGACATCTTTACATCTTTTTTGATATAATTTACAGATATCTTTGCATGGACCTATTTAGACATGCTAGGTTTAGACCCCACCTTGGTTCTGCACCACCTTATGGTTAATCCTAATGTCAAACTAGTAAAACAAAAGGTACGTAAGATACATCTTAACATTCTTGTATTGTTAAAGAAAGAGTTGACAAAACTCTTAGAAGCAAGATGTATCCAATCTATTGACTACTCTAAATGGATCTCTAATGTTGTACCTACTAGTAAAAATCCTGAAGGGATTAGAATTTGTACTAATTTTTGAGACATCAACAAAGCTTGTCCTAAAGATTATTTTCCCTTGCCTAAATAAACATGATCATCAAATCCATGGTATTTTATGAAATGATTCACTCATGGATGGATTTTTAGGATATAATCATATTAGAATCACACTAGAAGATCAACATAAAATAGCATTTACCACTCCATGGGTAACATTTTGTTATTAGGTGATGTAATATGGCCTTAAGAATGCTAGAGATATATATAAAATGAATATGACTATCATAGTCCATGATATGATGCATGATATTGTTGAATATTATGTCTATGACATATTAAGAAAATCCAAAACTAGTTCTGACCATCCAACAGTGCAGTACAAGATATTTGAAAGACTACGAGAGTATAAAGTTAGATTAAATCTAAATAAATATGTGTTCGGTGTAACTTCAAGAAAACTACTTAGCTTCATCATGTCTTGTAGAGATATTGAAGTCAATTTAGATAAATTACGTGCTATAATTGAGATTCCACCACCAACCAATTTAAAACAACTCTATAGTTTACAAGGTAAGATCCAGTCAATCTGATGCTTCATCTCTTAGTTAGAAGATAAGTTCCATCCATTTACACACCTTTTGAAGAAGGGAGTTGAATTTCACTGGGATGTTCATTTCCAAATAGATTTTCAATATCTCAAAGATTATCTTTTCAATCCATTTATTTTATTACCTCATATGCTAGGAATGCCATTTTTATTATATCTATCAGCTATCGATCATACTCTGGGGGTACTATTGGCTCAACATGATGACAAAGGGAAGGAACATACTATATACTACCTAAGTTATACATTGGTTACATATGAACATAACTATACATATGTTGAAAAAGCTTGTCCAGCCATAGTTTTCATAACTCAGAAACTGCATCATGACATGTTGAATAATAAAACCATGGTCATTTCAAAAGTAGTTCTACTCAACTATCTACTATCTAAAATAGATTTGCAAGGTAGAATGGCTAAATGGATCATGTTTATTAGTGAGTTTGACATAGAGTATGTCAATCAAAAGGTAATCAAGGTATAAACTCTTGAAGATCAACTTGTTGAAGCACCTTTCATAGACACCCAACCACTCACATTCTAATTTTTTGATGAATCCATAATGACTGTCATTGACACACCCCTTGAGGAGCATCCATGGAAGCTATATTTTCATGATTCATTCACTGCACATGGATTGGGGGCAAGCTTATCATTTATTAAACCATATGGGGATCTAATCCCTAAATCATTCAGAATCATCTTTCCTTATACAAATAACATGGTTGAGTATGAAACACTTATTGTAGGAATTCGATAAGTAGTGCATTTGAATATATCTCATCTCTATGTTTATGGTGATTCTCAGTTAATCATCAATTAGGTTATAGATCATTTTTAGACTGAAGATGACAAGATGGTTCCATATAAAGCCATGGTCGACACTCTTAAACAACAAATTGTCAATATTCAATTTGAGCACATATTAAGGGCTAGTAAGAAAATTGTAGATGCCATGTCTACCATTGGATCTCTGATCTGACAAATAGATAAAGCTAGAGAGTATTAGTTCTTTGTCAAGAATTTGTTAGCACCAACTCATGAACCTTTAATTATTGCCATGATTTATGATATTATTGGTCGTAATTCTATCTGGTACTCATACCTTTACAACTACCTTAATGACAAAGTTTTACCACCTAACCTCTCTCAAAAATAAACCAAATCCTTCATTCATCATTATAATCATTATACTCTACTTGGATTTACTCTTTACCATCATAATTTTGATGGAACTCTACTTTGTTTTTTAACATTGATAGAGTCTACACTAGTGTTAAGAGAAGTTCATGAAGGAGCATGTGGAGATCATTCTATTAGGGTAGTCCTATCCTAAAAGATCTTGTGTACTAGTTATTATTGGCCCAGAATGGATGTAGATGCCACTGCATATGTAAAAAAATGTGATAAATGTCAATGACATGCTAATCTAATTCATGCCCCAGTAAAAACTCTGAAACTAATGTTGACACCATGGCCATTTTTTACATGAGGACTTGACCTCATTGGGAAGATTAACCCCACTTCATTTGATGCACATAAACATATCCTTACCACCACTAAATATTTCACTAAGTGGATTGAAGTTATACCCCTCACTTATGTGGTTGGAAAGCAAATTTCCAAATTCATCTTCAACCATCTCATCTACTGCTATGGTATCTCCTCTAACATTATATCCAACAATGGAGGATCATTCAAGAACAAAGATGTAGACCAGTTATGTACTGATACAACATCAGCCATAAATTTTCTATAGCATATTACCCTCAAGGTAATGGCCAAGCTAAGGCATCCAAAAAAACCATTGTTACATTCTCAAAAATATTGTCAATGATGTTGGTCAGGATTGGCACATATAGATATTACCTACACTTTAGGCATACCATACCAATAATTATACCCCCAAAAGAGCCACTCCATACTCACTTGTTTATGGTACTAAAGCCATCCTTCCCATTGAGGTCGAATTACCTTCACTACACATCTCTTTCAAGAATGTCCTAGATGATCATGACTATCAAGTAGCTCACCTATAAGAGCTAGTTCTACTTGATTAAAATTTCATAACCATGCTAAAAAATCTTCAAGCATATTAGAACTGACTCAAAGGCCACTATAATTAACATGTTAAGCATAGAACATTTGAACTTGGTGATCTTGTTCATAAATAAAACCAAAAGAATACCATGGCTAAGGAGAAGCATAAAATAAAATTCAAACCAAATTGGATAGGGCCTTTCATCATCACTGTAGATGATGGATTAGGAGCATATATCACATCAGTTGGAGATGAACTCATGGAGCCAATGAATATTACTCATCGTAAGTGATACTATGCTTGAATGCTAAGGTGTATTATCTATAAGGACCATTTCAATTATGCCTTTTTATCACTATTATTCTTTGTACAAATACCACCCTTATCTATCATCTTCTCCATATCCACTTTATAATTTTGTTCTATTGACCTAGTGTATCCTAAAGCCTAGCCTATTTGACCTTGGTTTTTGCCATTCGTTACATAGTTTCAGCATCAAGATATCTGATCAGTTCATTAGTTAAAGTAATTTAGATAGGAAGCATATTTTGAGATAGTGTGATAAAAGTTTCGATAGTTTCATCCTTCATTTTCTAGTCCTTTCTTACCACTAGTCTTGCTACTAATTATAACTACCTTTGGTAAAATTAGTACCATTGCTCTATGCCATTATGTCCTGGTTATAACTACCTATGGGAAAACTAAGGGAAATAGTAAGCCTATTTACCAATGTACCAACTTGCCACTTTATATGGCACACTGTGCCTTTTTACCAACTATGCCTATTTTGTTTGAATTGACTGCTACACTAGTCGAGTTCATCCACTATAATGGCATAACCACAGTGACTTGAGGTCCTACTCTGGGACTATGTAGGCAGTGCTCAATACTTGTTGAGGTTAGCTCAATCACCCTTTTCCCCATGCTCTCACCATTTTGAGAGAAACATAAGCCATGTTCTCACCATTTTATGAGTAACCTAAGCCATGCTCTCATCATTTTGTGGGCAACCTAAGCCATGCTCTCGTTGTTTTGTGAGCAACCTAAGCTAAACGCTCTCACCATTTTGTGAGTAAGTATCTTGTCATTATATAATGAGTTAAGATACCTCAAAATGAAAAAAAATTAATAATATTTCAAAATCCAAAACCATATATCCTATTTAAGCTTACTCAGTTATCCTTGAGCTGCCTTACTGGGGCATTGTCATTATTAGGATGCTTTCTTTTTCTTTTATTTTTAGACTTTCTATTTGTTTATTTATTTTAGGTTATTTGTTTGTTTGTTTTTCTATTTGTTTGTTTGTTTATTCACTTGAATATTTGTTTAATTTTAGCAGTATTGCCTTAGCTCAGTCTATATGTGATTCCTTGAGCACTTTATGATGATTTTATTACACTAAAATCTTAGTTTAGGGTCTTTTGATAGTCACATGGTAGCAAGCTAACTTTTATGGAAAATTCAAAATATAAATATTGTTTTGGATTATTTATAATGGTAAAAATTTATCCACACTTTTATCTTAATTTTAAACTCTAATTTAGCACCTAACCAATCTAGAAACATGATGAAAAGTAACTTTCCTTGACTATAGAAATACTTTTCTTGACTACAAACAAATTGCACTATGCTTTCAAGCCTGTAACATGAATAAACACTCTCCCAAAAAATAAATATGATTCTAAAATATAAAATACATATATTTACACATATTATAATATTTAAATTAAATAAATAAACTCAATAAAGACATTCTTTCATTATTTTAGTGTAAAATATGTTACACAGTCCTATATATACCCTATTTTCATAAATTCTCTTATTTTTAAAAAATATTGGAGTTATTTGGTATTTATTTTCTTGTTTTCCTCATATCTTTTTATCCACACTCCTATATATCCCATTTTCACTCCAAGATCCTTAACAACCTAACTAACTTAGTAAACCCAACTTAAGACTTAACCTTAATTGAGTTTGACAAATTCAATAATGAGTTAAGGCATAAAAACTATTTCAAATTTTTTTTTAAGACATTACTTGACCCATATAATAAGGATAATGACCTTTTTTTTCACTATAAAATTATAAATACTCTTCAAATTTATTTTACAAATTTTAAATTTTAAATAGATAGTTTTGGCAAAAAAAATCATTACTAAGCCCAAATGACCAAAGTTTGGAATGCTACTGATTTGAAAATATCCTTAATGACTAAACAAGACCTACTAAACCTATTCAAGACAAAAAATTTGGAAAATAAAAATTAAACAATAATTATCCTACATCAAACTCTTTTAATTCAAAAAGTATTCATGTGCTCCTACTCATGAGGTCTTCAATGTTGCTCCCAATCAATGACATATTCATCAAAATTTGTAGGTGTTTTTATTATTTATTCTTCTTATCTATAAATATAAATGTATGACACATTAAAATAATTAATTTTTATTTTTTTAATAAAAATCTTTCACTTTGATTCTCATATATATGAACATGTTGAACTGAACCACACTTTTATCTTTTCTTTAACCTCTTATCCATTGTTGTAATTGCACATAAAATAAACACATTAAATGAATCAAGAGATCATAAAAATACTCCTTATACCACTTCATCATGCCTCAAATACATGTTTTTCAACTATTCTCCACTTATAACATGATGTTTATGCTCTCCACTGACACCATGGACTCTCTAATGCTCCATATCAGTGATCTCCAAGGCTATCTTCTCCTCATCTATATCTTTGATTTCAGCTCCTTTGCATATTTGATCTTCCACTATCATCTTCTTGTGTACACTAGCTTGTACAACGTATATCTCTCATGTTTCCTTCATGAAAATTTACAACACTACTTGGTTTCTCCTTTCATTCATTTGCAACTCTTCATAGATGCCATCTTCTGTAGTTAACTCTAGCATATCTTTTTTCTTCTTCATGATAACTCCTTCCTTAATGGGTTATTCACAACTTTATTGATCCTTGTTATTTTTAAAATTATCTTTGGGATATTCACATGAGAACCTCACTATTTTTTCGTCCTTCAAGATAACCTTTTTATCCTAGTTTATGTGCTTCTCTTGGCTAATTTTAAGAATATATTTGAGTTGTTCACATGGAAACTTCCCTCTCCTATTGCCTTTTATGGAAACCTCCTTTGATTGGATGATTTTATCTAATAATTATTGTACTTACCTTTTGATCTCTTCATTATATTTATGTGTCATTCTATAGGCTGATTTTTTTGGAAAATGAGGTCCTAGAATGAGATCCATATTATGACTTATGCTCCTCATTGGTGGCAACTCGTTAGGAAACTCATCAACCACTATATCCACATACTAATCCTAAAAATTTTGAATTTAAAATAACAAATCAAACAACTTAGTATCTATAAGGACTATCTTTGGATTAGAAATCAATATGAAACCAACTTTTTCTTATTTTATCAGCTGCAAGAATTCTTTTCCTCTCACTAGCAATACCTTGGTATTTTTTTCAGCTTCACTACCATCCTTCAATGGAATCAAAGTATTTTTTTTACCATCCTTCTACAATGTATAGGTGTTACTCCTTCCATCATGTATATCTCTCCTATCAAATTGCCAAGGTCTGCTTAACAACACATGACAAACATCCATAGGCATAATATCATAAAGTACATCATCCTTATAGCTACCAATCTAAAAATTAACCTTACATTTATCATTAACTAATACTTTATGTCCCTTTTAGAGCCAATATAATTTATATGGTGTAGTATGTGTCAATCTTTTCAATCCTAATTTTTTAACCATTTTTAAAGAAACTAACTTATCTGTACTACCATTATCAATGATAAATTTACAAAACTTACATTTGTATTTACATGTAGTCCTAAACAATATCTACCTTTGGGATGGTTCCTTCACATACTTATTTGTCTATAACAATACTGTCTTCATCAATAAGGACTCTCCTAATTCATGTTATTCCATATGTGTTGGTGATCCTACACTTTCTTCTTTAGCTTAAACAACTTGATTTTTACCTTCAGTTCTTGTATGGATTGTTTGTGGATTCTTAAGATATTCATATGACCTATGGCCATAATACCTATTACATTTGAAACATTTTACCCAAAATCCTTATCCTATGCATTTTGTATATCACCTTCTTACTATGTATGAATAGTCTTATATTGTATTATTATTGTATACACCTAAATTTACTCACCCTAACTATTCCATTAATCCCACTATTTATCTTAATTAATCCTGTAACCATTTTCCTAATACAAATAAATAAATATCATTCCCTATAATATATTTCTTACAACATGATAGCCTTTCTACACACCCCATGTTATATTAATCCCTTGATTATCCTACTGACATCCTATTAAACTACTAATCCCACCTCATTTACAAACCACTTACCCTACTTGCTAATTTAAAACTCAAATATATTCTACCTACCCCCTATCTAGCCTATCCATAGATTCCTACATCTACATCCTTAAACCTCCCTAAAACCCTTAAATTAATCCCTATTAAATCTTAATCAAATATAGAAGCCTATAAACTCTAGATCTTTCTTGAACTATATAGAATTATCTAGAACTAGAGAATTTTTATGAATTTAAAATTTATTTTAAACCTCCATCACTTTCTATAAATAATTGAGCATGGAGCTTGGTTGAACTAGAAATTGTAATATTGAACTTGCATGCATATACCAACTCTCTTAGCCTTCACACACTCTTGCATCCATATACCCTTGCATCTAATAATCTATTAACGCATCCATGCTCATTCATCCATCTTAAATATTAAATCTACCATTATCAAGGAATTCAAAAATAAAGACAATAATCCTTAAATAATAAATTTGAAGATCTTGGAGGGAAGACAAGAGGACTAAAGTGATGGTAAGAGTATTCTAATGATTGTTGATTGATTCTATATTCTCTCCCTTTGATGTTTTTATAAGTTTTGGGATAAGTTACTATACATAATATATTAAATCCATAGCTCAGATTTACAAGAATACATTGGTGACCAAAGTGGGATAGCTTCATTAAACTAACCCTTATGTGTGTATGAAATGTTAAATCAACTTTTAGGATAAGTTAAAGAGAAATTGGGTTCCAAAAACTTGAAATTTTCACATTCTAAATAGATTGTGGTTTTGCACTATAAACTATAGTTTTACAAATGTGATATTGTAGATCTCAATTATAGTTTTGACTAACTTCATGAACCTAAGTATTATCCATAAACCTCTTTTGTAGTTTTCTGATCTCTTTCAAAATTGCTTCTCGACAGTTGCAATTTTGAAGCCTATATGTGGCTTTACCTAGTATAGTCATGATTTTGACTTAAGTATTACAATAAGCTCAACATTAGTAATTTTGAATTTTTGATTATTTTTATACTCTTGGGCTAACTTTATTATCTTAAAAGGATAAAATAAAGTTTTTATCACCTTTAATAAGTAGGTTTTTTATATTACACAAAATCACTTATCCTTAGTTGCGATATTGATTTCCATCTATGATTTTACTTTTGTAAATCATAGTTTTGATTTAGGCATAAGATTGCTAATGAAAACTTAGGTATTTTTATTCTTGACAAACATTTTTTGTCTCTATTTTGATGTGATCTGATTACATGGAAGGGAAGACTCTACTCAAATAAAATTACTACCCTTAAAACAACCTTTTGACTATATTATGCAATATCGCTTATCTATACTAGTGATTTTGAATCCTACTTGTAGTTTTAAAAGTTATAGAAGTGATTTTGATACTAGTTGGAAAATAAGTGTTACTAATCTAGTTTTTGATATCTAGTGGTAAATATTATGATTCTTGTTAATAATCTGGTCTTAGAAATCATAAGTAATTTTAAATAGTTTTTGAAAATTCTATGTATATATTTTTAATTTATGCAAAAGTGTTTCTCAAAATAAGTGATTTTGATTTCCATAAGCAATTTTGAGGTTGTACAACTGATTTTGGATATAGTTGATAAATAGGTGTTGTTTATAGTTTATCTTTTCTCAATAATTTAGTTCAAAAAATAGGTTTTGTAAATAGTTTAAATTTATAGACATCATCCATCTTAAGTTTAAATCACTTCTCGAAAGAAGTAGTATTGAGTTACGAAGGCAATTTTGAGGATAAATCTATGAATTTGACCTAGGATAGTTTTATAATACATTTATATGAAAGTATATAATATTAACTTGCCTAAAATAACATAACATCTATTTTGGCATAGATAACATTTTATATCTTGTTTTAAAGTCTATTATATTCCTTGTAAGTAGTAAAACCACTTCTAGATATCTATGGTTTTGACTAACCACTAGTAATTTTGATTAACTACATGGTTACTATCAGTTATCTATCTACAAAATCACAAATTATTTAGTTGTGGTATTGACTTGCTAGTTACATTTTTGCCTCTCAAAAATAAAATTTGAAAATCTGACTCTATGTCACTATGTAGGATTAATTTTTAGGGGTAAAAGTCAATCTTGACTTTTATTAAATAACTACTAATAATTTTGTGCAGGACACCTAAGTGAGAGGCCCTAATTCAAATTTCTAACTTTTTTCTTTGTAGGATCAGAGCTTCATTTAAAATTTAGGTTTTGAATATATATATATATATATATATATATATATATATATTCTTTGATTACTCCTATGATTATCTCACATAATTAAATAATCAGGTAAATAAACTTTTCTTTGCCTATTTATTACTCCAAATTTTGCTTTTACAGGGTGAAGCATTATGTGGAATTCATCTCCATGCACTTGCCTAGTCTTTATGGTTGGTGATGTGGATTTAATCACCACACATTCAACTAGACTTTGTGTTCTAATGGAGTATAAAAATTAGGTGAAAATGTCATTAGGCTAAGTAGTTGTCCTCATACAGGTCCATGAAGGTAAATAGTTAATTACATAACCCCAAGCATTAGGAAATACCCTATACAAATTTGGGCCCCATGTACCTTACATATATCGTTAACACCCCTAAAAACCTTATTTAAACCTAGTATAAGACCTTTTAGTTATAATCAGTAACTTGTTGTCAGAGTCAGTATCAAATTCTAAGTGACCATCAAGTACAAATGGGGTTGAGAGGGTTTGGAAAATTTTGTAATGCATCACTAACCTATATACTCACCCATGAAGTTGTTAAACATTACAGCCATTAGGTTACACACCCATTGGTTTACTAATCTTAGGCTTATGGTTGGTGTGATTATGTGTGTGTTGTTCTAGACCTGTATTGTTTGTGAACCAAGTTATTTTTTTTCATTTCTTAAAATACATAAAAAAACCCTTAGGACACGTTTTCATCTTAAGACATAGAATAAATCATTTCATCTTCATCCCATCACCCCCAATTTTGAGTATTAGATTTCATCTTGAAACTAAGCTATAGTGGTCATCCATCCCTTCTTTAAAGTATTGAAATCATCCTATTCATCACCTCATCCATTCTAAAACACACTACCTTGATTAAATATTATTAAAGTCTATAACTCCATTGGGTTTTATCTTTCACACTATCATCTTATCATCTCACCTATTCATAACTATCCTTTATCCAATCATCATCTCACTAGTGTGAAAAAGCATCTAGTCATCTCATCATTCAATCTCCTTACAATGTTAAACCTTCATAGGGTTGTCACATTGGTAATAGTTGATCATTATAGTCCTTAATCTTAAAATCTAAATATTATCACATCCATCCCAAACTTCTTGACCACTCTAGTCTAAAATTCAACACAAATTTTTTTCTCAAAGTCACATTCCATTTCATCTCATATTAAAATAAAATTTATCCATCTTTACATCACCCTACATTATCCACTATGTCAATCAAGACTTGTTCCCAAGTCCTAAGATGGGGACAAGGATCAAATTGGGAAGATGATGTCCTAAGGACACTAGGTGCACAAAGTAGGGATAACAAAGAAAATCAAAGTGACATGCATACTCCTAGAGGATATGAAATACTTCCTAATGACTTCTTCAATAGTGATGAAGTTAGGGCCCAATTCAACTAGTGTATACACACACACACACACACACACACACACACACACACACACACACACACACACACACACACACACACACACACACACACACACACACACACACACACACACACACACACACACACATATATGAAAAAAGTGACCGAATCCTAGCCCAAGTTAGTAGAATATGTTTCAAATTACCTCCTACATTTAATCCAAATATCCTATAAAATCTCATTTGACCACCATCTAAAACCAACAATCCTCCTCACGCATGTCACAAACAAATAAGAGGGGAACCCAATATTTGTAGATGATGAACAAAATCTAGAAGAAGAAGAAGAAGATGACCCTCAAAATAATGACATTGAGGCTGATAGAAGGAGATCCACCTTAGAGGATCACTTAAACTAGTTGACCCAACAAATCAATTCACTTGCATCCCAAATCAATTTTGAAAACCAAAGACCCTCCTCACCTAGAAAAACAACTAGAAACACCACCATTGACCCATTAAAACCATAAAAAAATCCAACCTCATAATTCTAATCACTTAATGGATCCCTTTTTTTCCCAAAAGTGGAAGATGACGAAGGAAAGTCTTAAGCAGATTAACCCTCACACTTAGGCAATGAAATATATATATGAATATTTTTGCATGTCCATATTAGATATGAGTATTCTACATATACCCTTCCTGACACATTTTAAAGTTCCAAAACATGATAAGTATAAGGGGAGAGAAGACCCTTGCGACCATGTGAAAGAATTTTATGTAGCATGCCATGAGGTCACATGAAATGATTCTTATCTACTTTGGATCTTTCCTAAAATTCCAATAGGACCCTTTTTTGAATCATTCATACATCTACCCAAGGGGTCCATTACTACTTTTGAGGAACTAATAGAAAAAATTGTGTGACATTTTTATTTAAATATAGAACATGAAATCTCTATAATTGGTCTATATAACACCAAACAAAGGAATGGAGAGAGCATAACATCATTCTTACAATGATGGAGTCTATTTATTCACTTTTGATATACTACCCCCAAAAAAGAGTTGGCTAAAATCTTCATTGATAATCTAAATGTGGAATTGAAATATCAATTGAAATTACAATATGCCAAATCATTTGATAAGATTATATAAAATGGTATCCATATAGAAAAGGCACTCATTTAAAGTGGAATAATCAAGTTATATACCTAGAATGAACAAAATCAAAATCAAGAGAATATTTTTTGGGGTAAGACAAAAGATTTTAATAAGAATAAGAATGTGGTTGGGGATGGTGTCACTGATTCAAAACATGTAAAAATAGTACAAAAATAATCCCCCACTACTAAAAATAAAAATATCTCAAACATTACTTTTCTGAAGGGAAAACTAAGGCCTAGAGTGAGGAAACATCATCTTACTAGTCTTGGTGTGCCCATTGAAATGGTCCTAAAAAATTTAATTGCTACCAATATGATAACTCTCCTAGAGATTAGACCCTTGGATGACAATAAACCATTCCATGACTAGTACCATGAAGATGATTTTTGTCATTACCATTGATTTAAGGGGAATGATACTAAAAAATGCATGCAGTTAAGACATTTAATCCAATATTTGATATAAAAGGGACAGATAGAAGTTGAAGATAAAATTCAAATAATCCAATATAAAAATTAGAAGTTGGGGATATATCATGACCCTCTACCAAACAATGACCAAAAATTAAAAAAAAAACCACTAAAGAATCAAGTTCAACCATCTTGATCCAACAAAATTGATTATCATTACATCCCATACCACCAAATTAACAACATCAACATCAAAGGCCCCAAGAGCCCATAAATCTTCCATCTCCTATACTTAAAATCAATAGGTCCATTATTGATTGTGTAGTCACTACAAGATGTGGAAAAATAATAGTTCCTGGAGCACCTCCAAAAGATCCACCTACTTCTTCATCTCAAAAATTCACCATCCCTAAGAAAGCTTCAAATTCTCTTAATAAGACATATGATATTGTTTAGTAGCTGGAGAAGACCCCAACACAAATCTCCCTTATGGATCTTCTCAAAACTTCTTATGTACATCGGGAGATATTAAACCATGTTTTGCAAGAATTAAAAGTTCCTATGGATATTGAAAAAAAATCAATTTCAAGCCTTTGTAAGTCATTTATCTCCATCACAATAGATAACATTCAATTCCCAAGACATTCCACCAAAAAATCCCTTATCACATATATCCCTTATTTATTGAAATTTCCATTACAAATCATAAAATCATGTGGGTTCTTATAGATGGAGGATCTTTGATAAATCTGTGCAATATTAATTTTATTAATAAGTTAGGGTATTTAGAATCTTCACTAGGGCCTACTCTAATAATGATAAAATCTTGTGATGAAAATGAAAGGCCACTCACTTGAAAAATATATCTTCCCATATTTGTAGGGCTTGTATTCCACCAAACACTAATCCATGTAGAGGATCTATATATCTCCCTTAAAATATGCTTTTGGGATTCCCTTGGACCCATGAGATGATAGTGATACCCTCTACCCTACATCAATGTCTCAAATTATTAAATTCAAGCATGGAGGTCACCATCCCAGGTGAATTTGAACATTTTCATAGTTTTCAAATGAAACAATCCAATCATGATCTTTATTGTCCAAGTACCCAAACCTCATATTATTATCCAAAATCTATGAAATATCTACATCTTGGTAGTTTATAACCTACCTCATCTAAGTCACTAAAAATAACTCACCTAAAAGTTATTTCCAAGGGGTGTGGGGAATATGAGTATAAAACTATTTGTGTAGGAGACCTTCCACTATCCCCACATAGATATGGGTCCCCATCTATGAGGAAAGATAAATATATTATTTATTAAGTTGGTCTAAATACCTTCACTAGTGCATGGATTTTATTAAAAGAATGTTTTGAGGATCTTTATGATTCTTGATTATTCATTAAGATGCAACCCTATATTTTTGAAAACAAAAATATTCATAACTACATAAAATGCTTCAAAATATGAATTATAAGGGTAGAGGACTAGTTTAAGAGGAACACGAAAGGATAGAACCTATTGGTGTTAAATAACATCTGAGATGACTTGGCCTAGGGTACAAAACACTTGGCATTGACCTCAACTCTATCACCACAGATAATTCTTAGATTCCTTAAGAGTCTACTTCTGACAAAGAAGTTGAGATAAGTTTTACTTGTATCCTCTATAAAGACCTAGTTACCACAAACTTATTCTCTGACACTACCATTTCCACCATCAATATCTCCCTATACTACCATAAACTAATAGACTTAGATTAGAGGAAAGATCCATCCTTTGATTTGTTTCAAAATGATGAGGTTATTATTGAATACCTAGGATCCTGAAGTTTTATGATGTTAGGGGATCATAAAAGAGAATTAACTATTAGTCTAAATGAGTCCACCTATTTTAAAAAGTATCATGAGTCATTAAAACAATTAGAAGAGTAATAATATGATGAATTTGGTCCCTTTCTCAATGTATAATAAATCCAACCAAACCCTAAAAAATAAGAGCTTTATTAAGAGCTAGGTGCAGAGCTCCTAGTTGAGTTTGTTTCAAGAGAAGTGATACCATCACTCCTAGCATATATTCAAGAATAGTCACCTTCCCTATTTAATGAGGTCACATAATTAAATATTGTAACTAAATAAAATACTAAAATAATAAAATTAGTGGTAATTCTAACCTCTAAAGAAATACAAATTATTATAGAGCTTCTTAAATAATTTATGGATGTATTTGCATGGAGCTATTCTAATATACCTATATTAGATCTTACATTGGTAGTGCATCACTGAGTAGTGTATCTAAATTCCAAACTAATTAAATAGAATATATAAAATATGCACCTTAAAGTAGCATGATTAGTCAAGGAAGAGTTACAAAAATTATTGGAAGGAGGATTCATTCGACCAAATAGATTATTCTAAATAGATATTTAATATTGTCCCTATCACCAAACCACAAGGAGGGATACACATTTATAATGAGTTTTGAGATATATATAATCCATGTCCAAAATATGACTTTCCTTTACCAAATATCTACATGATCATGGAGTCCACTACAAGATATTAAATGATCTCCTTCATGGACTATATTTATGGGTATAATCAAATCAAAATCACTTCCAAATATCAACATAAAACTGCATTCATTACTCCATGGGGGAATTTCTATTACCAATTGATTCCCTTTGGACTAAAAAACACTAGAATAACATACCAAAGGGACATGATAGTCATTTCCATGATATTATGTAATATTATGTGGATGACATCCTAGGAAAGTCCAATCTAAGAGAAGAATGTTGATCAGTCCTAAAACAAATATTTGAAAGGCTTAGAGAATATAAAGTCAGACTAGACCCAAATAAATGTGTGTTTAGGGTCACTTAAGGAAAAATATTGTGATTCATAGTATCTCAATGAGGCATTGAGTTAGATCCATCTAATAAAAAATCCACTATTAAAATGACTCCACTATAAAATTTTAAGCAACTACAGAGCCTTCAACAAAAATTACTACCCATTAGTTGATTCATTTATCAATTGGCATATAAATGTCATCTATTTACCCATATTTTGAATAAAGGATCTCATTTTGAATAGATTTTTGAATGTCAAAAGGTGTTTGATAACCTAAAGCAATATTTATTGAAGCCTTCAGTACTCTTACTACCAATATTAGGAAGGCCATTAATTATATATATATATATATATATATATATATATATATATATATATATAATGATACTCCATTTTCTATAGGGGCTTTCTTAGCTCAGAATAATGATGAAGGAAATGAATGATCTATATATTATCTAATTAGAACATTTATGTCACCCCTATAAATAAATCATTCTTGGTTGTGGTCTTTTCTTCATAAAAACTTAGACATTATATGTTAAATAACCAAATCAAGCTAATCACAAAAGTTGATCCACTTAAATGCATGTTATCTAAGTCTACCCAAAAAGGAATAATGGATAAATGTATTATAATATTAAATGAATTTGACATTGAGTATTTGAATCAAAAATATATCAAGCAAAAAATTATCGCATATTAACTAGCAACATTGCCCATAGCAGACACAAAACCTTTGACAATAGCCTTCCCCAATGAGTCCATATTAACAATTAAAGAATCACCTTGATGTAAATTATATTTTGATGGATCCTTTACCATGAATAGGTTAGAAGTGGTAATCCTTCTAGTAACACTACAAGGAGACCTAATCCTTAAATACTTTTGAATATATATCCCATGAACCAATAACATTGATGAATATGAGGCATTCATTTTAAGGTTATAGCTTTCCATCTAATGGAATATTCAGTATCTTCAGGTCCTCAGGGATTCTCACTTAATTTTCAATCAATTAAATGAGGAGTTATAAATCAAGGATGAGAAGTTACTTCCCTACACACAAATTGTTGATTAGTTAAATAAAAACTTTTTGTTTATAACTTTTGATCAAGTTCTAAGAGGAAGTAACAAAGCTTCAAATGTAATGGCTACCATTAGGTCTTTGATAGATCTCTTAGAGGTTATCCTTGAAGGTAATTTTCTAGTTGAATAACTATTACTGCTTGCACATCAAGTTTTGGCTCATTATCAAATATGTGTAATCCCTAATCCTATTCAATCATAGTACCATGACATCTATACCTACCTCCACAATAATACCATTCCACTTGATCTCAATCATCACCAATACAAAGCCTTCATCAAATGTGCATCTCATTACACCATCCTTAGTACCACACTATCTTGGCAAGGTTATGATGGGATGATGTTGAGATTCTTGAAATGAGAGGAGGCTATTCTTATAATTAAGGAGGTCTATGATGGAATTTTTTAGGCCATGTCAATGGAATGTGCCTAGCTAATAATTTACTTCAGATTGGATATTATTGGCTAAGCATGGATAAAGATTATTATTATTACATGTGAAAGTGTGTATCCTATCAAAATCATGAGAATATCATACATGACCTAGATCAAGAGCTAAAAATTATAATGAGCCCATGGCCATTTTCAGTATGGGGATTAGATATTATTGGCAAGATTAATCCTACCTCATCAAATGGACATAAGTTCATTATTACATCCAAAAAGTATTTTTCTAAATGGTTAGAAGCTATGCTACTTATATATAATAGAGGACTACAAATATCTAAGTTTGTTTTGAATCAAAACATTTGCTTTTTTAGAATTCCATCCAAAATAATCTTAGACAATGGTAAATATTTTAAGAATCAGGAAGTAGAATACTTGTGCAATAAATATCATATTGAGCATCATTTTTCCATGTCATGTTACCCCCATGGCATGGTCAAGTGGATGCCACAAATAAAACACTTAAAAAATCTCAAGAACATTGTTAATGATGTTACAATAAATTAGAATTTACAGTTATATCTAGCACTTTGGTCATATAGAACTAGTGTTCAAATGCCTACTAGGGCCCCTCCATATTATTTGGTATATAAAATAGAATCAATCATGCCAATCAAATTTAAACTCCCCTCATTACGTATATCCTTATGGGCCATGATAATAGATAATGAGTATAGGAATGATCAGTCGTAATAACTAGAATCATTAGATGAGAAGCAGTATAATGCTTTTAATCACCTCATAGCATACCAAAATAACCTCAAATTCCAATATCATAAAAAAATCTAGTCTCGATAATTTGAAATTGGTGACCTTGTCCCTAAGGAAAATTAGAAAAAAAAACAATGCTAAACATGAAAGGAAGGGAAATCTTGAATTAAATTGGCTTCGGCCTTATGTTATTATTACCAAATTTGGATTAGGGTCATATAAATTGGAAAATCTTGATGGAGATGAACTTTATGAATCAATGAATATTATGCATCTTAAATGGTTTTATAGCTAGAGGGCCTAAAAAAATCCTCTATCTATAAGACCTATACTTGGGGGTAAATCTTGTCCACCTTTATTTCACCTCTTCTCATTTTTTCCCATCTCCCATCATTCCATCATCCCATTGAGTCTACCCATCTCCCATATGACCCTGATCCCAATGGTGGATTTAAGATACATGCTTTGAAAATAAGAAGATATGAGTCTCAAAATGGAATAGATTAATACTGATAATGTGAATGGGATAACTATTGAAGAGTTATATGAAACATATAAATCCACTCTAAGTTCAATATTTTCTTCTAATATCCCAATCTAAATAAACAAAATTGATTCTTCTCTATGGATTTTCTCCCTATCAGCCTCAATTGCACCAAAATTTACTCATAACTATTCGTTATCCTAAGCATGCATCTACTTGTACCCAATAATTTCATTATTAAAGAGGGGTCATTAATTATTCCTCTTCCAAGATGTATAATACATTTTGGAAAACACATAATCCTAAAAAAATTATCTAGTTTTTGGGATTACAATCTACCTGATTTGATTTAGTCTCAATTATCACCAATCAATATCATATATCTAGATTAATCCTATAAATATTATTGATATATTAAGTCATCTTATAAATATCCATCTCTTTCAAAAAAATATTTGTGTGATAAAACTTTTAGGTCATAATTATCCTTATGTGCCATTTTAGGTTTTAACCCATTTTGTAAATGCTCATCATTATTGTTTCCTTTACTTATGTAGTTTAATTTTTTAGTCAAATCCCATATAATTAGGTTAAGGTATGGTTTATCTTATAAATCAATTTTACTTTGGTTAAATTTGTAAATATTTTATACATCCTTTTAAGTTATGATTAATTTATCTTGCCAATAAATAAATTTAGTCTTTTATCCACACAAAAATCTTTCTATGATGTCATTAAGTTGTCTTGTTAATAGTTATGATGTGAAAATATTTATTATATATATATTTTTTAATTTGATTATAATCATTTTTCATTATTGTAATTAGTTGTCTTGTATGTAAATATTGTTTGTGTCAAATTATCTTTTAAAGTACTATCTTTTTTAAATAATTAGTTTTTTGTCTCTTTTTCCTAGGAACAAGGATGGCCAAAAATGACTACCTATTATGAAATTGGTAATCTCATTTGTATATTTCCCTCTTAAATCATTCATGCACTATAAATCAATGTGACCTTGACTATTCAAGTGTTATAGGTACATTTGTAATCAAAGTGCAACAATAAAAATGGATTTCCAACATTTCAAGTGGCTTCAAAACACCCCATAAACCATATCCCATAATAATTAAACTATCCCATTTTCCCTAACCTATTAATTAATCAATTCACCTCTTTGGTGCAGGAGGGTCTACCCATTATCAGTTTATGAGACATATGATTATATTAACTAAAAGCTGCCTTTCTAAATCTTAGCATATGTCACAAGTTATAAAACATTCCATTTCTTTATAATATCACATTATATAATTTTATCCATTTAATACAACTTTAAAAATTAAAAAACATAAGATCACTCCATCTATCTATGAGCCATGACATTCACACCATCATACACATTAAATTAAAACACATAATCATACATCATTTACATACATGAAAGTAAATCCTAATAGTTATTACATTCATAATATCATCAACATCTAATCATCTCATCCATCTAATCAATAAAATTCAAGATCTAATCTAACCAATACATCACAATCACATAATCAAAATATGTATACACATCATATAATAAATCTCATCATGACCATAGAAATATCCATGAATACTATCCAAATATATATATATATATATATATATATATATATATATATATATATATATATATATATATATATATATAATGTGAGCATCATGGGTAGATTCCATGTGCTAAGAATAACATATATACATACATACATGCACACACACACACACACACACACACACACACACACACACACACACACACACACACACACACACACACACACACACACACACACACACACACACACACACACACACACACACACACACACACACACACACACACACACACAAAACAACGTCTCATAGGAATAGATTAAGGTGGTCCTAGTGGTCTCCTAGGTGGCTGATGAATGGAATGTGAAGAAGTGTTGGCCCTGTAAGATGGAACACACTGATCTACTAAAACCAAACCCTCATACAAACCCCTATAATACTAGGAATCTCTAATAAAATGAGATTTTTGGTGAGTCACATCACCTAAAACTTATCTCTATAATAATGTGTCCACCTCATCCATAGTCTGCTCAACCACTTATAACTATGCCTCTCATTGGCTCAATTGAGCCTCAATCTGACCTATCTGGCTATGTAAGGATATTATCTATGCATCTCTATCTCTAATAAGTCCTAAAAATTTGGTAAGTCAAGCTAATATTGAGCCCATATGAATGTCCCACTATGTTTTTTATCACTAAAAATCTACCACCTGTAGGTGATATCTATCATTCTCAACAATAATCCTAACTAGCTCACCCACTCTATACCTCACCTCCTACTATAGACTATCAATCCATGCCTAATCTATTGCATAAATAGGTGGCTGAGAAGGCCCCATAAAATTAAGACCTATCTCCATCAATTCCTGATCACCTCCACCCACTCCTTGATCATATCCAATAACACCCTTATCACTTCTAACAACCCTTTGACAACCTTTGTTAATAATAATCAAAACCTAATCAATCTTGCCACCTCTACCATCCCCACCATATCTCTCTACCTATGGCTATGGCCTATACAATCATTATCTTCTCAATCATGTTTATGCCTATCAAATCCTACACATTTGTCCTCTCCTCCTAGCCCCCTATGCTCATATCAAAAGTGTCTATGGCCCTCTCAATCACTACCCCACTATATAAGTTGTAGTCACTCTAGGATCTGATATCATTTCCTAATAGTCCCATACCTCTGGGACTATGGTGTCATATTCATCCTATGCCAATGCTTTATCCATTATATTCCCCCACTAAGGCCTCTCTCTATCACTCCTGACAAATAAGTACTCCTCTTTTGAGACATCCTACTAATGTCTAAACTATCTATGCACCTTATCTGGTTGATATTTATCTATGATGTAAACTCATCATCCTATCAAATAAAATTATATCATCATATACTAGGTATAGTCAACATCTTCTACCTACCCTTACTATACTTGTTGATACCACAACCAAGTAATCTAGTCCTGAATAAAACTATCCAATGCCTGCCTATAAAATTTCATGTCTCGTACATGATCTCTCTACACCCCCAAAATGATATACCATCCAAACACTAATGGTTGATCAGGATCACAAATTTATCATGGGCCTAATGGCGTCTTGATTGACATGTGCTCCCAACACTATATCTATAGTAATAATGAGGGTTTAAAGCTCACCCCCCTATACACCCCCAATTGTAACTCCCTATATAAGTGACCCAACACTATATGTCCCCATGAAAACACTTGATGATCCTATACCATGTCTTTCACTACATCCTCCTATAAAATTTCATGTCTCCTACATGATCTCTCTACATCCCAAAATGATATACCATCCAAACACTAATGGTTGATCAGGATCACAAATTTATCATGGGCTTAATGGCCTCTTGATTGACATGTGCTTCCAACACTAGATCTATAGTAATAATGAGGGCTTAAAGCTCACCCCCCTATACACCCCTAATTGTAACTCCCTATATAAGTGACCCAACACTATATGTCCCCATGAAAACACTTGATGATCCTATACCATGTCTTCCACTACATCCCCCAATCTTAGATGAAACCACTAACCACTTGGAGACATAGATACTAAGGTCAACCTATCAATAGTCCCATCCTTAAAGGCCTTTACAGTGTTAATATGTGAATCACAGACTCTATCTTATAGATGCCCACATAACTATTTCACTATCACACTCAATGCATGTGACCTCTATTATATCTCTTCTCCTCTCATGGGTAATCAGAAAATGTGCCACACATCCTCCAAAGTAGCTATCATCGATCCTCTAATGAAATGGAACATTCTTATCTTAGAATGCCATCACTTCACCAAAATAGTGATAAGCACCCAATCTATCCTAATAAATGACATTGTAACAATGTAGTATACTCCAATCATCTATATCACTCCAAAATATGATAGACTTAGCTGATGTATCTCATGCAAAACTAATGGTCACCGTAGACTGTCACCAACACACCTAAATCATCCTTCACCACAAAAACCTATTATCCCTTAATCACTACAAACCTACACCCTAACTTGAATTTTTCATATCTATCCTACCTATCCATATTGATCCTACTTATCTATACACATATTACTTACCCATTTATCTATCCCTTTTCCATCCCCTTACACAACTAAGTCCCAACACTAACTTTCAATAAAATAACTCCTATCCCTTAACCTAATTTTTTATTTTGGAAAATCACTTATCACTTATTGTAGTTTTGTAAAACCAAAATACCCCACCTATGGTTTTACAAAACCACAAGTTACCCCATGTAGTATTTCAATACTATAAATCACCCCCTATAGTTTTGGAAAACCATAGTTTTCCATAAGTGGTTTTGAAAGACTACAGGCAATGAGTGCATTACCACAACTTGCATGTATAAAACCACAATTGGGGAAACATCCCCAATTTTAATTTTACATTGTTTAATTTTACCCCTAATAAATGAAATAAAGGAATTAAATAAGATAGGATGGGGTACTTACAACTGGTCTCACCTCAAGTTAGTCTTTGGAACTTAGGGACCCTTTCTCTGTGGTGGGAAGCACATGGAATACAATCCATTTTTTATAACTCCAAAGCACAAGATAAATAAATCCATAGGTGAAAATGACTTCTTTTATGCATATTTCCTATTTTACCCCCCACATAACCCTATCTATTATTTTCCCCCTTCACCCCATTTCATCCATGTTAACCCTATCTTCTTAATCAAATAACTACTTCTGACACCTGTATATGTTTATCCATCATTTTATTACATTTAATCATGTTTCTAATCACTATTTTCCATCCCACAAGTCATTTTAATCATTTTTATGGGTATGGCCTTTCATCACCCTATTCCTCATCTAACAACTTGAGTCATAACTACATCGGCTTGAGGTATTTTTAGACTCTGTAGGCCACACTTGGCCACTTTTTAGTGCCCAAGGATATCTCAACCACCAATTCTTGTCCTATCCTCTCATGGTCACTTAAACATATTAATATGTGTTGATCTACAATCATCATATCAAATAAAAGGGACCGTGTGATTAGTTAGACCATGTGAAGATAAAAGAAAATAAAGGGGGGCTCGGGGCATAAATAACTTAGGATAAGGATTTTTAACTAAGGTTTTGGTTGTGTTTATAAACATGACTAAAACATTAGGAAAAATATAAACTGAGTCAAAGTTAAAGTGTTCTTGTGAAAATTTAAATAAAAGTTCCCACCGAATTTCAAATCTAATGAACCTTTGTAAATTTGAATCCTTTTAAAAAGAGACCTATGCCAATGTAAATTAAACTAGGGTATTTCATGCTTTTAAACATAGATTCAATTAGTCAATTTATAGGACAAAGGCTAGTAAAATATCAAATTAACACTTCGAACACATAACCCAGACATTGTCCACTCCAAATTGACTCCATTAAACATATAATGTGAAAAATAAATATAAAATGTTAGAAACATTAGATGATTTTAAAAAAGGATCATGTATAAATATGCTAATCCAACCATGTTATAGATGATATTAAAATATAAATTATGTGAACACAAGATAATGATAATTTGATCAAGGGGAATGAGGGATGTATCTAAATACACAAGACATGGGAAGATGAACATCCCAATGCAATCTCAACTACATTCATTCATATGAATTCATTATTGATTTGGTCCATCATGGTCATCAATATTTTCATGGTGTAATTGAGTGGGATTTGATCCTAATGAACCTCGCATGGGCCAGACACATTGATGACTAATGTAACCACTATATTAGCTGGTGAATTTTAATTTTAATTTGTATTTAAACTCCTCATGCCTGTGTGCCTATATAATATTATCTTTTGTACCATAATAAGGGATGGATCTTTGTTGATTGTGAAACAAGATATAAATAATAATAAATTTTATTTCTTTATTAGGATACCATTTAAAGTACAAATTTACAAAATTTGAAATAAGTGTCCCCATTTTTTAGGAATTGGGGTATGTTAACCTCAATAAATGGCAACTTCTGGGAGAAACATAGCAAAATGTTATAATTCAGAGACTTCAGTTTAGATTAATGACTAAGTTATTCATTTTACTTGGTCAAATACCATTGCCAAGACTAATTCATAATTAAAACATGACCTACACATGAAGAATTAGATTCAAACATCAAAACTCAATCATGATGTGTGTGTGCTTTGATTACACTTACTATTTGCCATGGGATTTGGGGAACAACTTCTAAATTTCATGAATTTAACTATTGACATTGACTTTATAGCATATCTAGATGTCCATTAAGAACCATGATTTAGCTCAAGGAAAGCTTGGGCATTACTTTACTACCACACAGGTATCCATAACCCTAACAGAGATGCTTTTATCTCCACTCAAGGCCTTCCTCTACTATCATCTATACATCCATAGCCCTAGTGGAGATTACAAGAATCACCTTTGCTTTGAAAGCTTTTAAAATTTGCAATAAATCTCTTATTTTTATATTATTTAGACATTTTTGTCTTTCTATCAAAGGTTGGGAACAAAAATAGCCAAATTTTAGATTTTGTCAAGTATTTGGTCTTCAGACAATCATCCTTAGTTGGAAACTCCCTCTGAGGCAATAATGTTGTTTAAGTACAAATATGATTGTGCTCTAATAATTCAAACTTCCATCCTACATATGCAATCCTTATCAAAATCAAACTTAGATCATAACAAGCCTTAAGATTTTAGGGAATAATCAACCAACTCATTAGTCCTTAAAAGTTTCCCAAAACTATAATATCAGGCTAACATTTCAAATCCATGATGACTCACTATATAAAGTGCATCCTTTCATTCCTCATTTGAGAGGTTATTGAGAAACTAAATGAATTTTTAGTTCAGGACTATCTTGAAAGACTTATTAGAAGTAATGAATAATTTAAGAGAAATCAAACACACCAAACAATCACACCAAATAGAAATCAAACAAATATTTATAATCATTATCTATATACAAGGGATGGGAAGGAAAGAACAAGAAATAAATTAATCTAGCCTACCTACACTAACTCTAATTAGTCTTACAGTTCACTCCATGAAGACTCTAGGTGGGGTAGTAGAGAAGTAATGCTTGAGGTATTGCCCACTAATATGCAATGTAGATTCTACTCCTAAGTTCTTGAGTTAGAAGGTGTTGTCTCCTACTATCTCAACAATCTGATATGTACCAATTTACAAAGGTGTAAATTCCCATGCTTTCCATTAAGTTTAGATGCCTTGTTAGAAATAAGAACTAAGTCTCCTTGCCTGAACACCTTTATCTTTGAGCTCTTATCAAACAATCTTTTCACTGTGGTTTGATGTTTGATAAAATTGGCAAAATCTTCCTCTCTTGCATTTTCCATTTGAATAATTTCAAGCAACCTTGAATTTGCAAATTCTTAATGCTCTTCCATGTACTCTTGCATAAATTTAAAGGTTGGCATCTTGAGTGTGATAGGTATGATGGGTTCTTGACCATATACTAAAAGGAATGGATATGCCTTTAGATCTTGCTGAACTTTATTTTTATCTACCCAAAGAGCAAACTTGAGTAGCTTGTGTTATGTTCTTGGTTTGTTAGCTGTAGACTTATTTATAGATTTCATCAAATTATTATTTGTTAATTTTGACACTCCATTACCTTAAGGGTAATGTTTTGATGAGAACTTGAGAATAATATTATTGTCATATTCCCACTTAGTCATCTCAATGGATATAAAATTAGATCCATTATCATAGACTAGAGATACCAGTGTCCCAAATCTTGTGCATAAGTTTTCTTCTAAAAGTTTGATCACCTCTTCAATATTGTATTATTTGGTTGCCACTGCTTCAGTCCATCTTGTGCTGTAGTCAAAGGTCGTGAGCACATTCTTATATACATTTAAAGAGTTGGAGCTAATTACTCCCACAAAATATAGCCCCAATTAAGAAAAAAGGTTTATCAATCATGACTAGTTGTAATGGCAGGGCTGCCTTGGGCTCTTTAATGTTGAACACTTGATACAAATGGAATTATCTCACGTGTTTTTGATCATCCTTGAATATTGTAGGCCAATAGTAACCGACCCTTAGGATATTGTGTGTTTTTGTCCTTATAAATGGATGTCCACTTCCCAACTTTTCATGAAAAGAGATTAAGATCTTAGCTACTTCATTTTTTTAGATGCATCTCAAGTATATGCCTTTAAAATTATTCCTATAGATCACTCCATCTTTGATCAGGAAATGGGATACCTTGAGCCTTATAATTCTTATTTATTCTCTATTTAACCCTGAAGGACAATAATCATTAATTAATAAATGGATAATTGAATCATAGCAATCATTAGGTTGAAAATTTTGTTACTCCACCTATATAATATTCAAGTTAGGGTTAGTATTAATAATCAACTAAATTAGACCTTGACACCTTACTAGCTTAGCACTTTTCATCTCTATATAATACTCCTAAAGTATTGACATCCATTTACCTATTATTTCTCCAAGCTCATATTTGCTCAACAAAGTTTAGTGGCAGGGTCTAATAATATTGCATGCACTTTATTCCTAAGAATATATTTCCTAAAAATTTTCACTATCTTGACTAAATCACATGCTTATTTCTTAATCAAAGAGTAATTAAAGTAAGAATTTTTAAAATTAATGATCATAAAAGCTATTGGATGGTCACATCCATCTATCTTCTAAGTTATAATTGTAGCTATTATATGATTAGAGGCAAAAGAGTAGAGACAAAAATCTGTATAGAAATTTAGACTTATCAAAAGTGCAGCTTGTCCAATTGACTCTTTGATGTATTTTAAATCTTTCTTAGTCTCCTCATTCTAGGTGATCTTGACATCCTTTTTTAACATGTCATTCAATGGCTTTACAATCTCTGTAAAACCAAAAATTGACTTTCTTACAAAGTTTACTTTACCAAAGAAAGACTTCAATTCTTGTCTACTATTAGGGGGTTCTATCTTTGATAGGGCCTCTACTCTATTAGGTTTATAGAAATCCCCTCCTTAGTTATGACATGTCTTAATAACATTCCCTCAATAACACAAAATACTCTTTTATGGATTGAGAGAAATCTCATACCTTATGCATCATTCAAATACCTATTTTAAGTGCATAATGTGATCCTCCCTATTTTTATAAAATATATTCAGATCATCCATGTATATAATAATACACTTACATACAATTCCTCAGAAAGCATGATCCATATCCCTTTGAAAAGTGGCTCCCACATTTATAAGTTAAAATGGCATTCTTTTGTAGGCAAAAGTGCCCCACTTAGTAGTAAATGCAATCTTCATCGTATCTTCTTTATTCATAGGTACTTACTTATACCCTAAGAAACCATCCAAGACGAACATCATAGCAAAACCTAAAATAATTTTAATCACTTGGTCAAGAAAAGGTAAAAGATAGTTATCCTTTTTAGATGATCTATTCAAATTTTAAAATTCTATACACAATCTAATTTCACCAATTTTTCCTTGATGGGAACTAAGTTATCTACCCAAGTGGAGTGCCTAATTAAAAATACAATCTTTGCATAAAGCAAATTCTTGACCTCTTTATATATTAATGGTTTTAAGATAGGGTTGATAGATCTCTAATTTTATCTAAAAGGATTTCAATATTATTTTAAGGGTATGGTGTGAGTTATGATTCTAGGATCAAATATATTTAAGTCATTAGAGGACCATGCTATTATATCTTTGTATTTGGTTAGTAATTCTTTGAATCCTTTATTTTTCATGCTTATACAAGCTTTACCAATATTGACTAGTTGAAGTTGACTTTGAGATATAAGGTCAACTACATTATAATCTTTCCCATTTACTTTGGGAATCTTGACAGCGTTAGCTAGTTCATCTTGATCAAATAGTCTCTCTAAGGCAATCATGCCTTTGGGGATTTTATTTTCTTTCAATTGAATGACCTAGCCATCAAGTCTACTATCCTCCTCATCAATAGTATTTTCATTGACCTCATCTATGACATGAGACTCAAATACTCCCAAGATAGTCATTAATTCTATGATTTGTTGATCATCACTGAATACTTGCAAGTGGTTAACATTATCAGGGATTGAGGGGCATGGGATCAACTCAACATTAAGGTTTTGGGAATATTGATCGGGCATAAGGTTGGTTATAACTAAAGCTAGCTCATCAACATCTTTGTTCTCTTCCCTAAGGATGTAAATAATGTTAAAATCATTAAAATACTTAAGCAAATCCCAGACTCTAAACTTATATCTCTTAATGTATGACAATCTGCATTGGTATTTGCTTTTAAATTGTTTAACTACTAGCTTTGAGTCGCGATATACTAGTAGTTATTTGACATTATATTTGATGACAAATTTTAATCCTAATATTAAAGCTTCATACTCTATAGGATTTTAAGTACAAGGAAACTGAAGTCTGTAAGTATCATGATATTCTTTACCAATATGATTGGTTAGAACAATTCCTACTCTAGATCTATACTTACACCTAGAACCATCAAAATGTAACTTTTATATTCCATGCATAGCATGAGAAATTTTAGGGCCACATACCTTAGGGGTTTCAAGATTGTAGACACCCAAATCTGATTTAACCATGTTAATTCTTTCATTCATAATATTATACTTGATGATCACGTGTTTCATTTTGGGCTTCCTCTCAATTATGATCTTATTAGGAACTCCCTTCCATGACAACCACATATGTGAACAATAAATGGGAATATAACCATTCAATCTTCTATTCCAATCACTACTCAATAACATCCCATAATCATTAGGGATTCTACCACTTGGATATCGATGAATTATTAGATCCTAGGCTCTGAGGTAACCTACATGTGAACATTTAGCAACTCACCAATCACTTTGACTCTTGATTTATCTAATCGAGTTACAAATCTATTAGACTTAATTAGAGTCAAACCAAAAAATTATCCAAATTATAACAAAAAATCTATGCAAATTCTTACCAAATATCTTGACTATCAACAAGAAAGGAGGAACATCTACTTTGTTCTTCTGTATTGCCACATTTGCATGTACAGTCTTTTGTGGTTTGGTTGGTTTATTAGACAAAGACTCCAACAAAAAGTCCCTTTGCTTGGTAATCTAGGTTAAATCATGCAAATTAATGTTATATTTGATCTTATTCATGTCTTCAACTATATTATATCTATTCTTGTTAGAAGAATTAGATACATCAGTACTATTTCTATACGTATTACCCTTAGGAGGCTCTACATTTTTATCTAATGTAGTATCAGGAGAAGTTTTAAATTTTTTTGGTGGATTTGAAGTAGTCAAAGGTTGATCTTTTTCTCTATTCCTAAGAGGATAAGTCTTCCTCAAAAATTGCTAAAAACCATGAATCTCTTTAGGAATATCCTCAGGCTCATTTTCATCTTGGAATGGGAACTCAAATGTCTCCACCATGAGAGTTGAATTAGATGACCTTGAAGACCTAGATGTAACTACATCACAATATTTATTAGGGATAAATTCAAAAGTATCTAACTCTTCTTGAAAATCCTCAAAATCATTACATAATTTAATACAGTCTACTTCACCATACTTTGAACTGTAGTGAACCCTATAATAATCAAGTAAAGAAATAACAGTAAGATTTATATCAAGAAAATTTTTGTTAGCATATGAGTCCTTATTCTTATTGTTATAACTATAATTTATAACCCTATTAGTGGGTCTATTTAACCCTTTGAAAAGATAAATTCTTTCTATAGATTTCCCCAGTATTACCTACCTTCTTTTGAAACTGAAAGAAGTTACTGCTAGGTTTTTTAACCATCTTGAGGATAGAGTCATTCTAATTCTTTGATGCCTCATAATTATAGACTTGAGAATTATTATTAGCTATGGGAATTAAGGATTTTTTATTTTGTGTATGAGATCCACTAGCAACATTATTCAAGAATCCTAAGTTTTCACTAGGATGGGCATGACTTAAGGGTAATAGGTTCAGAATTGGAAGTTAATTTAGAGCAGGCATATTTTGATTGGCATTGGGTATGAAATTAATAATAGGAAAATTTGGATTAACATTAGGAATGGAATATGCCATTTGACCCTAGGGTTACATCTGGTCAATAATGACCGTTACTTTAGAATAAGCTAAGGCTAATGTATTCATGGGTCCAATAAATCTCTTTATAAACATATAAGTCATGGGTTCCATAGCATTTTTTTAGATTTATAAATCCAAATCATCATTGGATATATAAGGAGCTATGGTTCTATTGGACATCTTCTATAATCTAGCATTAAAGGCTCTTATGGGTTCATTTACATTTCTTTTGACTATGGTGAATTGTTGGTACATGATACAAGGACTAATGATTTTACCAAATTGATCAATGAAAACATTTTTAAAATCATTCCAACTATTTATGTAATTTTTAGGGAGGTTGAGAAACTTTTCATATGCAGCATCTTTGAAATTAAATGGAAATAATCCACATGCTACATCTTCATGAGTTACATTTAAAAGTGTTATAGCAGATTTGAAGCTTTTGATATGTTATTGAGTAGTTACAAAAACATTAAGACTAAAAGTAGGCAAATATTTTTTAGGATTATGAGAAATTTCATGTACCACACCGAACACATTGATATAATAACTACGTATCCAATCCATATCTTGATAGGGATTGAACACAGGATCACCCTAAACTAGTGAAGTTGGCAGAAACTTTGAAAGTCTATGCTTACCTTTGTCTCACCTAGCTCTTATATAAACTTCTAATGAAAGAAGGGGTTCTCTTGTCTCTAAACATGACCTTGTCATTATCTATGGAAATTATAGTTTCTAAGCCTTGAATCATATTTAAAATATGATGTTTAAACCTTATCTTTGTAATGATCAAACTTGCACATTAAGTAAAATTTACATAAATTTATATAAACAATGATAAAGGACATCAATATTTAAATAAATTATCTCAAATATGTATCCAAACACATAAATATTAGTGATTTTTACATGTCTAAACTCAAAAAATATTGAATTTTCAAAGGATTAGTTTATATTTGAACAAAACAACTACTACTAACCTCAAATTCATTAAATTCATAAAGCTTAGGCTATCTTTACCAGAATATTGCATAAACCTCCAATGAATGCCTATCTTTGTATAAATAAGCACAAATACTAGTCCAAAACCATGAATATCGATGATCTTTACACAATTACACATAATTATGCAAAAAATACATTGATCTTTGATTAAAATACACCAAAATTTGCAAAGATACGATAAATATACAAGAATTTAACTAGATCCCTCCTTCTAGCACCAGTGAAGCCTACCCTATTGATGCCTAAATATGTATCACAAGGTGCTTAGAGTGTTTAAGAAACACTTCTCATTTTTTAATTCTATGAATTCAATGCATGAGTTACAGGTTGTGATAATCATGTTATCATGTGGTGGAATAGAGGAAAAACAAATGAATTGTTTCACAAATTTATATTAGTTGGTGAGCCACTATGGCCTATAGTTAATCTATTAATTTGAAGAGGATCAATGATAATTATAATGAATTATGATCAAACCTAAATATAAAGCTAAAATACCATGAATATTTACAATAGAGTTAATCTAAGGTGAATTTATAAAAAAAAAGGAAAAGGAAGGGTAAGGTAGAGAAGAAATATGTTGTTGATCTTCATTACAGATAATATAACAATTTCAAATTTCACCCAAACATACACTTAACCAACATATGACATGAAGTAGCATAAGCTCAAATCCCATCACACATCAGACAAATATCTAAGGAATGTGAAAATAATGCAAATAAAAACTAGGTTCACTTTAAAGGTTTACTCCTAAAAGTAAATATCATGAGCACATCTACAAGAAGCACAAAGAAAATGAAATAAAACTAATAACTTTCAATCAATATACCATCAGCCCAAATTGATAACTCTACATTTAAAAGGTGTACTTATAGAATTTATAAGAACCATTCAAATCTAAAATTTAGATAAAACAAGTGAGAGAGAAGCCATTATATAAAAAGACACAACTAAACATGGACAAAATTTGCATAACTCCTTGCTTATATTAATTTCTCAAAAGTTTACAAATGGTTTTTGTCTCAAAAACTCCCTCCTTTTACAATAGACAATACTTATTTATATAGAAAATTCATGAGGTATACTAGTCATTCATCTCTAATTACATTAGTACAAGTGTTAGGGATAATTTTCCCTTTTATAATGTTCTAGAATACACCAGACACTTCCTGATGGATTGACCTATAGGCAATGTACTTTAAAAGTTGCACATGCCTTTATAAAAAAATATTCTATTTTAAAAAATATACAATGTCTCTATATAATAGAATATCCTAAGTCAACTAGCTTAAATTATAGACTCTTGTGCTACTATAGTATTTTATGTTCCCTATAGGATCTTCATCCTATAATAATGCTCATTAATAAGATGGAGGTCAATAATAGGTCTCATGAAAATATCCTTTTCTTGATCTTCTAGGCTCCTTAAATCCTCCTCATCTCTTTCCAATGCTTGTTTTATGCTTCTACATCTCATATCTTCTCCTTAGATGATAAAATCAAGCCCATGATCTTCTTGTTATCATCCCTTGTTTTCCCTTGTCCTTGATTCCTCACCTCCTGCATGAATTGAGTAGTTCTATTATTGGAATCCTAATCAAAGATAAGGCCTAGTGGATTAAGTGTGGTGGGATCTTTGATCCAGCTATCAAATATGTGTAACATCTTATCTTCCTTCTATTTGAGGTCTTTAGAAATGTCCTCCATTTTCTTGGACCAATTACTCAGGGCCTTGATCTTATCCACTAATATAGCCATAGACATATTTAGGTGGGTTATGTGGAATGTTATAAACTTAGGTATTTGATTCTTGGTCAATGCTTTGATCAAATATTTCACTTGATAGCTTTAACACTACCATTGGCAAACTTAGATTGTAGCCATGGTAATTTTATTATTCGCTACATCTTGTCTAGGCCTAACTAATTTTAGGTAACTAAAAAAATCAGTCATGGTGTCCTCAAATTATTTGAACTTGTCTTCTGGGATTGACAAGATAACTTGCTTTTTCAAGTTCTCCCTCTATTGCTTCACACCTTTGAGGGTAGCTTGTAATTATATTGCCTATGCTTGGGCTAATTCAGGCATGTTATATTTAAATATTAGGTTCTCACTTGGATTTTGTCTTGCTATTAGAGTTAGACTAGTGAATGACTCCACCTTCTGATAGGTGATCTCTTCACCCCCTATCATGACTTTATTTCTTGCGACCCTTTGCAAAATGGAATTTGTTAGGTTATATTCACACCAACTAAGGATTGTGCAACCTTTGGATCTAATGTCTCTATTTATGCTCCACATAAATCTCCTAGAGCATCCATCCTTTTCTCTTCTTCCTCTTATAAGGCCACAATCCATGACTTGAGTTCTTCATGCAAAGGTATGTTGATGTCTTGCATCATAGCCCAAGGATGTTGCCTAGTAGGAACTTTCTATAATTTACCATAGATTAACCATTATAGAATGGTTAGACCATGAATCAAGTTCTCTTCACTAAATAAATTTACTTTGCTCAAGGGATGAGTGAAAGTCACTTTAAGTTTATTGGGCCTTGTGTTTTTAACAATCGAAAATTCATTTTTTAATATTTGGAGGGGTGGTAACAAGAACTAAATCTAATACTTCTTTAATATTTTCCTTATTTACTTACTTTGTTTATGCCTCTTCCTCATGAAACTCATAGGCACTGTATAACTTTTTCAAAGAATCTTCAATTGGCTTCACAGGGTCTAATGTTACCATGTGAATTTCATCAACTGGTAATCCTTATTTTACTACCTAGGTTGAAGATGATGCTATCTCATCAAGCCTTCTTTCTTATCGCCTTTTTTCACTCTATGTTTCATATTTGGACTCTACCTAGGATTGAGCTGGTGGAGGTCTAGTAGGTGTATTTCTCAGTAAATGGTATTGCCTTAGCCCTAACTGCCATCTATCATCACTTCCTTTTTGATCCCTTAGCATCCTAACATCTAGATTGATGTTGTATTTATTTAATCTCCCATTAAACTCAGAGGATGAAGATGCATTTATGTACATTATTTCAAAAGGACTAGGGTGGTTTTCATATGGCACATTTATTCCTTTTACTTTCAAGTGTTCCTTAACTTTCCCCTAGGGATTCCACTGCCTAAGATCAAAAACTTGTAAATTTAAGGAGTTTATATATTTAGAAGAAGCCTCAATATAGTCCCATTATGTAAAAATAGTCCTACTAATGGTTATGGGGAGGGTGGAAAGAATTCCTTTCCTTTTGATTTTGAAAAAACCATTTATTCAATTGAATATTTGATAGGATACTTCTTATTCTACTAGCTTAATTAGTACATAGATAGGTAGTTTGAGTGGGGTGCATTGTGTCCCTTTAATCTTAATGAAGGTATGGTTTGGATATAGCCATATATCCCACATAGCTTCAATATTATTCTTTATTAGATGGTTGATACTCATCATTATGATCCCTATGATGGCCTCACTAACAGTTGGGTAAACACAATCACCTATAAATTTGATGTGGTCCCTATATTTGAATATGTGTAGCTTTGAATAGAATTGGGAAATTGTTTGTGTCTCATCAGGTGACCATTACCTAAGGTTAGTATTTTTTATAGCAAGATGGGCATCTAATAGGTATGACATCATGTAAAATTGAGTCCTAGTATTTTTCCTGATTGCAAAAAATTGTCTACTCAAAAGGGTGCTAATTACCTCACCTAAGGGAGGGGTGAGCTATTTCTCAATCATGAAATAGATTAAGGGGACCAAAATTTTATCACATATGTGGTGGTTGGATTCCCACCTAACCTATTCATCATTTTTATGATCATCCTAATCCTAGGTCTAAATTGGCTAATGGGTATGTTGTTATTGAAGTCATAAAATACATGATTCCTAGAATATAGCCATAGGGAAATGATGCTCTTCAGATCTTTTTATTTGGCCTAATTGTTAACTATGGATAGGTCCACTTGGGGTTTAGGAAATTTTTAGTAATTTTAAAAAGCTATGGGATAAATTTAGGAAATATTCCTAAAACTATGTTCATGCACTATCATGCTCTTATCTATTTTACCATCCTTAAAAATAGGAACAAGAATGTCGATACAATGAAGTGCCTTAAGTTTTATTTCTACATAATATAGGCCTATCATCTAGATGGAAACTATGTTGTAGTATCTTTGTTTTTTAGACACGTTATCCTCCTCCTCCTTGGTAATGGCAGGTTGTTCTTCGATGGTCCAAAAAATCTTAGACCAATTGTTTTCTCTTGTGTTTAGAGATATTGCATCAAATTGTGTACTTTAAAATCCACCCTTTTGAATTTGAATTCAAATAGACCTCCACATGATCCCTGGAAACACATTTTTGAGCTACCATGGCCATGACCTTGTTAAATTACTCACTATTGGTTTACACTTCTATTTTAGATTGAATTATTCTCACATAGATGATAATTCAACTTCCCTTGGCTTGATTATATTAAGCATAAGGTTGAATTAAGGTTCTCATACTTGCTAGGGATTTTTTGAAGGTTTTTACAATGCATTAATGGTGGTAAATATTCAAACCTAATAGATATTTGTGTCTTAGATTTTATTTAGAACATCTATTTATACCTTTGCTTCATTGTGGGTCCACAAAATATCTCGAATTGACTTGTCTAGATTATGTGGCTCTACCATGGCATCTCCATAGCTTGCTGCTCATCAACATTTAAAATATGGCTATTTATTATTTTTAACATGTGTCAATATTTCATTGGTTCTAGTTCCTTTGAAAGGTCCACCTTTACCTCACACCATTGATCTTGATCCAATAAGATGAATGCTATTGGTCAATATTTGTGTTTGGCATCTGAGATCATGCCACTTGGTAATCTTGTGAGCTTTTTGCACTCTTCACTATCAATCTCTATTGAGCTAGTACACTTTCACCATGCGGTAAACTTTGGTCTGAGTTTCTTTGAATATTTAGCTCGCATCTCACATCATAATATCTTTGTTACTTGGATTAACGTAAACCATTGATCTTGATCTGGGAGATCAAATGCCATTGGCTACTTTTGATACTGTTTAATGTAATTATGGCATGTGTCATTACCACATTCATTCTAATATATATTTAAGTCTTGACATAATAGGCATCATGGATTACAATGTGTATGTTTCTCTGCATATTATTGATCATCAGAACATGCTAGAGCTTTAATCTAGGGGCTGTGGCTTAACTTTTTGACTCCCCACAAGTTTGAAACTTGGCACTTCTATTCTTATCCTGAGTCTTTTCACTTTTCAACTTTGATCTTGTGTCATTATATCTTCTCCATCTGATCAAACATGCATCATATATTATGATCTAAGGGATCAAGTGTGATTGGTTCTTGCATATAGTGAAAATACTTAAGTCCAAGCTCAAGGAACATATATATCTTAATCTAAAGTCTTAAATTTAATGTTTTCATTCGTATTCATAAATATGAATAAATATTTAGGCTAAAGTCTTAGATAAATTTAAATCATATTAAAGTGACCTCATAAAAAATAAAATAGTCTTGGCATAAGGTTTTAGCCTAAGTTTTTATTGTATTAATAAATACAATTAAAACCTTAGCATAAGGTTGTAGGCTAAGTCTAAGACATAATAAAAGGGACCATGCGAAGATAAAAGAAAATAAAGGGGGGCTCGGGGCATAAAGAACTTAGTATAATGATTTTTAACTAAGGTTTTGGTTGTGTTTATAAACATGACTGAAACCTTAGGAAAAATATAAACTGAGTCAAAGTTAAAGTGTTCCTATGAAAATTTAAATAAAAGTTCCCACCAAATTTCAAACCTAATGAACCTTTGTAAATTTGAGTCCTTTTCAACAAAGACATAGGCTAATGTAAATTAAAATAGGGTCTTACATGCTTTTAAACATGGATTAAATTAGTCAATTTATAGGCCAAAGTCTAGTAAAATATCAAATTAACACATAAAACACATAACCCAAACATTGTCCACTACAAATAGACTCCATTAAATCTATAATGTGAAACATAAAGATCAGATGTTAGAAACATTAGATGATTTAAAACAAGAATCATGTGTAAATAGGCTAATCCAACCATGGTGTGGATGATATTCAAATAAAGATAATGTGAACACAAGATAATGGCAATTTGATCAAGGGGAATTTTCCATTTAAAGCACAAATTTGGAAAACTTGAAACAAGGGTCCCCATTTTTTAGGAATGGGGGTATGTTGACCTCAACACTACCAAACTGTCCACTTCTAAATATTGGGTTTTATAAATAGTCCTTTAAAAATTCCAATGAGGTAATAATAGTTACAATGTTTAATTAATCAGTGTGTAATCCATCCTATTACATCTCCAAGTGGCTATCTTATAGTTTTAATCCTTGATAAATATGGTTCGTTAATAATTTGTGTTTATTATATATCACTTAATAAAATAACCATCAAGATAGGTACCCTTTTCCATGGATTTATGATCTTATAGATCAACTTCAGCATGCCAAGTATTTTACTAGGCTTGATTTTTAATCTGTGTATCACAAGTGAGAATTAAAGAAGAGGACATATGGAAAACAACATTCAAGACAAGGTAAGGGTTATATGAATGATTAGGTCTACCTTTTGGGCTATGTAATGCACCAGATACCTTCATGCAGTTGATGAATAAGATAATGAGGCCATTTAATGAATCCTTTGTCATTTTATATTTAGATGAAATTAATATTTTTATTAGAACTTTTGATGAGCTTGTTGATCATTTGAAATTATTTTTTTATTTTTTTAAGAAAAAAATAGTGTTTAATGAGAATAAATGTGAATGTTATCACACTAAATTGCACCCTAGTGAAGGTTATTCAAGCCTTCTCATTCAGGTGATAGAATGGAGACACTTCTAGGCTTTGGGTGGCCTAATCAATGAGGTGAATCTCTAGATAGGGCTAACTCCCTTGATGTATCACCTAGAATCACTACTAAACCTATTGATTACTAGGAAGAGGGAGAGAAATGACTAAAATAAGTAAATAAGAGGTCATGCACCAAACTTAACACCCTACAATTCTATATACTACACTAATAACATGAACAAGGATTAAAATCTATTACACAAACCCAACATGAGTCTCCAAGCATCGGTATTTCAATATGAAGGTGAATATCAAGATAATAACCAAGAGGGGATGATCAAGAAGTCTCATAGAATACACTAATGAAGCAATATCCACGCTTATCCAATGTAATACATTGTACTACACTCCATATGACCTTATAAGATTACTAACAACCTAAAAGGAGGTAATGAGATAGGATAAATGAAATAGAGGTATGATACTACTACTAACATTCATCAACTAATCATGAAGCATATACTAATTACAGTATTGAGAAGGTTGGAAATCACCTTATATTCATCTCAAAGGTAAATTATAATTGTTATTTGAGTAGGGATTCTCCATACTCAGGATGAGGATCCCTACAATGGCCTTCAAGGTAGTATTTTTAATAAGAATGAGGGAAGAGAGAGAGGAACATAGATAATCAATGATGACTATCATCTTATGATGAAACAAGCTACAAACAAGAAAGTCTACAAGTAGGTAGGTCTATAAAATATCTTCAACATGTGTCATCTTGTTATGATCTTATTTTTAATTAAGGTGGTGTAAAGTGACTCTTTACCTTCCCTTGCCTCATCTCACTTCATTTGAAACGTCCCTTTCTTGGTGATTCTTTGAGTTATAACTCCACACTTGTCTCTATTTTCTCTAGGGTCCTTTAACACCTTTGTAATTATCACATGGTGATGTTCATTCATCTTGGATATGTAACATACATGTCCTCCATCTTCATGATACATTTTTTTTCAGAAACTCCCATTTTTATTAGGATTGTACTAGGAATATATAACTGCCATAGAATCTCTTAACACATGATCTATCATTCAAACATACACAAATTGATGTTGCAATCTTATTAGGAGATATGAAGAGCATATTCAGCTTGGAATAATCTTGAAAATTTTATAAAATAATTTTATATACCTTGGAGAGGCTTTACAATAAATAAAAAGTGTCTGTAATATAAACTCCATCAATGCAAGAGAGAGTTACTTCATTTGACATGTATTGTTGCCTAAACACTTGTTTGAAAGAATATATAGACACCATGAAAATATTTATAATGGCTTGGGATGCATCATAATACCTCTTCTTAGGATTACAAATTTTTCCAACTGGTTTAGAGACCCGTACATAGTCAAACCCTAAAAGTAGGCTTGTAACAAGATTTTCAAGGCCATTTTTTATACTTTTTCTTCCCATGAATTCCAATTAATTAGATACAATGTACTTAATAGAGGTAAATTTTTTACTAATGTTTTTATGGTTAATTTAATTTATTATAGGCACTTAAAGACACACAATTATTGGGTTCATTTCAAGGTTCTAGGAGAGTTTAGAGTGTCTGACCTTGTTAAAAATTATACATAAAGTTGATGGTATAAAATTATGAAATAAAGCCACTAATTTTGATTATGGGAACCATATTAATAACCTTTAGATGCATTTTTTCCCATGAAAATAGACAATTTTCTTTTGAGCATTCCAAACTACCATCTTGAGTTTGTGCAAATTGTGTGATGAGGTCAAGAGAGGTCTTTGAGAAAAAAAAGCTTTCAATTGATAGTTTTTTTCTTGGAAATGATTGAATGAATTTTAGGTTTCAATTTTTTTATTCAATCCATTTGAAATCTCAAAATACCTAAAACTTTATTTGTCCTATAATAAGGGTTTTTAGGTAGCCCTACCATTTTGGCCTTAAAGGTCTCTTCTAGTGACTTTATTCTATCTCTAAGGTTATTATTCACTATAATAATATTAATTAATGTTTCGCATAATTTTTAATACCCTTCAATATTCAAATTCAAGCCAAAACCTCCATGTTTTCCTTTTATTTGCACCTTCAACCGTATAGGCTCTCCACTAGGTTTGTCACTTGTTTAGACTTAAGAATGCATATTATTGAGTGATTGATTATCCTAATTAGGGTTATAAACACTTTAAAACACTATAAATATATATTTAAAGACATCTCACACTTTAAAACACCTTCAAATATTTTAATCAATCTAAAAAATATCCCTTTTCTTCATGTTTATGACAAACTTCCCCTAGGTTGTAGGTGCACTTTTTGGGATTTGATTTTACACATCTATATGAATAATTTTTATTATTTCAATGAGTCCAATATTTTTAAGACCCTATACCAAAATTTACTTCACCCTAAATTATAATTCACTCCTCAAATCTACTCAAAACTTGTACACTTTCCTTTTATTTATATTTGCAAACCTGTGGATACATGTTTCTAGCCTGGTATCAAGCAGACTTGCTTAGGAAGGAATTAGTGTTGAGATAACCAATATTTTAAAGGTTATCTATGGTATTATAGGTCATATATAGTCACAAATAACCAATTCCATCATTGTCTTGTTAATTTTTAAGCTTCCATGGCCATATTAGAAATTGACCCAAGACTGATGACCTCTTGCAAGGTAAGGGAAACATGAAGGTTATAACTAATTTTTAAACCCTTCTCAATATTAAAAATACTTTTTTTAGCCTCCCAAACATTTTTCTCAACACCCAAATTTCCTCTTTAAGGTTATTATTTGTGCATAGGCATGTAGGCATCTATTTTGAATTTAAGCCACTTCTAACCTTGCCCCTAAGTTGATTCTCTTACCAATTAGTTTTAGATTATGGTAAAATCAGGTTTTGAAGGGACCCCAAAACCCTGAACAAGGAGAAAGATAAACATTAAAGCACAACCAGGTTAGCACAAGAACCTGATAACAAGAAAGAACCAAAACCAAGTTTTACAGGGACCTGTAATCGACAAAAAAGAACATGAAAAAATAGCTGTCAAAACACTGATCTGAAAGAAAACCAAAAGGAATAGCAAGCTTCCAGATCCGTAACCAGAAAACCAAAAAAAGTGATCGATTTACTGCCCCCAAAAAACCAATCAGCAGAAAGGAACTTTGGATGAATCTTTTAAATTCAGATTTTTCTTTTTGCATGACCGAAGATTCATTTCAAGAGGAGGGACCAAAGGCTTAGACTTCTTTCTTGACTGCTGTCCAACCCTCTTCTACCTTAGCTGCCTCAGCAACCCATGCCTCAGAAGACATTGATCTTTGGCCACCAGAAGGCGTAAACTCCTTGTGACATTCTAACACAGTCTGGCTCTTAGAAAGATCCTTCAGGATAGGGGAAGAGATCACCACCTCCTCCACAGGCTCAGCTGTATCTTTAACTACAGCCTCCTCAGAGGCTTCATTTGTTTGATTCTCCAGTGATTCCTCTTCATCTTCTGATTCAGATTGCAAACCTTCCTCATTCTTGGACTCGGATTTTGTTGATGTCTCCAAAGGTAGTTTGTCTATGCTATGTTCAGAGAAATCCTTTGGCCACCAAGAAGGTGAACGTCTGGGATTGTTTTTCCCAGCACCACAATGGGCAGCAATATGTCCCATCTGGTGACACTTCCTACACCTAAAAGGAATCCCCTCATAATCCAAAATTTGTGTCCAGGTACCCCTTGGGGATTCAATGCATATCGCCTCAGGAAGGCCCTTTGAAACATCCAGATCAGCCAGAAATCGTGCACAAGTCGATTGGTGGCTTTTCGTACTGTCTTCTTCGTACTGTCTCTTACCAATTAGTTATTTAAAATACCTTGGGAATGTTTTTGGGCCATATTACCATTTTTAGGACCTTTTAAAATGATAAACCATGCATGTTAATTAATAACATTTAACTCTAAGCTACCTACAAGTTTACACAGTCTACCTTTATATGAGTGAACACTTGTGTTTTACCCCTTTTTGATATTAGTGAACTTGTAAAGACTATAGGGTTTTTGATTAAAGTTTAACCATAAAAATAGACTCATCAAATTTACTTAAGTATAAATACTTCCTTCAAGCTCTATTATCTTCTTGTTTATGCTTAAAACTTGTTTAAGAACCTCTTTCTTAATATCCCTCCTTGTATGTCACCTCACATTTCCTTCATGTATGCATGGTATCTTGATTGAAAATGATTTAGGAGAGGATATTTATATTTTTTCAGGCTATACACTTCATTAATGTTTGTTTCCAACCTTTTTCATGTTGAAAATACTCTAACGTTCTTAACAAACTTGCCTAAACCTGCAAATCTTGACAAAACACATTTATTAGCATTAGCATTTGGACCATGATTGCATGCATCTAACTTGATGTTTTAGGGGATTATAGTACTCTATAATAATTAATTACACCTTTTATTTGCATCAAGGAATCCTCAAATGCATTGAAAGAAGGGAAAATTGTGTCAGTGGTGTTTTAGGAGGGTTTAAGTATAGCTAAACTTGTTAGTGATGGTTTATAATGTATGCACCTAAATCTACTTTACCTAATAATGTTATTAAAACTATGAATTTAACCCGTAATCATATTCCTAGAAATTAAATAATATCATATTTACTATATAAAATTCCCTACATCTCATAAACCTTACCTTACCCTTGGAATCAATTAATCACCCTATTAACCCACTTGACAATTTAAAATTCCTATTTATTCACCTACCCATCTACCTAGCCTATTCCTAAGATTTCTTAAACCACTAATCCCTAATCACCCATCTAATCCTTATCTTAATCCCTCACTAATCCCAATTAGTCCCTAAGGAGATTCTAGAATTCTCCAATTGTAGAATCTCCTCTAACTTAGCCCATCCTCTCTAGAAGCCTCTATTCTAGAGGCTTCTAAGGAATTTTTAATTCTTTGAAAATTCCTCCTCCCTTTATCCCCATGGCTCAATTTTGAATGAGATCCATTTATTTTCTCCCCTTGGTTTATATATATAAGCCACTCCTCCATGACCAACTTAACTTGAAAATCCATAAGAATCCACTGTACTTGCATTCTCATACATTATCAAAGCACTTTCATAACCTTGTCAAAGCCATAAACAAGTCAAAATAATCCATTGAATCTATTTGGAAGATTCACCAAATAATCCACAATACAAATCATTTTACACTGAAATTATATTAGAAATCTTGGAGAGGAGCTTCAAGGCACAAAAAGATGGTAAGACCCATGACCATTGTTTGATCCCCATTCGGGCCTCCTTGATCTCTCCCATCTACATCCATGGCATTAGTAATCCCATTCCCATTCTATACATACTATACTGGGACTTGTCCTCTCCTCCTTCACCTCCTCCCTAGTCTCACATGTGCCTGTAATAGTCTCCACATATCCCCCCTCCTCACTCTAGCTCTGCATCTCAATAAATAAATCAATCACCTTTGTGTACACCACATGATGTAGAATGAGGGATACTAATGATGGTTTATTCATCTTACTCACTCATCATATCCCTCTTAATATTCTCTTGTATTTGTAACTTGGTCTTGATTCTCAAGAATTATCACCTCATTTTCTCTTGACAAGTTCTCGTTTTCAATTAGATGCTCTTATTTGACCCTCTTTACAATATATTCTCTTTCTCAAATGAGGGGGTTGGATGTAAATAGATCTCATTATAGTATTTGAATATTGAGAGGGTGTCTTTCCAACTTAGAATCTTGAAGGTATTTTTTGGGAGTTCTTGGGGAAAGGGGAGAGAATTTTGTATTAAGACATTTACTACTTTCTCCTTTTTATGATTTTGGATGGGCAAGGGAGAAGGTTATTTCACAAGGATTGGCATGACATAATCATGGGTCATAGTCCAATAAGGTCTTCATTATGTAATAGTTTGAATTTATTGAGGAATAATGGGTGAAGGTTACATGGGCATAGGCTTTTCTTAATGGTATGTTGTAACTTGGGCTAGATTTAGAGCAAAAGAAGATTGAATTGGAGTAGGAGAGAGAAGATGAGACTAGTGATATTGATTTTGATTCCTTTATTTAAGCACTAACCTACTATACATACACTGAATCAAACCTATTATTTATAGAACATCATTAATTAACATTTGTTGATTCTTTCTCTCAATATCTCCCCACTCAAACTTAGTCAAATGCACTAAGTCAATCATCATTTGAATGCTTTCATTCTAAGTGGAAGTATGGAAAATTAGACTAAATTAATTTTCTATATTAATCTCTTTCATTTTCCCTTCAATGATAAAAGGGTTTGTTTGAATCTTGAGAACGATTGAGTAGGAATGTGACTATGCTGACTATGTGTAGAATAGTTTTGGCAAGGATGGATATAGGGATAAGTGTGATGAAAAATAGGCTAAGTTAGGGTAGGAGGGACCATATAAGAATTTTGATAATGTTGATATGTTATTATTTGAGGTCCACCTAGGGTAGATCCATGAATTTTGTTAGTTTTATATGAAGAATATGAAGGCATAAACAATGCATTTTGACCAAATGAATGATGAAAATATATACCAATTTTATAATTTCTGGGAACTTAGGCTACTTAAACCATATATAGTTCACTTAAATTTACCATTGATGTTTGAATTCATGCCTCCAAAGTTTTGTGTATTGAATATCAACATCAAAAACTCTTAAATGGATGAAAATCCTTATCCTACCAGGTGTGATAGACCTATTAACATGCTAAATTTCACCCATGAGAAGGTTGTTCAAACCTTATTACTAATATAATAGCTAGAGTGATCCAAAGGATATTTTTAGATGTTATTTGGTTTTATTTAAATGTGTTCCATTGTGTAGAGCTCATCAAGAGCTTATTAGAAACTATTGTAATGTGAAAAATGGACATCGTATGCTCTAGTTATCATTGGTTAAAGTTTGGTCAATAAGCTATCAAATCTAGTCACACTATAAAAATTAAGTCTTAGAAAATTTCTAAACTAGTTCCATGGTGTAGAAATTGTCACAAGATTTTTTATGCATTTTGAATGTACCAATTTTGAGTCCATATGTGAAAGTTATGGCCAATCAAAATTATGGTCAACCCTGGTAAAAGTGATGGCATGGAAACATGGACCAATTAAATGATGGCACATGGACATATTAGCATGGGACATGTCGAAAAATTTTTAGGTGACACATGGCATAGACTATTCAAAATGTGGAAAATTTAAATAAATAAATAATTAATTATTTCCCTCTATCCCACATATGAGCCTTATTTAAAGGCATAGATAATGGTGAATCCCATATATATGGGATAAGTGGGGGATAATGTCAAATCCCACAAATATTGTAAAGGGATTACTATCCAAACCTCAAAAAGTGGACCCTCCAAAAGTATATAAAGGGGGTGGAGGTTCATTTGAGGAAGGAGAACTTGACTGGAATTCTAGGAATTCACACTTAAGCCACTCAAGCCTAATTCATGCAAAGGCATTCAAGATTAATTCAAATTTGCAATCCTTAAGTGAGATTATGAAGGCATTCCAAGTGTATTAAAATATATTTAAATTTTCTTGCTATTATTATTACTTTATAAAGGCTTATAAAGCCTAATTCTAGTGTTTATTACTTGAAGCTCAGGAAAAAAGCAAAGATTTTTTTGGGAGCATTGGAGGAACATTATATGGGACTACGAAAGCTCTAATTCTATATTACTCACAAGGTGTTATTAATACAAGTATTGTAATAATATCTCTATTGGAGGAGATAACACTACTTGAAGGCCATGAAATAAGATCATTTTATAGAGCCTATTACTGATAGCTATTCTAACTTAGCTATGTGTAGAAGCTCTTAGAGGTCGTGCAATAGAAGAGATGTCAACAGGAACATGTGATGTAGGGAGGCCATGATAGATAATTATACAAGCCTTCCAAGACTAGTCTAGGTCTCTACAAGATTGATTGGCATTTGAGTTTGTGATGGATTCATTATATTTTTGTAAGTTTTAAATTTATACTTGAAAATGGATTTTTATAATGAATTGGTTTATTATTTAGAGAACCCAGAGACATAGGCATCTACCAAAATATGTTATCAACTTATCTATAGTGTTAATTATTACTTGCATTATATTATTTTAAGTTGATTATATTATTGGAGATGAATTTTGGCATTACAATTAATCCATCTATAATTATTTAATATGTAAAATTTTTAAAGTAGAAATATACTTATTTATGGATCAAATTGGTATTAGAGCAGTTCAAATGCTAGATTTACTTCAAATTGCATAGCCTATTGATATTTATTTAAATTACTTACAGAAATTTTGGACTTTATTAGTATTTTAGTGCAGTGTGCAATTGTTGGAGATACAAGTTGTTTGCAGGATTAGAAAACCATGGGCAAAGCCTTAAATCATGAAAGGATTGAAGAGCTTGAAGCATTCAATTGGCAGATCCAGGATGAGAATACTTTCCTAAGATCCAAGTTTCACTTCTTATAAGAGGAGGTCAAATTCTTGAAAGTTTATTTGCAAATGAAGGATGAGCTCTTGGCATAGTTACAGAGTGGTGAACAGAAGAAGAATTTTCCTTCCATATTAGATGTGGAATCCATGACAGATAAATTCATTGTAAGTTTATCACCATATTGTTCTTCCTCCCATTTAGATTTATATTTAGGTAATGATGATTTTGGTTTATTTTAAAAACACACTAAAGTCATTGAATATCAATTAATATTTAAAATGGGATATGATGGAAAAGGCCTTGGTTAGAATGGATAAGGTTTGATTAACCCAATATAGGTAGAGGATCATCCTCATTTTTTAGGTTTGGGTTATACTAGTGCAGAGATGGAAATTGGAGAGAGTTATAGAACTATTGAAGAAAGACAAGCTTCTAACAGCCAAGTGTTCATGCCACTAGTTTTGATGAATTCTTCCATGAAGAGGAATGTGACACAATCATGGGGTGATGAGAAAGTGTGTAAAAAAGTAGAGAAAAGAGGTAATGAAATACCACCTCCTCGTACTTACACAAATCATAACACTAAACATATTGGTAATTTTAAAACTTATAATATTCTCTTTCAATTTAAATAATATGGTTATGACACACAAAAAATGTGGAATGCTTTCTCATGCATGTTTTGTGGGTTAAGTAATCATTTTGTGTCTAATTATTATAAGAAGAAATATTTTATGAATAATTCATTTCCTTTTGTGAAAAACAAGGTAGGTGTTAAAGACCATCTATCATTTAGAGGCAAGAAATGAAAAATGTGATTCCTCATCCAAAAAGAAAGCCAAGAGGAACTTTTGTACTCATTGTCATGTGAATGGGCATCAGGTTGAGCAGTGTTGGAGACTTCATCCATCTCAAAATAGTAAGATGAAGATGGAATACATGCCTATTGTAAAGGTAAATGAAGTTCATAATCCACCACCAATTGATGAGTTAACCCATGTATCTACTGAGGAAATAAAACCACCTAAATGGGATAATTCGATAAAATGGGTTGGTAAGAAGTTCCTTAATTTTATGTTTACATATGTGGAATTATAGATTAGCTTGAAAAATTTTCAAAGGATCTTTGGTATTTATGATGATTTATGAAAGGAAAATTAGCCCATGTTTCAACTTTGAATATTTTTGGAGTAACCAGATGAGGAGAATCTTGTGATAGGTTTATCATGCTTGGTTTTTCTCACATTTTAATTAACTCCATTATGAAGTTAACATCAGTATATGTAGGTTATTTGGGACATGTTCAGTGTACCTAATTGATACTTGTAATTGAATTAGCTATTTTTATGAAATTGCATCTGATGATAGAATGTGTAAGATGTAGTTCAAGAACCATACATGGGTAGCATTTTGTTTGCAATTATACTATGTGATATTTTGTAGTTATGAGTTGTTTACCATTTTCAGAATGAAACAAATGGCATAGATAAATTCTATTATCCCTATGCTATATAAGATAGTTTATTCACTGGTAGATCACCAAATCAGTCAGACACTTGTCTCTTTGACATTGAGATGTCTTTTTCAAACTGATCATTTTGTGTGATGTTGTGTTTGTAGTGAATTGATAACTTTCCATAGGAAATGAATGGCATAGCTTGCCCATATTAGAATAGCAGTTTAAGAGACCATAGAGTCCACTATAGAGATCTTCATGAGGCATTGTAAAAAACCAAATCCAATATTGGGAGAATGAATATTTCAGCTTTTAGTGGAACAAAAGCCTTTTTAGTAGGGAGGCATGATTCAAAGAATATTTTTAGATGTTCCTTGGTTTAATTTAAATGTGATCCATTTTTTAGATATCATCAAGAGATTTTTGGCTACTGTTAGAATGAAAAAAATGGACATCATATGCTCTAATTATCATTGGTAAAAGTTTGGTCAAAAGGTGGTTAAAGCTGGTCAAACTAGAAAAATTAATAGTCTTATAAAATTTCTAAACTAGTTCCATGGTGTAGAAATTGTTACAATATTTTTGATGCATTTTAAACATACCAATTTTGAGTCCATATGTGAAAGTTATAGCTAGTCAAAATTGTGGTCAAACTTGGTAAAAGTAATGGCATGGAAACATGGACCAATTAAGTGATGGCACATGGACAAATTAGCATGGGACACATGGAAAAATTTGTAGATGACACATGGCATAGACTATTCAAAATGTGAAACATTTAAATAAATAAGTTATTATTTCTCTCCATCCCACATATGAGCCTTATTTAAAGGCATAGATAATGGTGAATCCCATATATATGGGATAAGTAGGGGGATAATTTTAAATCCCATAAATATTGTAAAGGGATTATTATCAAAACCTCAAAAAGTGGACCCTCCATAAGTATATAAAGGTGGTGGAGGTTCATTTGAGGAAGAAGAACTTGATTTGAATTCTAGGAATTCACACTCAAGCCACTCAAGCCTAATTCATGCAAATGAATTTGAGTTTAATTCAAATTTGTAAGCTTTAAGCGACATTTTGAAGGCATTACATGTGTATTATAAGACATTTGGATTTTTCTTACTATTGTTATTGCTTTGTAAAGGCTTATAAATCCTAATTCTAGTGTTTATTACTCAAAGATTAGGAAAAGAGTAGAGGGGTTTTTTTGGAACACTAGAGGATCATTGTATGCGACTATAAAATCTCTAGTTTTCTATTATTCATAGGGTGTTATTAATCTGAGTATTATAGTAATAGCTCTATTAAAGGAGTTAAAACTACTTGAAGGCCATAGAGGAGGATCATTTTACAAAGCCAATGACTAACAACTATTCTAATTTAGATTTACGTAGAGGCTCTTGGAGGTCGTATAGTAGAGGGAAAGTCAATAGGAAGGTGTGAAGTAGGGAGGCCCTATCAAAACATTGTGAAAGCCTTCCAAGACTAGTCTAGGTCTCTACAAGACCAATTGGCACATGATTTTGTGATGGATTCATTGTAGTTTTACAATTTTTAAATTTTTACTTGCAAATGTATTTTTATAATGTATGGGTTTGTCATTTAGAGAACCCAGAGATGTAAGCATCTTTCAAACTCCATTAACTTGTCTGAAGTGTTCATTACTACTTGCATTGCATTATTTTTAGTTGATTTTATTTCTAGAGATGAATTTCAACATTAAAATTAATCCATCTATAAGTATCTAATAAGTAAAAATTTTAGAGTAGGAAATCTACCTTTTTAAAAATCATGGAGACACCTCTTAGTTTTGGGTAGCCTAATCAATGATGTGAATCTCTAAATAGGGCTATCTCCCTTGATGTATCACCTAGAATCACTACTAAACCTATTTTTTGTTGGGAAAAGGGAGAGAAATGAATAAAAATAAGTAAATGGGAGGTGATACACCAAAATTAACACCCTCCACTTGTCTATAAAACACTAAGAACATGAATAAGGATTTAAATCTATTACAATAACTCAACATGAGTCTCCAAGTATAAATATTTTAATATGAAGGTGATGATCAAGATAATAACCAAGAGGGGATGGTCAGGAGGTATCATAAAAGACACTAATTAAGTAATCTCCACACTTAGCCAATGAAAGACCTTGTACCACACTCCATATGACCTACTAAGATAACCAAAAACATGCAAGTAGGTAATAATATAGGACAAGTGAAAGAGAGATATGACACTACTACTAATATTCATCAACTAATCATGAATTATACACTAATTACAACATTGAAAAGGTTAGAAATTAGCTTGTACTCATTTCAAAGTCAAATTACAAGTGTTATTTGAGAAGGTATTCACCATAATCAAGATGGGGATCTATAAAATGGCCTTCAAAGAAGTATTTATAAGAGGAGTGAGGTAAAAGAGAGAGAGGAACATAGAGAATCAATGATGAATATCATCTCATGATGAAGCAAGTTACAAACAAAAAATCTTCCAAGTAGGCAAGTCTATGAAATCTCTTCAACATGTGTCATTTTGGTCTAATCTTCCTCTTCAATAAGGTTGCATAAAGTGACTCTTGACCTTACCTTGACTCATCTCACTTCATTTGAAACTACCCTTTCTTGGTGATTCTTTGAGTTACAACTCCACACTTATGTTTAGATATTTCAGGGTCCTTTTACACCTTTGCAACTATCTCATGATCATGTTAAATCCCCTTGGCTGCATATAATACATATCCTCCATCTTTATGACACCTTATTGATGATTAAGAAACTCCCATTTTGATTATGATTGTACTAGGAATATATACAACAACCATGTAATCTCTTGACACATGCTTTCTCATTTATACATAATAAAATTGATGTTATAGTCTTCTTTGGATCTATGAAGAGCATAATTATCTTGGAACAAGCTTGAAAATGTTAGGAAAGAATTGTATTTTCCTTGGAAAGGCCTTACAATAAAGAAGAAGTGTCTGCAATATAAAATCCATCAATGTAAGAGAGTTACTTAATTTGACCTCATTTATGAGAACCTTTATAGACACCATAAGATTATTTGTAATGGATTTGGATGAATCATCAAACCTTTACATAGGATTATAAAGCCTTCCCAACTAGTTTATAGACTTGCACACAGTCACACCCTACAAATTGGCCTATAATAAGCTTTTCTAGGCCATTTTATATACTTTGTATTCCCACAAGTGACAATTAATTAGCCTAAAAGGTAATAAAGAGAGGTAAATTTGTCACTCAAATTTTTCTATGGAAAATTTAATGCATTATAGGCACTTAAATACACTTACACAGTCATCAAGTTCATTTTAGGGTTCTAGGAGGGTTTAGATTGTCTTACCTTATTAATGATTGTTCATAAAGTTGAGGTCATCAACTTATGAACTTATGAAAATAATTTATATTAGTGTAACCCTATTAACATCCATTATATTAATTTGTTCCCATGTAAAATTTCAACATTATTTTCATCATTCTAAGATACCCTTCTTGAGTTTGTGTAAATTGTGTGATGTGGTCAAGGGAGGCCTTTGAGAAAAAATGGATTTCAATTGATATTTATTTACTTATAAATAGTTTAATGAGGTATTAAACACCTCCATATATTTTTCCAAACACTTATTAAATCCATTTGACCTTTAAAAATAGCTAAAACTTGATATGTCCTATAACGAGGATTTAAAGGCAACCCTACCATTTTGGCCTTAAAGGTCCCTTATGGTGACTTTATTATCTCTCCAATGTTGTCAGTCACTATAATAATCTTACTTAATGTTTTTCATTCATTTAATACACTTAACTATTCAATTTCAAGCCAAAATCTACATGTTTTCCTTGTATTTTCACCTATACTCGTGTAGGCTCTCCACTAGGCCTATCACTTGCTTAAACTTGAGAATGCATCTTATTGAGTGATATATTTTCTTCCTTAGGAGTATAAACATTCTCAATATCTCTTTAAATATCTCTCACACTTTAAAATACCTTAAAATCTTTTGATCAAGCCAAAAAAATGTCTAGTTTCTTCATGTTTATGCCAAATTGCCCCTTGGATATAAGTGTACTTTTTGGGATTTTATTATGCATATTATTTATTATTTAAATGAGTCCAATATTATTAGGACCCTATTCCAAATTTAATTTCAGCATATAATATACTTCACTCCTCAACTTAACTCAAAACTTGTACACTTTCCTTTCAATTGTATTTGTAAACTTGTGGATACATGTTTCCATTTGGTATCACAATAGGCTTGGTTTGGAGGGAATTAGTGTTAATATAACCAATATTTTAAATTTTATCCAAGGTATTGTATTTCATATACAATCAAAATTAACCTATTTCATTATTGGTTTCTTAAGGTTTAAACTTTCATGGCGATTATAACCTATTAAGTCTCTTATACGCCTAAATAAACTCTCTCAAAAAGAAATTGGCCTAAGGCTGATGCCCTATTGCAAGGTAAGGGAAAATTTAAGGTTATAACCACTTTATATACCATTATAAATTCTCTAATGAATTTTTTTGGTCTCCCAAACATTTTCCTCAACACCCAAATTGCCTCTTTCTAGTTATTCTTTATTCACAGGCTTGTAGGCATCTATTTTGAATTCAAGCCTCTTCCAACCTTGTGCCTGAGTTGATTATATTGAAAATTAGTGATTTAAACTAAATTTTGAATGTTTTTATGTCATATTACCTAGTTTATTACCTTTTAAAATTAGAAACCATGCAAGGTAATAAAAAACATTCAACTCTAGGCTACCTACAACTTTACAAAGTCTGCCTGTGTATGAATGAACACCTGTGTTTTAACCTTATTTACTAATAGTGATATTAAACATACTACAGGGGTTTTAATTTAATTTTAACCATAAAAATTTACTATTAAAATTTCTTTAATTGTCAATACTTCCTTCAAGTTCTTTTGTCTTCTTCTTTACACTTAAAACTCTTTCTCAATATCCCTCTTGGTCTGTCACCTCATATTTACCTCATGTATACCTAGTATATTTATTTAAAATGATTTAAGAGAGGAAATTTGGATTTTTTTGAGGTTTTACACCTCATTAATAGTTGATTCTAACCTTTCTCATGCTGAAAATACTTCACACTTCTCAACAAAGATTAAACCTATAAATCTTAACAAAACATCTCAACAAAGATTAAACCTATAAATCTTAACAAAACATAACATTTCTTGATAATAGCAGATCTAGACCATGATTTCATGAATAAAAATTTATGTTTTAGGATATTATAGTAATTTATAATAACTTTAACATTTTATTTTCATGAAGGGTTCCTTAATCACACTCAAACAAGGGAAAACAGTGTTAGTGGGGCGTTAAGAGGGTTTAAGGATAACTAAACTTATTAGCAATGGTTCATAGAGATAGAGGGTTTAAACCCTAAAATTATTCCATGGATTTCAAAGTAATATGGATACCATTATATTCACAAGATAATTTTACCCAACTCTCTCCCTTCTCTATGTACCATTGTAAAATTGGTTGGTATTCTAGAACTACCAAGAACCTAATGGAGAAATAGAGAAGGTTTTGGCCTTTTCAGAAGCTACCACTTCTTCCCAAAAATGTGTATATGTCTATGGTGATTTGAAATAGATTTGGATAAGCTTATAATTTTATCTTAAATGAATTTTTTTTATAATGTGGACTCCATAGACAATATTTCTTCAATAAAATTGTCATATCTTGCCTTCTAACCCTGTTAGAGCCATGAATCAAATGTTAATGGTGCTTATCCTAACTTGTACTATGTTTATATATTTTAATAAGAGAATATACATATTATTTATCCTATAATTATTTATCATTACTCTGTTTGGAAGTTCGAATCATGAGTAATGTAATTTCAAAGGTGGAATAATGTTAGAGGAGTATCTGACATCAATAAGTTAAATGTATGGTAGGGAGAGTATGACATGATGTTTTAAAATGTGAAATTGTTGAAAAGACTCCTTTTGCACTTATTGACATGACATTTACTCATAAAACTTGGTGTTCTACATGTAGATGACTTTTACAATGTTGCAAAACATAATATACAAACCAAAGAAACCTTAAACTTTACAAGTTTATCTTAACATCTCCATATACTTGCATCATGCCAAATTTATTATCTTATTAGTCTTTTCTAGAAGGACTCTATATACTATGAAACCATGTACCTTGAAGTATCATCACATATCCTTTTGTATTCATTGTGAAATAATTAACTTGAGATTTTGAGGTATACCTTAAAATCTTCAAACATACCTTAAACTATGTTAAACACCTTAAAAAGGATCAAGTTATGAATATTGGCTAATCAACTAAGGATCATGACTTCATTTTGACCATACCACCCTAGAAGACTTTGATCACTACTAGGAACAAGATAATACCTCACTAAGAACAATATAGAATTTAACCAAAATAAGACCTCTAAAAGGATAATAACAAGGTAAAACAAGTCTAGATAACATGTTTTGAAATATTATGGCATGTGGTAGCCATTTTGGCTAACAATGAGTTTTATCAAAAATCACTTGTCTACTTAGGGCATGTGATTGGATATTGGTAATTGAGGATTTATCCAGCATAGATAAAGGCCATCATGAATTCTCCAAAGCCTTCTAATGTTATTGAAACAAAGAGTTTTATTGGCACAGTTCTGTATTTGAGGAACTTCATCGAAAATTTATCTTCCATAGCCACAAATTTACATGCCCTTATATAAAATGGTATGAATTTTATTTAGGGTAAGAAGCAACTAGATAAATTTGATATTTTTATATTACTCCAAGATCTTTAAAAATCAAAAATTTCATGAAAACCCTATAATTAGGTGATATCAAATGTATAGCGGAGGAGAGCTTCGTAAATTGCTTATTTGATTCATTATCTAAAAATTACAAAGGAGGTACATTATATAGTGATAAATTATATCACCAAAAATATAACAAATAAAATCATAATTAGAAAACATATAAAGTGTATTTGCCCTAATGAACTTAACAACCTTAACCAAGTTGACTAATTTAATAATTTTGGGAATATTGGTGTATTATTCCTAATTTAGTTAAAGGTCTGGAATAGGAAATCAGTATATAAATATTCAATAATTAAGATATTGATCTGTATAATTTAATTATAATTTTAATATTTTTAAAAATAGTAATATGGGAGAGGAAATAAGCCTTAGTTGAAAATAGACTAAGATGGCTGACACAGAGTCTAAAATTTACTATGTTAGATTGGGTCACTGTCACAAATCAGAATTTGGCCTTCATTTTATGATTGGATAAGAGTACTAAAATAATAAAACCTATGGTTTATCACTATAGTCCTCTTATATCATTGTTTTCCAATAGGTCTAAGTTTTTTAGGTTTTATTCATTGTGTTTGTGTGACCCTACCTATGAAGTTCTAACTACTGGATATCTATGGAACTACCTATAGATCAAATTTTGTCTTCAAAACCTAGAATCCATTATGTTTTGACCAAATTTAAGAAATAGGGGGGGTTAGTGTGTGCCAAATTCACTGAACATGTATCCACACCCCTTGTGTGAGCACACTGCCTACATACCAATAGTCCAAAGAGGGATCAAGCCATATGTAGTTCTCCCACTTGATGTGCTTTGCATAATTTATGTTTATAAAGATGAAAATACTAAAAATAGGTGTGATTAAGGTGGTGATGGATTGGTGTAAGGATTTGAATAAGCTTTTAGTAGTATTGATTGGCTATATGTAGAGAATAGGGAAGATTGCCTTAGTGGTTTTAATTGTATTCTTGCTTACTTTATAATAATTGCTAACCCTTTCCAAATTATCTCTGAATGGGATTTTATATGGATCTATTGGCCATGGATTGAATGTGCTCATATTATGCCAGTAAGAAGAGGGATAAGAACCATAAGGAACTGATCATTAGAGGTAAATGTATACTTAGACATGATCATGAAAAGTGGACACTATAGGGCCCAATGCTATAGTCTAAGTTGGGTGTGATAGTCCTAAACTAACGAGACCTAGGGGGATAGATTTTTCATGGAAAGAGAAGTTTGGTTGAGTTGGGATTAGGTTTGGAAGGCTAAAAATGACTAGGAATCAATGAAAAGATGCCTATGAGGGTCATGAGAGAATGAACAAAGGACCTATGAGTTGGGTGTCACAAGCCACACTCAAGTTACCAATTTTCACATTTTATATGACTAAATTTTCCCCCCTTTATTCTAGTGATGCAAAGAAGTGAAATAATAGGATAAATTAAAAATATAAAGTGTACCTAAAATTACCTACAATGGTGAAGCTTATGAAGCTATTTGATGTTGGGTGTGTGTAGAGAGAGCACGTTGTGAAATGTAAATCTGTAAAATAAAAAAAAAGAGTAGATCAGTTCTTATTAGATACCTTATATCTAAAATAAGAATGTATAAAGCTGGGTAAGAGAGAGAGAAAGATAAATGAATGAATACACCTCACTGGGTATGTGAACTAATACAAAACCTATTGTAATACTGAGTGATGTTGAGTAATGTTCTACCAAGAGTAATATCATGAATGGAGTTGAGTGCTCAATTTCCCAAAAGTGGTTCAAGAATGTAAAGGTTATCACTTTGTCTCCATCATCACCCACTAAGTGAAGTTATGTGATCATGTGTGTGTTAATTAATGTTTAGACTATGTGTCTAATCCCTCTGAGTAGGTGGCTCAAGAATACAAAGGCTAACTAATCCTTTGGCTCCATCATTATCCCATGAAATAAAGATATGAACTGATACAAGTATGAAATGTGTGTCATATTATATGGATCTTGAAGCCCATGAATGTTCTATAATCTGATAATGTTGGTATGGATAGTTGAATGTATGCTAAAAACTAGGCCACTCTTGGCCACTCCAAAAGATGGAGATTAGGCTTGTATGAAAGCCACTCTAAAACTGGGCACTAGGGTTATATGAAAGCCATTCTAAAATGTGGAGGTTATGCTTATAAGAAAACCACTCCAAAAATGATGCCAACCACCTATAGATGGAATAAGGCATGCAACTATTGAGAATACTTGGGTAATATGCTAAACTCAAAAATAAAAGAAGATAAATGTGCCATGCACATTTCCCCCAATCAATAGTGTCTAAAACATGGATTCTAATCTAGATGTTATACCAACTACTATATCTAAAACTAGAAGTGAGATCTATCATGCCATGCATGATGCCCATTATATCAAGATTCTCTAATCAAAAGTGTACTAAAAATTGTTGATTTTGAACTAGTTTGACTGTACAAAACTATAGTTGAACCTACTTTTTTGCCTACTTCTAAAAAGTCTAGCTTTTCTATTATTTGGATAAGATAAGAAAAATGGACACTAGAGGGCCTAATAATGTAGTCCAATATTGGCACTATTGTCCTAGACTAAATATAATTAATATTATATAGTTTTCATTATTTACTTGGTTTGTTATACCTAGTTTGAAATTTAGTTATTGTTCTAAGTGTTCTAAAAACTACTTTTTTGATCATTAAGAGCTCTGATCTCTATGACAAAACCCATGTTTATTTCCCCTTCTTCTGAGGGTAGGAATGAAGACACTACAATGACCATCCTCAAAAGAAAAGAAAATTGTAAGTGTGTTATACTACAAAGATACATGATATAGAAATGATGATAGACAAGATATCTCAAGATATAACATGGTTTTTAATTAGAGATTGTTAGATCAACAGGGGAATGCCTAGATAGATATAACAATGTAATAGCATATGCAATGTACTAAATTGAAATTGGAAGTATAGTTAGTTGTTAGTTATTAATTTTTAGTTATCAAAGAGGGATGGATCATGATGTCCATCATGGCATCCAAGAAATCAAGATAATATATGATGTGAATCATGGCATTGCAAATAAATGATAAGTAATCAAGCAAAAAACATACAAGGCAAGAAGCAATAAGTATAAAAGAGTGGCCAAGGGGCCAAGAAAATAAGGGACATGGTCACATGTCACTCAAATTATAAATCAAGCATACAAGGAATGTTAAAATTCCACATACACATACAATTGAAAAAAGCAATAATGGCATGGAAGCCACAATTACATAGAAGAGTACAAGCAAAAGACATTGGCAAATGTCCTAAGGCACATGTTAGAGACAAATAGGAACTAGGAAATGTAATCACATCTAGCTATGCAAAAAAATAAAAGAAAGAATGTAAATGATTGAAAATACAATTACATCTAACTAATAAAAGCATTAATGTGATAGTATACAAGACATATTATTACAAGACTATGCATATGCTAGGAAACACAAGTGCTATATACTAATGAGATATCAATATAGTAATTTGTGTAAGCTGGTAAATAATGTACATCAACATGATAACTAGAGTGTGTGGTGTAAGAATGACATAACTTGGATGGTGTAGTCATGTAGAAGATGCCCCTAGTGGGTATGTATATCTATGTGTGTCTAAAATGTAGAAGTAGGATTACCCCTCACTGGGTAGAGTAAAGTAATCAAGGATCTTGATGTCACTAAACACAATCAAAGAAGATCAATTGAAGCATGGTAATATATATAAATTGATAAATAATAGCCTAGAATAACAAATGTAAGTCTAGTATATAGTATAAATGTAAAGTATGAATGATGCATATAATCAAAATATTTTTGTGTTTTTGAATTTTTTGAATGTTTTTGTATTTTTGACATATTTGAATGATTTTTTAATTTAAAAAAAAAGTTATGTACAATAAATCATGATAAGACTATGTATAATAAATACTTTATAAACTATTTACAAGTAAGTAAAAAATAATATGTACAAGCATATAAATAAATCAATATGTACATAAATCTGGTGAAGGGTTCAAGGATGGAGCCTATTGGGGATGGAGATGGAGGAATGGATCATGACCATCATAAAATGTCTCAAGATCATCATCATAAGTATCATCATATATCATAAACTCTGTATACATGGTGTCATCTTGCTGAAGCCAAATTGAAAGTGGCTCTAGTGGTGAAACTATTGATTCTCCTTTGGGATGTTTAACTCTAATAATATATGGCTTTGATAGAAGTGGTGAAGCTAGTGATGGTGGTCATGTAATATAAATAATACCTTGAATCTATAGTTTATCCAATCTTTGTTATAAATTTGTACATGAGTTTATATCATGGCCTATAATCATGTGAAAAAGACAAAATGGAAAACTATCCTACTATGATAATCTAATAATAGATCTATGTCATACTAAAGGTAGTGTGATTAATCCATGATCGAGTAACATTTTTAGCATAATATATGGTATATGTTATTTAATAATTACCTAAATATTAATGACTGAATCAATATCCATAGAGGTAACCATGCAAACTATATGTGACAAGTGATCCCTTTGTGGGTATGAATGTGGAGTATATCCTGAGAGTGTAGTATGAGATGCTAAGAGTGATGTAGGATGTGTAATGAGAGCTCTAGAGTCATCTTGATACTATCTTAGGTCAACTAGTGTAAATTTTAATCCACATAAATAGTCATCTATGATTTTGGGTGTTGTATCATCATTTGAACTAGCTTGTGAATCTATATCAATAGCATGTACATATGGTAACTCAAAATTTACCATAAGGGGTAGTTGTGATATGGGAGTCTCATCAACTATAGTAGTATAAGATAGTGATGCTATGAGAGTATCTATACCTAATATAGTAACTATCTCTATAGAATCAACTAGTACTATTAGAACTATTGTTGGTGAATGTATAATTTAAACAATTGTAGGAACCATAACCGATGGAGTAGCTAGAATGGTTGAAGTTGTAATGACTGGATAAATATCTGGAGTTGAGGACACAATGCAAGTGGTAGAGTGAGACATGTTCTAGTTTTTTCTACCTCATATGTATGTATTTAATCAATAGAAATATAATTAAGTGGTGATTAAACTATGATATAAGGTGTCTTATCTGGAAAAATAGTTGAAGATGACTCTATAATCTAATAATATCTAAATGGTTGGTTATTTGCTGGACATGTGTATAGGTATCCTTCATGGAGAAACTTAACAAATTGAGTAATATTAGAAGGAACTACCACCATGTCATGTATCCAAGGTCATCCAAGTAAAATATTATAATTAATAGGACTTGACATATCCTAGAACTATGTAAAGAGGGTTTTGGGCCCTCCATGATATCCAAAGTAATGGTGCCCAATGTCTATCATGGTATATCATCAAACCCTGTAATATTATTATATGATTTTTGCATGGATGTCATATCTACATCCATGGTATTCAAGAATGTAATATTACATATATTAAGTCTGGAACCACTATCAACTAAAACTCTCTTAACTACATTGGTTTTTATTTGAAATTGTATGAATAATAGTAAGATTTGATCAATAACTATCTAACAATGCATGTACTCATGATCAAAATAAATAACATATTCTATAGTTTTTATCATGTTGACCATTGATGTAAAATAAAAAGGCTTGGAATCAATGGGTATAGAAATCTGAGGGAGTGCCTGATAAAGAATGTTCTTGAACACATTGGCTTTATGAAGTATTTCTAACATAAAAATCTTAGCTAGTGTGTTCCTCAATTGATCAACAATATCATATGCCTTATGTGGATCTGACTATGTAAGTGAGTTGGGGCTAGGATGAGAAGGAATATGAGGTTTGTGGGGTTCTTGAATAGGTAGGGGAGGCATGGTAGCATGTCGAGTAAGAACTCTAACCACATTTTCTACTATTCATATAGGACTAGTAGTAGCTATGGGAGTAGATAGAAGATAATAGATAGGTTGAGTTGGTGGATGGACAAATAGTGTCAAATGGGCTTTTTAGTGATGGGTAGTGACTTGGGGAAGATTAAAATTGACTATGCAACATAACTCAACATGATATAGAGGCTCCAAGGGAGGTAAAGCAAGAGGTATCTTAACAAATGTAATAATAACTCACTTAATATCATCCCATATTATGAAAATTAAGCATGAAATGCAAAGGATGAATCTTTGTACTAACATATGGTAAACTTCATCATTCATGTATATGATAGGACCAAGTATGGTCTCCTTATTATTTGCTAAAAATGCAATAAATATTTGAAAATAAGTGACATCCATTTTTGAAATCCAATTTGAGATGTAAGGTGATACCTCAAGAAGAAAATGGGAGCTAGTACATGTAACTAGGGTTTTAAATGAAATGATTTTAAAATTACTAAGGAATTTTAAAAATTGATGCAAATTTATGATTTAAATATGCAAGTAAAAGTTTTGAAAATTATTAAAAAATTTGTTATTTAAAGAGACCTAGTATATGTAACTAGGGTTTTGAAAAATAATTATTTTTGAAAATTAGAATTGAATTTTGAAATTTGAATTGAATTTTTTATTTTAATATGCTAGTAAAAAAATAAAAAAATTATAATAAAAATACTAGGAAAATACCAGGACCTAGTATGGTCAACTAGGGTTGAAATAATATTATTTTAAAATTAATATGAAAATTTAAAATTTAATGCTAATTTTTTATTTTATTATGTAGGTAAACAATTATAAAAATATAGGAAAAATTAGTAGGAAATTTACCCTAGGGTTTCTAGAGTTTTTATGTACAAATAAAGTAAGTCGAGCTCACCAAATGATTTAATAGTTTTAGAAATGTTGGCATATTATTCTTAATTTAGTTAAAGGTCTAGAATAGAAAATTAGTAAATAATTATGTAATAATTAATCTACTAATTTGTATAATTTGACTGTAATTTGAATCTTTCTAAAAATAGTAATAGGGGAGAGAAAATAAGCCTTAGCTAAAAATGGACTAAGATTGCTGAGATAGTCTAGAATTTACTTTGTTGGACTAGGACACTATCACAAATCAAGATTTGGCCTTCATTTTATGATTGGATAGGAGCACTAAAATAGGACACCATGGGGTCTGGACTATAGTCCTCTTCTATTTTTGTTTTCTAGGAGGTCTGAGCTTTTTGGGTTTTATTTGTTATGTCTATATGACCTTGCCTATGAATTTTTGGCTATTGGATGTTCCCAAAACTCATTATAGAGATATTTTATCTTCAAACCCTATAATTCAATGATTTAACCCAATTTGAGAGAGATAGGAGGGATTAGTGTGTGTAAGATTCATTGAACATGTATTCACATCCCTTATGTGGGCACACTGCTTACATACCAATACTCCATAGAGGGATCAATCCATATGTATTTCTCCCACTTGATATGCTTTATGCAGTTTATGTGTATGAAGATGTAAATGCTAAAACTAGATGTGATTGAAGTGGCTAAGGACTGGTGTAAGGATTTGAATAAGATTGTAGTGGTATTGGTTGGTTGTATCTAGAGAATAGCGAAGATTGCCTTAGTGGTTTTTCTTGTATTCTTGCTTACTTTGTAATAATTGAAAACCCTTTCCAAATGAGATTTGAATAGGATTTTATAGGAATATATTGGTCATGGGTTGAATGTGCTCACATTAGGATGAGAAGAATAAGGATAAGAACCAAAAATAACTGACCATTGGAGGTAAAAATCCACTTAGATAAGAGCATTAAAAGTAGACACTAGAGGACCCAATGTTATAATCAAAGTTCGGTGCTATAGTCCTAAGCTAACAAGACCTAGGGGATAGATTTTTCATGGAGATAGTAGTCTAGCTAAGCTGGGATTAGTTTTAGAAGGCTATGGATGATTGGGAGTTAGTGAAAAGATGCCTATGAGGGTCATGAGAGAAAGTAAGAGGGACCTATGGGCTAGGTGTCATAAGCCACACTCAAGTTAAAATTTTTCACATTTTGTATGACTACATTGACTAATAATTGTGTAGGTAAAACTAGAAGTGGGAAAAAGACAACCTAGAGTGTATATTAGGTGGGTAGAGGATTTCGGTCTGACAACAAGGCCTAGTGAGGTACCCAAATACAATGTAACTCTCTTAAAGTGAGGAAAAAGAGAAAACCCATATGACAAAACTCCTCCCCTAAAATATAAAAAAGAAGATAAGAGAGATAAAAATATCCACCAAAGTCTACAACTACATGAATCCATCTAGTATCTTCTAAAAAAATTCCTAGAGGTGACTATGCATTAGAAGTAGATGAAATGAAGAATGGATCACCCTAGAATAGTGAATGAGTTTACCAAGATCTTGATGTATCTTCAACCAAGGTGTGATTCCTATCAAAGGAATTATTCTCCTCATGAAAGGTAAGAGGGCCAACTGCTCTATGAAATTATGGTGTAATGGGAATAGAGGAAATGAAGGACTATTAAATACCTTAAAATTGTGGTATAGACTACCTCATGTCTAATGTGTCTTAGATCAGTATACATGTTCCCTATAATGTCTGAAGTAGACTAAGGGTAGGTTGATTAGGTAATAACTTCTCAATCATTGGAATGTGATAAGGAGATGGTATAGGTGTGTCTCAATCACTATTGTAGTCAGCTATATTATAAAAAGAATCATGAATATTATAATAATGATCAAGCTCATAAATGTCATCAAGTTTAGTTGAGTCTAAAGAAGAAGAATCTAAAGGAGAGTCAGGAACAAAGTGTGATAAGAAGAATCTAATGTATATCTAAGTCTGATGATCAACAATTCATTCTGTTAATATATTATCATAGAGTAACTCTCTAAAATACATTAAATCTAGAGTGAACTCAACTCACATACTCAGACCAAGGTGAGTGATCTGGTAAACTGATAGGAAATTAGTTAAAAGTGAGGGAACAATTAGAACATTATTAAATGTTCCACCACTCACTTCAATATACCCTCTCATGATAACCTTTTTATAAGTGTCTTCACCTAATTATATAGAGTACATGTCACATGGTTATAATGAATTGAACTCTATCTATGAAGAGGTCATAATATGTGAAGCACAAGAGTCAATGACCCATATAGGAGTCATAAGTACAACTTCAACTAGGGACTTTCCCTTTGTTTCCCCCTTACTATTATCTTTTTCCTTTTTTTTACCATGGTCATTTGCCTTAGAAGATTTATGGGTTGATGAATTCTAAATGGTAGAATCAAAGACAATGATGTTGTGCTTCTCGAGCATATTAGTCATTTGGTCATTCTCCTTCTTCAAAAATTTAATTTCATCATGCTTTCCTAAGAAAAACCCAAATTTTATCTAATATTTATTAGGCTTAAAACTAAAATAAGAGATCTCATGGTTGGATTTGTAGACAAGAGGATTTTCATCTTTCTCTTGAGGCTTAATATTCAAATAAAATTATCAAAAAACAATTAAAATAAAGTGTGGGTTACATAAATGAGTCCCACCGGGTGTGCCATTATGTAGATATGGATTTGACATACTAGAGGAAGAGTCAACCTGTATGATCACAAATCAAACAATATTAGAGCATCAAAACATCTAGTAGCCCTCTACCATGAGTGAGCAAATATGAGTTGAAAGAAAGAATATAAACAAGAAAATAATGAGTATTATATTATGATTTATATTGTTACAAATTGATTAAATTAGGATTGAGCTTGGTTTATTAGCTATAAGTATTTGACAATGCTTGTTCCTTATGGTAAGCATCTCTCCTTGTTCACCTTGAGTTTTGTGGCTTTGTTGTGGCTTGACAATTTATAGAAGAAGATTGAAGCTTATAAGTTTATTTTGGCATAATAAACTTGAAAATATTATATCTTACTAGAGGAATTTTGACATAGTAATATTAGGATAAAGAATCTTGTCTAAATTAGAAGAAGAATCTATTATTTATTGAATTTTAAAATTAATGTTAACCACCCATCTTGAGATGTGAATCAAGGACAGAATAAAAGAAAAATTTTAATGCAAAATGGGAATCTTGAATTAAAAATTGGAGTGGAAAACATGTGGGACTCACAAATGAATATAAATTTCATTTGGGAGGAAGATATATTATAAAATTGGTAAGTGGGATTGAGTGGAATATGAGGTGGATTATTAAATTAGAAATGAGGAAGATAATACTATAAAATTATAATGATGTGGGGATAGGTGGATCCTAGGGCATATTTAAAAGTTGGAAAGGAAAATAGAGTGGAAGATGATATCATGAGGTGAGGATAATTTGTTTTTTGGATTTATAGAAATTGTGAATATTAAAAATTCATGGAATTTCTTATTAAGCAAGGATTATTTAATTAATTTTGGATAAATTAAATTAATAAATATTTGAATAGTAAAAAATTAATAGTGATGAGGAATACTAATGATGAATTAGAATTAGAGAAAACTAGGGATGATTATAAATGATTAAAATCAACATAAAGTGTCTGATTTTAAGTGTTTACTATATACACATAATATTTTCAAATTTTTATCAAATAATGATGCTTTTTATCTTACAAGAACCCATTGAGACTCATTCTCTCTAAGTGCACACCTTAAGGTGTGCACCGAGAAAGGGTTCGGTAGACCATTAGTGCTTCACAAGATTGTTGTCCCTTATTGACAATTATTACCAATCCAACCAGCTCCTAAAACATTCCTCTAAGTTATTACTCTTCTTTTGCACACTCTTCTAGTATTTTTCCATCTTTTGTACCTCTTTTCCTCATCTTAAACCCCTTTTGATAGTTTACAGTACTAGGTCAACTAGGTCGACCCTATAATCTTATGGGTGAAATTCATTTAGGGTCTAGGTTGGCTCTTGGCTGACCTAGTCCATGACCTAGTGAATTTTTATCCATAATAGTACTAGGTCAACTGGGTTGACCCTATCAGTCAAAATTTTTAAAATGGATTAGGGTTAAATTTTCTTATAGATACAATATCATTTTTTCATTAATTATCATGATCAAAATTTATTATTCGCTTGCACTTATTTTTAATCTACTCTTCTACCATTCTACTTGAGGAGTCTTAGCTTAGGGTTTCTACTTAGATAATCTAGTCTTATGGAGAAGTATTGGATGCTTTAGATTTTCTTAGTGATCCTTACAAACCATAACAAACTATTACGAATCCCCTTTGGCCAATTAATAGATTGAGTCTTGATGGGTTCATCTTTCAGGCAAGTATTCTCTAACTTTGTTCCTCTATTTAGTAGATAAAAGTAGCATAAGTATTGGATTTGAATAATATTACTCTTCTAATTAATGTATGAGGGTCTTATTCATACATAGCTTAATTAAGATTCTCTTATACATGTTTATTTCCATTTTTTTAATAACCATCATATTGTGCCACAAGCTTTGGTGAGTACTAGATTAGATTTCTTTACTTTACTTGTTATTAGTTTAGTGAATATGAAAACATAGGGCTTAATTAAGGTTATTGCATGATTGTGCTTGACTAGAGGCTTTGGAACCCTCCCTAGTATTGTTATTGTGATAAGATATCCCCTAATTAAGTATAGTGGATCCACATATTGGTCATGTTCTTAACTATCTAATGTATCCCCAATTAAAAGTTTAAGTATGACATATCTTCTTCGAGTTAGGATTAATTTATAGGAATGATGCATTTATTACTGCATACATATACACCTTTTATAATCTTATTATGAAAATAATGTTACCACTAATATTTTTCTTGATTTGTGCCTATATTATTTTGTGATGAATAATATAAGTATGGAATGAGTGAATTTTTAAGACTAGCTATATTATGATGTTTATGTTTAAAACTATGTCTCTATTCAAGTACCCTAATGTAGCGATCTCAATGCATACACAATCACATGATAAAATTGATGAGAACCGATTTTAAGCTATGTAATTAGGGTAAGCACTCAAAATAATTTATAGTATGATATACCAATGCAATAGCTCATTAGACTTATTATTCTATTTAAGAATGTGACTAAGATTATTCATGTTGAACTAAAGGAAAATATCCCAAGATTTTGGTTTTTTTGCTAGGGCCCATTTCACTTGTTAGTATGATGGTTGGAAAATGGTTGAGCAACTTTCTTAGATAATATTGAGTGTTGGATTGGTATAGTAGAAGAATTTTTTTCATTCCAATATCTTGACCCATGAATTTATGCACGCACATGGGTGGATAAACATATATATGATTTTCTATATAAAGCATTATTTATTGAATTATTCATACACTTACATACTTGGATATCAATGTATGCACAAAATTGTTCAAGAAATAATGGGTGAAAGGCTCCTTGATTAGTAGAGCATCAGATAGACTTGGCCAAGTTGGAAACTACTTAGACACATATAGTGGAAATGAATGCTACTTGGTTGTCAATATATGCACAAAATTGTTCAAGAAATAATAGGTGAAAGGCTCCCTAATCAATAGAGCATCAGATAGACTTGGCAAAGTTAGAAACTACTTAGACACATGTAGTATACATATAGTGGAAAGGAATGCTTATTTAAAATATTTGATCTCTACATATTATTTCCTAGAAGAAGCATAGTTTAACTTCTTAAGATAATTAGGCAAAAGGTATATCAAATAATTCCCTTTAGATATTAAAAATATGATGGTTGATTCTAGGCTTGAGAATTTTTTTATGGATTCCTAAACTCTCTTATGCATGAGCAACATGCATGGTGGGGAATTGTGGGGTATATCTTAGTATGATATTGGGATTTTAGCTTGGACATTGGGTAGTAGGAATTGTAAAAGTGAAAGTATGGTGAGTTCAATCACAGGGTTATGAGAGGCATCAAGCCAGGGGGTCAATGGGAGGATACTAGAAATGTTGTGGGAATATGAAGGAGAATGAAAAGGCATAATGATTACCCCATGAACATGGGCATGTTCCCTCAAATATCATAGGTATGCATAGAAGAAACAAAACAAGACATGATAACAGAATGCAATCCAAATAGAACCAATTCCCTCACCATATTGCATGCTCATTTTTTTGAGTTTCATAGAATTCTTATAAGAAATAAGGATACTGATAGTGTGGAATCTAAATAATCTGAAGCCAATCTAGTAGAGGAATCTTTGGGAGTACAAGTTTAACTTAGAAATTTACCTTTAAGATTTACTTTTTCATTGCAAGTATGACCTATGACTCACCTCGGAATGCCAACTAGACCTAATATAAATAGTGGTAAATTTACATACCCAACCATATCAAATAAACCTACTTCAATACTCATTGTTTCTAGTGCACCTATTATTATAGGAGGCATGAGAGTAGTTACTAGTGGTGGTTCTATTAGAGGAGGATTAGTTGGTGACACTATAGGCACTAACAAACCTCCAACACAAGGTTTGGAGGAATTGGAAAAATGCCACAATAATGTCCAATATAACCAAAAAGTGCACCTATGGTGTATTACAATATGACACTCCATATACCCAAATATTGAGGTGTAAAAAATGTAACAGAATACATTCATAAGTGTTAACTCATTTGGAAAATGTAGGGTATCACTTCTTTGGAATAAAAGGTTACTCAGTTTACAACTACTTTATTAGATCATGTTCATAAATGGTACCATAAATTTGATCCTCAACAAGTATTTGTGAATTATGACATATTGTAAATTGCATTCCTTCAAGAGTCTAACATTCCTAAGTTTGAGAAGTAAAGCATCACTTCTTTAAAGGATATAAAGTAGGATCTTATTGAGAGTGTGCTCAAATATGATGCATGTTTGAAAATGCTTCTTTCAAAACTATCATTAGAGATTAACCCAACACATCATGCTCAATGGTTTGTGGGAGGGTTTTTACTTCCATTCACCAAGATCTATCCCAAAAGACCTTTATCAACCCACACACAGCACTAGAAGCTGCTCTCCACATTGAATCTATAGTAAGTATAAATAAATGGATCAACCCATTTATGGAGGCTAAGATTACTTCTATGGTCTCTTAGATAGAGAATCTAACAACTGATAATTATCATAACACATGCAATAGCCTATGGTGTGTTGACTACAATGTAGAGAGATATACTAGGAATAACTACCCATAGAGGAATGTTCATGTCATAACAAAATAGTATTATGAGATATACTCAGAGGGTCATGATGTAATGATTTGTCCTTTTCTCTATCATTCTACCTAAGCTAAAGTGTCACTATATTATAAAATATGTGATGCGTACACATGTGATACTAATTATTTCTAATTTATCACTGAGATTCATGAGGTATGCATGAGAGGGACTCACCAAACTTATGTTAATAATCAAGAGTCTAGTAGAGGTTAATCTTTTAAATTTTGAGGACATGGAAATGGATGCATGGGTGGTCATTTTCCACCTAGGACTTGTTAAAAGTGTGTAACTCTAGATCACTACTAGCATGATTTCCCATTTTACCCAATTTACACCTTTTATAAGAATGAGCATCACCTATAATAATACCCTAACTTATATGTGTATATCAACAAAGAATGCAATGATAAGGGAGATGGAATGATTTGTGTCATAAATATTCTAGGTGTTCAGTGAATACCATGCCCTACTACCCCATTAACTGGATCTAAGGTTAATATTATGACATAGAATGGCATACATTCCAAACTAGCTTCAAATCCACCTATAGAGAAGGTTTATCATGAATAACCTCATTATCAACACTATTCTAATGCTCAAAAACAAAAATAGGTGTTGCATGACATGATAGCCTTAGTACATGAACCATATGACAAAATTGAGTTTTTAAAGGTGAGGGATGCTACCATGCACATTGAGATGCAAACAGAAATTATATCAATAGACTTAGGTCAGGATGAATTTTGAGATATCTAAAAGTTTATTCTTAGTGATAACATCATCCTACTCCTTAAAAACTAGTTATGAAATTGAATTACCAAGACATTGGTGGATCATCATTTGAACCATGCATAAAGACAAGAAACTCATGTCCAAACCAATCCTAAATGTGATAAAGAGGTCATTGTGAATGCATCCATTGATGGTTGGATGATACAAGATATATTGGTGGATATGGGTATATAAGTCAATATTCTCATGAAGGATGCCTGGAGGAAGATGGGAAGTCCCACTCTATAACCTTCCTTGCACATTTTATTCATGGCCAAAAATATTTGGGTAGTACCTATAGTAATTTTTATGGGTGCCACCATCAACACCTTGGGTGTCCAATTTAAAGGTGATTTTGAAGTAATTGAACTAGTATATGAAAATTATTTCTATCTCTATTGGGCTGACCTTGATAATATGCTAATAATTCCAACTTGTGTTTCAAAAGTCACTACATCAACTTTGAGAATGATGCCCACCACATGGTTATTCCTCTCAATATTGACCAAGGCCCTCTATTGTATAAAAATTTGATGTTGATGAGGAACTCAACCACATTTATAACATCATGAAATAAGGAAATAAACATCCATATCTTACTCTTGATGGTATGATTCAATGCGGAGACATGTAATCCATCTTCAATACCACTAGAATTTTTTATGAAAACCAGGCACATGGAGAATATGAGATAATATGATGAGGATGTTTTGTAGTTGGCCAATAAATAGATACTCCACACAAGCTATCCAAGCACTATAATTCCATTTAACTCATTGGTGGATGCCTAATGAATGCACCACCTTTCTAGTTAGATCAAACACCTAGGTTTCAAGGCTAGATCGAGGTTCAAGAATTCTTATAGTAATTAGAGAATTACTATGTTTTTGAATATGAATGTATGCATGCACTCCCTATTGTACTTCAATTTATAATTTTTTGTTGGAGGGTTACTCATCAATATAAGTTATTGACATGGGGATACTTCCATGTCATAATACATCATCACTTTCACCATGACAACTAGTTTCATGCCACACTTAGTTATAATGGTGTTGATTCCCTGGATGACCATATAACCACCTATGAGAATATTTGAAATGTTGACAAGACATTTTTACTATAATCCTTATGGGTACATGTAGTTTATGGAATTTTATGCACTTGGGATAGATCATGGAATATTCATAAAATATATATATACAAATACAAATACCTATGAAAATATTAAACATGGTCTCTTCACCACCTTTGTATTTTCTTCACCATGATCGGATCTAAATTTAACCTTGAAAGCAATCCATTAAGCAGTAGTAGATGACCAAGTTCTAGTTGAAGATAGAATATGGACCATGTATGGTAAAACTAAGGACAATTTGGATAATTTCTAAGAATCTCATACTCTTAAAAGGATTAGGTTATAACCTCACTCATAATATAAATATGACCATATGTAATAGATCGATAAGGGTAAACAAAAGGTCGTATGTCAAGTTGATGAGGGTACTAGCACTAATCCACTAGAGCCAACATTTGATCACTTAAATTTTCCTATAAAATATAGGGTGAATAACGTTAGAGATAATATGTAATTTGATCATAAACCATATTTTGTTCCACTCTAAATCATTTAGTCTAATATTGGCACAGAAGATGCACCCAAGATGGCTATTGTAGGAAATTATTAGTCTGAAGTAGAATTAGCCAAAATCATTAAACTTATATAAAAGTATGCAGATATTTTCCCATGTAACTACACAGATATGAAAGGAGTGCATTTGATATTGGAAAAAATACCTATAAAATTAGTTGAGGTCATTTGACCAGTCAAGAAGCAACCATATCAAATGAATCCTAAAATGCATGCATGCATTAAAAAGGAAAGTGATAACATGTTATGCATTGGAGTTATCAATCCCATTGATAAATTTGAATGGGTTATCCCCATGGTAATTAACATCAATAAGGATGGCCAAATATGCATTTGTGTGGATTATAGATAACTCAATATTATGTGTGTCATGAACCCATTCCAACACCATTCACATATGATATTTTTGAAGGTTTCATTGGATGTCAAATCTATACCTTCACTAGTGGATTTTCAAGTTATCATTAGGTATAAATTATTGAGGAAGATAAGGTAAAAACCACTTTTCCATTGAATGGGGGTCCTTTGCATACATTTCTATGTCATTTGGCTTAAATAATGCACTAACAGTCTTCTCTTGCATTATTGTAGAAGCCTTTAAGATTTCATCCATAGTTTCCTTCAAGTGTATCTGAAAGAGTTATCAAAACTCTTCAACCAAGATCTATCCAATGGCTCATTACTATAGCCATTGATGCTTCAGCATGCATATTAAGAAATAAAACCAATTTTAAACAAGACAATTGTTATTCACAAAAGATATTAAAAAGATTATGAAACATACAACTTATGTATATTATAATGAATAGCACTTGCTTATATAGGTAAGTCAAAAAAAATGCAAGCTAAACTAGGTAATGAGTGATAAATCCCCACATAGGATAAAACTAGCAAAAGTTAATGACCTATCTAGAACCTAGCAAGCATGAGTAATAAGATACTCTAACACCCCTTCAAGTCAAGCTAGGGGATAATAATAGAGGATGCAGTGTGAAGCCACATGTCTTTATAGATGCTAATCCATCATGTCATAGTACATGGATGTCAAGTCGATGTAATGACCAAGTTGAAGTAAGGAATGTTATTGAATATGAGGATCATTGAACACAAACATTACACTCCAAAATACTAGGTAGAATGATGAATCCAAAAAAGCATTAATTTAACACCCTCCAACATGATGGTGAGAAGTGAGAATAAAGACTAATGGGTCTATCACATTAGTGTCATTGGTGGGAATACCACACTGGTATCACTATAAGAATCACCAAGAATGACATGGAGTCAAGTACAATTCCTCATATGGGTTTTGGAAATTAAGGTTCCTGAATAAGATACCCATGTATGAAGAAGAAATCTAAAAAACACTCACATATGTGCAATATATATATAAATCTCATAAATTGGTTCAAATAGAGAAAACTTGTCGAAAAAACTCCCCCTAAAAGAGAGAAAAGAAGAAAACAGATAAAAATCCCACTAAAGATGATGTTGAAGTAGTTTGTACTCCAAGTAATTGAAAGTAATGAAGGAACTCAATCTCTATGAGTGGTTTGAATCCACTACATGATCAAAATAATAATTGACACTGGGCTTCACCCTAATAGCTTCTATTAAGAAGACTGCTAGTGGTGATAAAAGTGCAAAAGAGTCTTGCATGTGAAAGGAATGCTCAACATCAAATAATTAGAATGTACATACCCCCCATATTGCTAACTAGGTGGAGTGATAATAAAAGGTCTGCATGAGTGATCTGAATCCACTATTTGAACACCAAAAAGGTTGACACTATATGCACCATAATAACTCTATGTCACATTGAAAGAGACTATCAAACTATCAAAAAAGACAAGATGACACTAAGATTCACAAAGATAGCTACATTTCAAGTTCTGATAAATTATTAACTATCTAAAAAGTGGTGTCAAAAATATAGATAAAATCTCTCAATTATGATGGCCCATAGTGGTGATGGAAGAGAAAGCAGCTAAAGAAGTAAAGAGGTGTCTAGAATAGAGCACACAAATGCATGAAGGTAGACAAGGCTGAATCAACAAAGCTCCCATGGCATTTTATAAATTACTACGAGTATAATATAACCCATACACAAAAAAACACTAGATGGAAACAAGGAAGACATTGGGATTCACCAGAATAGCTCCAAATGAGGAAACTATTGACATGTCGTAAATCCATTAAGAGAGATGATCCAAAAACAAAGGAGCGAATAAGTAATGTCTCCATAAAAGAAGGCATGGTGATAAGAAAAGGGCCTCAAGGAGACATGACACAAACTAGAAGTGGGTCAAAGTACCAAATGCATGTCATGGGCTAATAAAAGTGTGTGTAAAATGGTGAAAATAGACATAGTTTATATAAACACACTAGAAAAGGATCAATAGCCAAAAATAATAGCTTGTAAAGCACATGTAAAAGGACACTGGGCTTAGTCAAAAATGCATTCAAGATAGTATGTGTGTAAAGTACAATGCAAGGCCCATAAACCCCTTAATAGTGATAATTCACACTCAAGAATAGGATGTTGGACTCAGCTAAAAATGTGTCTATGAGTGCAATAAATGATGATAATGCAATCCAAAAGAAGTAAGAATGAAGTTTGTGTGTCCTATGAGGGGGTCTAACCTCCTGCCAGACTGAACTTCACCCACTGACCTCTAACAAATGAAAGAGATAAGGTACATGTAAAATAATATTCCCTAAACCAATTCTCATAGCATATGAAATTCATCACCATTAAAATGTCACCACAAATTGTAGTAAAGGTAACACAACCAATGCAAAGAGACTCCCTAGAATGTGGCACTTTATATTTTAGTGTAGTTTACAATATAAATAAAATAAATGAATTGTAAATGAAAAAGTATGAAATTTTTGGAAATATGGTACTCAATTTCGAGCCACCAATAAAAAATTATTAAATAATCAATTTCTCATAAATAAGGCCTATTTAATAAAATTTACACTAAAATTTTAAAAAAAATTACTAAAACTAAGGTGGACCTAGCCTTCCAACCACTCATTAGAACCAAAACTAAACCAAGAATCTCCTCAAGCCAAAAAAATCAAAATTTACCACATAATCTTGACCTTTACAAGGATTTTCACATCATAATATATTATTTTTGTAAAAAAAAATAATCAAAAGAATATCCCTTTTAAATGAAAGTTCCCTCCTCCTTTACAATGTGTGCAATGCCCATGACCACTTGATCAAAAAATATCCTTGTCAATTATTTGTCCCCCCACCAAACAAAATAATATTTTACAATATCACAAATGGTCAAAAAACAAATTTTATTGGGTTAATTTAAAACCACATGATTCTTTTGCATAGAATTGACTATGGAAGTGGTTGGGTGGAAAAACCCAATGTGCAAAAGATGTGTTCCATTAACACCCCCAAAAAAACATCATCTATAATCTTAGACTCCACCCATAGGCCATTTCAATAGCTAAAGGAAGAAAATGAAAAAAACTAGGTGGATGGTGAATAGGGCAAGATATGGTGGATAGCTAGATTTGGAGAGATCTAATAAAGATACCAACAATTTCAGAACTAGTTTCTATACAGTTGGCTCTTTGTTGGCATAGATACATTGATTAGATGGATGATATATACTAAATCCTAGAAAGGGAAGGGTGAAAGTGTTCACAAATGAAAAAAATGGTGGAAAGATTAGTCAAGCCATGGTGAGTGGGAAGAAAGCAAAGAACATAAGAACTCTAGGACTAAAACCAATGTCATTCTTCATGTTTTCCTAAAGATTCTCTATAAATAAGAAAAAAATCAAGAAAATAATGGGAAAGCACACTTCTTGTGTGGTTCCTCATAGAAATTAAATTTCCATTCATTTAATTCCTTTGGATGGAAGCATTGGTATTATCCACAAATCAATAATTTGAAGCAAAATCATGCAACATTTTCTTAAGCATATGGTCTATCATCTCAACTTCTACGCTCACCACAACTATTTCACCCTCCACTGACAATCCTCCACTTTCCCTCATGGCCAACCATCCTCCACATGTAGCTTAGTTAGGAGGATGTGATTTAGATAGTCATTATAAAACTCAAAATTCTAAAATAATTCTGAATGAGATACACTAATATGCAGGGGTACATAGATTATACTTTAACAAATGTAATGCCAAATAACACATCATAGATCAGTTAGGGATTTAGAAGGCCATGGGTAAGTGATCTAATCAATTTGATTTATATTATGACCCACTCTTTATTATCGAGCACCACATGCCATCTCATAATTAACATGGTTTATCCCTATTCACTATGCAGCCTAACCTCCATGCCCAGCCAACACCACAGCTAGCTATTGTGTTCTACCACCAATTACTACCATAATTACATGTAAACAAATATAGATCTTGATAGAAGTAATTTGAATGTAGATAGATCTGAATTCAAATGATCCACATAAGAATGAAACAAAATCTCCTAGGATAGTAGTGTAGACACCTAAAACTGGCCATCGATAACCTCTAACCAATATTTTGGCCAATTTCCATCTAAAATGCACAATTTGGCCTAAAAACACTAAAACATGCTAAATGATGTGAAACTGACATATTCAAGTGCCAATTTTAGCTAGGGTATCACTAAATAGGGTAATGTAATTTATGAGCTAGCTAACTTTAATCAAATCATTTTGAGACAAAATGCCAAATTTGCACCCATGTACTCTAGACTACTCTTTCCTAACAAATATTTTTTACAAGATGTGTGCCCTTATTTTTTTTGGGTAACATTATAAATGGGAATATGGTTCTAATGCACCTAACATAGAATTCTAATTCTAATCTAGTCAAATTTAGGACCAATAACAAGGCATTCTGATCAATTTAGGTAATTTGTGCACAATGTGATTAATCATGCTTAAGAGCTAATTAACCCAAATCAAGGCCTAATCAAAAATTCTATGGAAACTTGTTGAATACTTTGTTTTGGAAATGAATATTGAATATTTGCATCATCAAGTGAGCTCATTTCATGGGAAGACATCCCTAGGCCATAAATGCCACAAATATTAGGATTCATGCCCTCCATGCGTCATCAATGCCTTCCATGATGCCCTCTGTGCCTCTTAATTTTCCCTTCTTCCAATTTCATGATGAGGATGATTATAAACTTAATTCCAAAAATTGAATTAATCCTCAACCACACATCTCAATCTTGAGATAGATGGTTGAGGTTGATTTTGATCAAATCTAAAAATCTATAAATAGGAGGCCTTACAACATCATTTCTAAGCTTTCTTGATGTAAAGTTATAATGCCAAATTAGTTCCAAAAGCTTCAAGTAACTAGTTTTACCATGCCAAATTGATTCCAAGCCAAGCCAAGCTACAAGCCAAAGGTTCCAAGGAGAGATGGAGGTAGCCAAGCTTCCATTACCAAGGAATTCATGAGCACAAGCCAAGTAAGCCACTACTACAAAGGAATTTGGAGCATCGAAGGAAGGTGAAGGGATTTTTGTGTTTGATTCCTTGATTTTTAGTTTTTTTATCATTTGTTTTTGTTAACTAAACTCTCCCTAGTGTCCAGGCCTAGAGATGTTATGCTATTAGTGTGTTTATTTAATTTTGTTTTCATTTTAGAACTAACACCATACTAACCATCTTCTCTTGATTCAAATTCCTAGATCACATAATGGCATGCATCTTGTACAAAATATTTGATAGGAAAGAGCAATCCAGAGCACATGGGTAAAAATTTGGCATTTTGACTCAAAATGATCTAATCAAAGTTAACTGGCTCATAAATTACATTACCGCATTTAGTGAGACCCTAGCCAAACTTGGCACTTGAATATGTTATTTTCACATCATTTAGCATATTTTAGTGTTTTCAGGCCAATTTGTACATTTTGGATGGAAATTGGCCAAAAGCCTAGTTAGAGGTTATCAATGGTAAGTTTTAGGTGTCTACAGGTAGATCTACAAAAATATCTATGATCCATATAACACAAAAGATAAACGTTTTCAATCAACATGAGAATATAATGATCCACTCAAGCCAACAAAATATGTGTTATGAGACAACACAATGTTTATTGATCATGCCTAATATGGGTATAAATAATCACCCAATCAACATGCCACTATGCCAAATATAGTTATGCTAAATTCTCAATGTCACAAATATAAAAACAAAATATTAGATTCAATGTAAAATTTCCAATGTATCCATATAAGCATATAACCTCAATGCTAGTGAAATGAAAAACAAACTCATCCAATAGACAAAAAGGCCAAGGTGTTCAAAATATTTATTCCATAAATGATAAACTAAAGAATAGGAAACTATGGATTGCATAAAAAATGCAAATCTAAAATGAAAGGGAAACTACAAGATGATTAATGGTTGTTGGAGGGTGGCTTCAATACCATGAAAGAGTTATTAAAACTCTTTAGCCAATATCTCTCTAATGGCTCACTACTACAACCACTGATGTTTCAACATACACACTAAGAAAGAAAACCAACTGTAAACAAGAAAATTATTATTCACAAAATATATGCAAAATATTATGAAGCATACAAAGCATGTATATTATAATGAAGAGAACTTGTTTATCTAGTCAATGCAAAATAATATGCAAGATAAACTAGGGAATGTGGGATAGATCCCCACATAAGACAAAATTATCAAAAGTCAATGACCTAGCTAGAACCTAGAAAACATGAATAATAAGATAATCTAATAGTATCTAGATGATTGGACCATGTACGGCTTGGTGCATGACCACTGTGCCAATTTATGCCTCATGCTCAAACACTTTTGACAAATTCAAATTTATTTGAACCTAAAGAAGTGCATCTTTGCCACACCTTTTAGGATTCTATTAGGGCACATATTTTGCCTAGATAGACTAATCTAGATTTACCCAAGATTGTAATTATTTTTAAAATCTCAACCAAAACCACTCAGTGTGAGGTTCTCACCTTCCTTAATCACATAGGATATTATCATAAGTTTATTTATAATTATGATTACAAAAAATCTTTATTATAACAATTAATAAAAAAATGGCCTCTTTCTCTAAACCAAAAGACATCAACAAACATTCAAGACCTTAAAGGAGAAATTTGTAATTACACCCATCCTCCAACCCAAATTGGATGACACCATTTCACGTACACATTGATGCTTTCGGTATGGTAGTGGCCACCATCCTTAGACAACCTAGTGAAGGGAATATGTACAATCCTATATATTTTGCTAGTCGTAAGCTAACACTGATAGAGATAAATTACTCTAGTACAAAATGAAAATCATTATCCATAATGTATGCACTCTAGAAGTTATACCAATACTTTTTATCCATTATGTTCACCTTCTTTATGGATCATGAAGCACTCAAATACCTTGTGAATAAACTTGTGTTATATGAATGAATCTACTGATGGATTTTTATCTTCTAATAATTCTAGTTATTTATCATAATGAAACTTGATAAGGTTAACTTTTATCTTAACCATCTATCATGTATTGAATCTAGAAAAATAGTACAAAAAATTGGGGACAAATTACCTGATGTACAACTTTATTAGGTTACTTTCATTCCTAAATAATTGGAGGAAATTTTTAATTTCCTTATGACAAGTTTAGTGCCAAACTTAGTGCCAGACCATCTTAGCACCTAGGAGAAGAAGTAACTTGTATGTGTTACCCCTTTCTAGCTTATTGATAGAGACTTGTATAATCTTGGCTGATATGAAGTATTGTGAAGGTACATAATGTAACATGATCACATGGAAGTCCTTTAAGAGGTCCATAAGGGTGTCATCAAAGAAATTATTCTAGTGATGTAATAACATGAAAGGTTTTCCTGGCTAGTTTGTGGTGTCCCACCTTATATAAATATGCCAAAGCTTATACATGTTAATGTGATATTTGTCAACACGTAAAAAAAGCAAACTAAAGGGATGTTATGCCCCTTCATCCAATATTTACTCATGAACCCTTTGAAAAATGGGATATTAATTTTATTGGGCCCATTAACCCTACTGCAAGATGAACTAACATGTGCTACAACATTTCTACCATAGACTATCTCACAGATTGGGCTAAAGCAATGCATACACATAATTTTATAGTTGTGATGTCAAAAGTTTCCTTTAGGAAAATATCATCACAAAGTATGGATTCCATTTAAGTTTAACAAGTGATCATGTCACTCACTTCCTTAATGAGATAATACACATCCTCTTAGCCTAGGTCATGATTATACATGATAAGACCACTCCATACCAACCTAAAACTAATGGCACTATTGAATCTTTTAACTAAATCCTTGGACATACATTAGAAGAGATTTTCAATATCAGTTACATTGACTAGGATGATCTAGTTTCTATAGTTGTATGCGCATATTGAACCACATACAAGAGATTGAACAAGAGTACTCTTTTTCATTTTGTCTTTGGTGTTAAAATAATTATACCTATATATTTTCTTGTTCTTTATTTATGTATTGCACATGTTGGTTGACTAGATGATGAAGAATATCTAAAATCATGCCTCAACACTTCATTATAGCTAGATGAAACAGAATTTCTTGCACATTGGAGTCAAAGAGTTGAAAATTAGAAGCATAAATCTTGGCATGATATACATCTTAAAAACAAAACTTTATCTCTTGAAATATAGGTGTTGGTTTATGATTCCAAGTTCACATGCCACTCTGGTAAACTTTGAATACATTGGGATGGTTCATTCATCATTCATAGCATCCATCCCATAGGTGCATTTAAATTAAGATGACTATATCACCAATTTATTCTAGACCATTTTAATGGTATTCGGCTTCAACCCTACCATTCCATATAATAATTCAAATTTTTTTAATAAGGCATATGCCACTAGAATAGTTTACAATTTTGTTTTGTTTTTAAATAAAGTTTAGCAATTTTTGTACGCATTTCATGTAGGTTAATTTCAACACAAGGTTATCTTTTGTTTTATCACTACTTAATTTGGTCATGCTTGTGGATAACCATAAACATATTTTAGTGTGGGATAAGTTTCAAAATGAATAAATTAAAGCTAGAGTTGGGAGGAATCATGCACATAAAGGCTACACAAGTGAAAACACATAAGGGTAATAATGCATGTAGGAGGTAGAGCATGATTGAAAGTGTGAAAAAAGAATGGCAAAGGAAAGACCACTATTAATGGGTTAGGAGGGGAAAATGGTTCTTTCCTTCAAAAATAGAAGTGCACATAAGGGGCATACAAGTGAAATCACATAAGTGTAATAAGGTACGCATGAGGTAACACATGACCATAAGTGTGGGAAAATAATGACAAAGGAAAATCCACTATCAATGGGTCAAGAGGGAAAAATTAGATCCCACCTTTGAAAATAGAAGTTTAAATATTTTTAAATTTGGCACAGGTGCACTGAATTGACAAAGTGTTAAGCATAATGGAAAGCGTGCAAAATGGAATTCATGGCATACTATTTGAGAACATTAATAATCAAAGAGGTGGATGAAGGCATGGGAGAATAAATTTAAGAAATTATTTAAGGCTATATAATGTTGGAGGGTCCTCATTTTGGAAATTTATTGTGGAAATATTTCTAATTTAAAAAAATTACAGAGATCAAATGAAGCCTTTTTAAGTTACAAGATTGCATTTATCAAATTTTAGTAACAAATTCAAAGCTAGTAAATGACGAAAAATCATTAGAAAAGAAAAATAGTAGAATTTTGACTATGGAAGAACTTTGGATAGATTTTCATGTTGTAGGTATCAACATCCTCAATTAAAGGAAGCTAAAGTAAGAAATTCAATGAATTTAAAGGTAAGAAACATGTATTCATTTGGGAGAGTCAAACGGCTGCATGTAAACCTTTAAGAATCCTAAGGGGTGATGTGTATAAAATAAAAGGCCATGAGAAGTGAGCCTTTGCCTATAATTCATGAAGAGGAAGAGTAAAAGGGTGTAAGAGGACATCCTATTTTGATCTAAGATGAAGTTCTTAATGAGTTTGGGGTGCAAAAAGAAAAATTAGCATAATGAGTTATAAAGACATATATCAAGAAGGGACTAGTGATGGTGCACAAGGGGAAAATATTTACAACACCAACTTCACCCTCTATTTTAATTAAAGAAATGCAATACCCTGAGTCGGTCTTGCACAGTTGCAAACTGGGAGTCTAAGGTTTTTTCTTCCCAACTACTTGACTATGATCACCATCAACCTAGAAATGAGGGAGACTTGTAGTGTGATGATGGGGTTAAGCATCAAAACACTAGGAATAAGGTCACTTATGACCACATTGTCTTAAATATATTGAACAATGTTCGAGTGTTCCAACTTTTCAACCTACCTTATTTTGGAAAGTTTATGGAGGCTATAAGATTTATAGTCTCATGTGTTTAGGAGGATTATTTATACTTCATAGGGCACATGATGTGGATCATTACCCAATGGATCAGTAAGCTAGCAAGGTTATAATGTTTGAACACTAACCTTAATGTGGATCTAGAGTACCATGATGCAATTGAGAAGGCAATGGTAGAATTAAAGTATAAAAATGATGGCCATTCATGTACATTTATATTCTCTACTATCTTACCATTTGATTATCTATGTGTTTGTCAATGACTAAGCTTGGGGTTCGGGACAAATGGAAAGAGGTTGATATGGTGTACCCCTATGTAGAAATCTTGATGGTCTAAGGGAAAAAGTACAATTATACCCAATACTTTATTGAAAGGATTGTGGAGGATGCTAAAAAGGCCCACCACCTACCAAATCATAAATTTATTTAGGGTATGATTCTTCTTTTATTGATGTTTTATTATATTGGTGTTTAAGAATACATTAGTAATGAACCGAAGTGGGTTTACCCACCTGAGAATAAATCCCCCATGTAATGGTTATAACAATTCACCTATCCAAGTGCCATCTCCCCTTCCCTCAAGATGAAAATGAAAGGATGGTTCGAAGGGATGAAGTAAGCCTTTAGAAATGAATGGTACATCCCAAAGGATTTTTCCATGTAGATGGGAACTCGAGCTCAATTTATTATTATGCAACATTATTCACTCATGGACATTTAGATGGAGCCCATGGATAACTTGTCAGGGTGTCTAAAATTACCATATGCTTTCACTACCAATTATTTCAATAATTTTATAAATTGCATTGCTAATGCATGCAAGGTGCACATTGACTTTAATAAAATTGATGATGATACTCATACTCTTCAGCAATTATATTTATAAATGGGGAAGAAGACATATATGGAGAAGATTTCATCAAATAACACCAATATCAATGCAAACTAGATTTTCATGGGGGATCACATTCATGTATTATATTACATATTAAATATTAAGAAGGCTTTATAAATCCATGAGGCCACCATAGAAACCCTTCCCCTTTCACTATAAATAATATCTTAAAGAAGGACTTGAATATAATAGAAGATTCCAAGTCCTGATGCCACTGAGAGTGCACAAGAGGATAAATGTAAGTGGTAAAGGATGGCCCCATCACATCTAAAATACCAAATGGATGCCATTAGTGCAATAATAAGAGGGCCTTGATATCACTCAATAGATATTTATTCCTTCAAGAAAAGAGCATTTTGTATTGAATGTTAGGGTATCTAAGTAAAGGGTGGAGACTCATGAGGCATTACCTAAAAGGGAACCTATCCCAAGGGTCCAAAAGGAAGCCACCCATGAACCAGAAAAGGATTCCTCATGAAAAAAAGATGATCTTTCCCCTAATGACATGTAAATATATATTGAGAGTCCCACTAGTTAAGAGGGGAGGACATATGCATAAGCTTAGACACTAGTGACCAATATGCTAGCCCAAGTGGCCAACAACAAACTGATCTAAATGTTGAGATACTTGACTACGATCCCACTAGTTAAGAGGGGAGGACATATGCATAACCTTAGACACCAGTGACCAAGATACTAGCCTAAGTGGCCAACAACAAACTGATCTAAATGTTGAGATACTTCACTACGATCCTAATAAGGGAAAGGGGCCTACTAAGGAATCTAAGAAACAACAAGGAAATAAGAGTGATAACCTCCTCATTCATGGATATATCTAACAAAACATCACTAAAGAGGAATTATATATGTGGGATTATTTCTATGAGGAAGACTCCTCTAATCAGACCCATTGTGAACTCTCCTTTTACATGGATATTTATAATGAGGAATGTCACTCTGAGCTTCTACGAACTAGTACAAATTTGGAATGAGAGGGGGTTGGTTTTCTTAAGGAATTTTACATGGATCCTCAACATTGTTCACTAGCTCAATCAAGAACAACCCTCATTAAGTTGGCTCTTGTGGTTAATAGGTAAAATTATCTACATATCTATGATGTTGGCCAACTATAGTGAAATCACCAAAAGGTCATTACCATGTATTGATACAATTGTAATAAAAGGTTGAGGCTTGAATATTAACTATAATATCTCAAGTACCATTAAGAAATAATAATGAAATCTCAAGTGAGGACTCTAAAACTCTATAAAACAATTTATAAAATGAGATGGCACTTGCCAATAGGATCCCCCTTATAGGTGAAGCCATCAATAAGTTGGATACCATGGTATATCTTTTGTTGAAAAATGCAAAGACCAGGTGAATCCCTAGAAAGAGAAAACTTGGGTCATGGATTTATTTACTAAGTAAATCAAAATATGTAAGAGATTTTTGGCCAAGGTTAGTACCATAGCTCCCATCATTGATGGAATTTATGTAAAATTGGCACAACCCACTAAAATTTTAGAAGTTAGGATTGAAACGAAATATCACCAGTGCCATCAGATATTTGAGAATGCGATAATAATAAAGGATAGAGTGTAGTACACAAAATTATTCTAGGACATGAAGGAACTAGAAAATAAGATTAACACTCACTACGAGGAGATTAATACCAATTTTTGACACTCTGAGTATAGGTTTTGATAGAAGTTGGGATGCTCGATGATGTCTACAAGGATGCCACTTCTAAACTTGAAATTTTGATGACATAATTAGGTAAATTTATAGAATAAATTGAGGACACAAAATCATTGAAGGGAGATGTTAAGTAAATTAACTCTAAATTATAAGCTACCCTCAACCACTAGGATTAAGTCAAGCACCAAGTTGAGCAATTGGGACCTAAATTTTTGAATTTAGAAGGACTTGAGGATGGTACATAGTCTAAGATGGACTATTGGCTTAGTATAGGGTGATGTTGGACCTTAAATTTTGTATTTATTTATTTTAAGTAGTTTTTGAATATGGCATGAGAGATATGGGTGTGGAAGTAAACCTAAGTGTGGGAGACAGAAGGTGTGGAAGGTGTTTTCATGAGATAACCAAGTCTTGAGGAATAAGGATTAATAAAACATAAAGGAAATAAGGATAAAAGACTCTAAAAATTAATGTATGATTTGGAAAATGGTAGGGAAGGTGGAAATGGTTAGGAAATGGTTTGTGTAAGCATCATATGAGAATAGTCAAGTGTGAATCTAGCATTATCCCATGAGAAGATAGGAGCATGATGAAAAATATATATCATAGAGAGCGTATATAAGGGAAGCTAGGCCCAAATCCATAGGAATTAATTGTAATGGCTTCCCATGACTCATTTTTTTAAATGGCCATTGACAAGTCATCATTATTGACATTAATACTAAAATATAAAGATCAAGGTAAAACCATGTATAAATACCCTCTAGTTTTTCTTTGAAGAGTTATTTTTGTTGTTATAATGGTAATCTTGTAATTGTAATATTGGGATTAGTTATAAACCTAAAATGTAGTATGACATGTATGGTGATCCTTGATATGTAATGTAAAATAATACTTATATTTTTTAAATACCTTTTGTCATATTGTTATGGAAGCAATGGTACCACTACTCTTATTCTTGATTTACACCTATATTTTTTTGTGATGAATAAACTAAGTATGGAATGAGGAATTTGTTATGAATAGATATACTATCAGGTATATTATCATAACTATGTGCATGTTAAATCACCCAAATATAGGGAGCTTGGTGGAGTGATGACTGTGGCTGGAGGAGGGCACGCGGTCGACCCGTCGACTAGTGAGCCGTCGGCAGACCTCAGGGCTGAGGCTACGCCACATGGGGATAATAGGGTAGATTTTTCAACCTTTTATTCCAGCGATAGAGTTAAACTGAATAAAGTCAATGGGTGCTTACTGAGAAGGTAGGACCGACCAGTTTTGGTCATCCCTCAGGAGACAATACAAGAAGACATTGAATACCTTTCTTCACACACCTTGATCTGTAAATTCTTAGGCATACACATCCCTCAGGCAGCTCTGGAAGCATGGATTAGGCACTCATGGGCAGTCAATGGAGACTTTGACATTATGTTAGCAGGGAATAACTACTTCATGGTGAGTTTCTCTTCTGTGACAGACCGTAATCATATTTTTGAAGGAGGACCTTACTTCTATGAAAGAGTAGGTCTATTTCTCAAACCATGGCATTCAGGGTTTAATACGGCTGAGGAATTGCCAGCGTGTGTCCCGGTTTGGGTGCGTCTCCCACGGCTGCCATTGGAATTCTGGAGGGAGGACATCCTCAGACAGATAGTGGCTATGTTGGGCACACCAACAGTGATAGCCCATCAATCTCTGGACAGGAAATTCATTACTTACGCTCGAGTCTGTGTGGACATGGATTTGAACAAGCCTCTTTCGGATTCATTAGAGATTTATATGGGCTCACTGAAATGGATTCAACAGATTGACTATGAATCAATTCCATTCAGATGTAGAATTTGCCATGTCTATGGCCATTTGCACCGACAGTGCCCCCAGGTTAGCAAAGACAAAGATCCAATGTCAGACTCCACAACGCCTTCTGCTGTCTTGAGCAGCAAGGGGGCTGGGATTGCAGGCCAGAATGATAGAGCAAAAACCCAACCGGACAGGTTGAGTAAAGGGAAAAATCCAGTAGTTGGGAACTCGGCGTAGGGCTCAGCTGATGTCTTCAGTAGTGGAATGGATGACTTCGTACCAGTATGAAAGCGTGCTAGAGGTCGAGGGCAACGAAGAGAAATTGTGGAGAGGCAGATTGATTAGGGATTTAACAGGTTTGAGGCCCTTGACAACATGATCATTGAAGAGGGATTTTTGATGCAGGAACCTGGTAATGAGGTGGGACAGCAGAACCAATGCCCAACACTTTTAGCCGGACTTGATAGAATGGACCAAGCGCATCCAGAGGATTCCCTGAGACTAGAGGCAGGACAACTGGCTGATTTGCAGGAGTTGAAAGAGAAGGAAGTGAGATGGGCAGATTTAGTGAAGGAAGGAGAGTCAACAAGAAAAGATAAAAGTCTGGCTTTGGCCCTTGGATTAGTGCAAAAACAATTCAAAAAGGCCACTTCATCAGCTGCTCCTAAAGTGAGGAGGCGAAAAGACTAGGACAAACTCAAAATTACAGGTGATTTATTGGTGGAGTCTGGGGTTGTCAAGACCTTAGAGGAGCATTTTCCCCAATCCACCCAATGATAGTTTTATCTTGGAATGCAAGGGGATTGAATAGCTGCCCCATGCAAAAAGCTATCCGTAGATTGGTGTGGGAGCACTCATCGGACATTTTTTGTATACAGGAGACTAAACTTTCAGTGGATTCTCTATTTGCTAGTATGCCAAACATCTAGAATAATGGGCAATGGCAATGTATAGGAGCCAGAGGTAGTTTGGGAGGACTTGCTATGGGATGGGATCAGAGGAAAATTCTGCCACTACATTGGATTTCTAATATTTTGGCTTTGTCAATGACAGCCTCTTCTTTGGAAACAGGTGAATTGTGCTTGGTTACCACTGTGTATGCCCCAGGGGACATCGAGGGACAACAACAGATATGGGCGCATATCCGCTATGTTCACCAATGTTTTCCATTCTTGCCATGGATTGTTACAGGCGATTTCAATGCAATAATGAGCCTGGAAGAGAAGAGAGGTGGGATAAACCGCTTAAGCCCCTCCTTGGAGTGTCTTCACCATAATGCTGCATCACTTCGCATCACGGATGTGAAACCTACAAATGGGCTTTTTACTTGGAGCAACTAAAGATCAGGTAATGCAGCTATTTCTGAACACCTTGACAGATTTTTAGTTTCTTGTTTTTGGCAGTCTAGTGCTTTTACTCTCACTTGTGAGATTTTGGATTGGAGGGGTTCAGACCACTGGCCTATCAAACTCTCTATTGGTCAGATTTGTGGTCCTAAAAAGCCTCCATTTAAATTTTAGTTGATGTGGATCCGTGACCCCACCCTACATGATCTCATAGAACAATGGTGGAGACAAGGGGGTCCTGCTTATGGAACAACCATGTACTCCTTTCTGAAAAAGCTTCAATATGTCAAAAAGAAATTGCAGATTTGGAACACGAACTGTTTTGGGAACTTATAGGGTATGAAGAGGAGAATGCAAGACCAGCTGGACGGCATAACTAGGCAAATAAGAGACTATGGCCTCTCGGAGGACCTTCGCCTGGAGGAATCTAGAGCTGCAAAAGAACTTGCTGAGTGGGAGCTTCGAGAGGAGATTTTTTGGAAGCAGAAGGCACGCATTGAGTGGATACAAGAGGGAGATAAGAATACTACCTTCTTTCACAAATCTGTTCAAGGAAGAAGAAATGGAAATTTTATTACCTCTCTCTTTACATAGGACGGGACGCACCTCTCTTCCTCTCAGGATATCAGCAGAGAAGCGGTTTGATACTTCTCTGATCTCTTTGCTAGCGAACCACTGCTGGATGAAAGGGCAGAAAATGTAGTGTTGTCCTGCATTCCATCCTTGGTGGATGATAGAATGAATGATGGTCTTATGTGGCCAATCGGAGTGGCGGAAGTGGAGGAAGCATTGTTCAGCATGAAGAGAGGCAAGGCCCCTGGACCTGATGGATTCCCTGCTGATTTTTTTCAAGAATATTGGGATATAATTAAGCAAGATTTGTTGAGTGTCATACAGGAATCATACTCAAGCAAGGAAATTCTTAGAGCTGTGAATGCTACATTCTTGATGTTAATCCCGAAGAAGGAATAGGCAAATAAGCTTGAGATGTTTAGGCCCATTGCGCTTTACAATGTGGTTTATAAAATAATTACTAAGCTTATAGCGCAAAGACTAAAAAGACTCCTCCCCAATCTTATTTCTGAGGAGCAAGGAGGGTATGTAGCTGCCAGACAAATTTTAGATGGAGTGGTGATAGCATCAGAAGCTATCCACTCTATGAGTACTTCACAAGAGAGAGCGATGTTTATTAAGCTTGACCTTGCGAAAGCCTATGACAGGGTTAGTTGGAGATTTTTACGGAAAATTTTGGAGGCCTTTGGGTTCAAGCAAGACTGGATTAACTGGGTGTTCAGCTATGTTGCCACGCCTTCCTTCTCGGTTCTTGTTAATGGGGAGCCTACGAAACTTTTTAGAGCCTATAGAGGTCTCCGTCAAGGAGATCCACTCTCCCCATATCTGTTTATTCTCATGGCTGAAGGGTTTGGGCGGCTCTTCAAGAGTCGTGTCTCCCAAAATTTGATACAGGGATGGAGATGGGAAGGTGAGCTTACCACCTTGTCCCATCTTCAATTCGTTGATGACATTATCTTGGCAGGTAAAGCACGGATAAAGGAAGCGGAAGCTTTCCGAGCAACACTGGATAATTATCTAGCGGCCTCAGGACAGCGGATTAATGAACATAAATTTGCGATAGTCTTCTTTAATACCCCTGAGTCTATTCAGAGGAGAATTGCTGCTACACTCCAGTTTCAGATTCATACACTACCTGTGGTGTATTTAGGGTTCCCCATCGTGGTGGGACGACAGCCCAGGTTATTTTGGCAAAATATTTTAGATAAACTGACAAAATGTAAGCCATTGGACTTATAGATGGCTATCTATAGCAGGTAGAGTTACTTTGCTCCAATCTGTTATCCAAGCTCTTCTTATATACCGCTGCATGGTTCAGAGTGCACCGGTCTATTTTTTAAAAGAGTATGATGCGCTTTCTAGGACGTTCTTGTGGAGTGGCAATTTTTAGAATTCTAAGTGGAGTCTCATCAATTGGGACATGGTTTGCAGCCCAAAGAAAGAAGGCGGCCTGGGCCTGCGGTCGGCCATTTTAGTTAACCAAGCACTTGCGGCCAAACTCTATTGGCATTGGTGCACTTACTATTCTTCCTTGTGGGCCTGAATCTTGACTGCCAAATATATTTCAGGCACTAACATTTATGATATAGCTAGAACTCCTGTTGAAGGGAAAGGATCGATGATCTGGAGTACCCTCAAGCTTGGAGCGCATTTGGTTAAAAATGGTCTTTTTTGGGTTTGCAACAGTGGTTCGGAGGCCTTATTCTAGGAGGACTCCTGGGATGGTGCACCACCTTTGCTTCACTCACATCCTCATCTGCATTCCCTTGCGGACTCCTTTCATGCTGCTGGATGGAATACGGTGATACAATACAAGGAGTCTTATAATATGGGAACGAGCATTGGCTACAGGTGGAAACATTCCTCTGATTGGCTGCCTGGAGGGTCAGATGAGGAGAGGATGGTTTTATCCTAGATTCTGGATGCTAGAAGGTGTAGTGCGCTATAGGGACATGATACTCTTGTGTGGAGTGGTGATGTAATGGGACAATATTCTGTGGCTACAGGATACAGGACCCTGATTGAGCAAATGATGGAGGTTGGTCAGTTTCAGTGGGGTAAGTATATTTGAAACTGATGGGCTTGGGCCAAATGCAATTTTTTTCTTTGGCTACTCACGCATAAGAGATGCCTCACCTGGGACAATCTCCAGAGGAGGGGCTTTCAGGGACCTTCCATGTGTTTTTTATGCTATAACAGTGAGGAAACTGGAGTTCATTTCTTTTTCCATTGTTCTTTTGCTGTTCAAGTGTGGCACCTGTGGTGGAGGGTGTGGAATGTTCCTTGCAGGCACATCTCCAATCTTAATCATTTCTGGTCTCGTTTGGGAGAAGCTCCAATTATAAATGCCCTGTTTTAGAATGCATGGGCGGTGGGTCATTCCTTCATTCTATGGCACTTGTGGCTCGAAAGGAACCGACGCATCTTCAGGGGAGAGAGGTTGGAGTTGGGTCTTTTGTGGCTTAAAATTACCAACGCTCTCCAAGAAACCATTTTTGCTAGGGGCGCGATGGACTCTACTGGCGTTCTGGGAGCGGAGGCTGTTTGGACGTGCCTGGGTGTTAATCTTCACAATGCTAGAATGGATTTGGCTGGCAGCAGCTTGGCGAATGGGAGGGAGAGATAGGTTCGGCCAATTAATAGAATTGGGCACTGGAAGCCACCTGTGGATGGTGTTTTTAAAATAAATACCGATGGATCCTCTCGCGGGAACCCAGGCTCGGCTAGAATTGGAGGAATTGGGCTAGATAGCTCAGGTAACATTCAATTTTTATTCTCCATTTACAGAGGCTATCGCACTAATAATCAGATGGAGGCCGAGGCTATTCTGGAGGCTGTGAAAAATTGTTGTGTTCACGGTCATCTCAATGTCATTTGTGAGTCAGATTCACAAGTTGTAATTAATCTGTTAAATAAGGATAATTCTGATAAGGTTGAGTGGAATTTAAAAGTCATTATTCAACAGATTAGGCAATTAAGTTAGTCCTTAAATTCGATTTCCTTTCAACACATCCCATGAGAGTGGAATGGAGTGGCGGACACTCTGGCCAAGTGGGCCTCAGAAAATGGGACTTCCTGGAACATCACTGAGTTGAATATGCTTCCCGTGAATATGTGTCAAAAGCTGGTCCAACTGGTGGATCAGGAGAAAATATTGTAATTGGTTTCTTGTTTGGTGCTTAATAAATTTTTACCCCCTTTTGAGTCAAAAAAAAAATCACCCAAATATAGAGAGTTTAATGCATACACAATCATGTTATAAAACTGACAAGAACTGGTCTTAAGTTGCATGCTTGAAGTAAGTGCATGAGATCATTTGTCATGTGATATGATAGTGGGATATCTCATTGGAATTCATATTCTATTTAGGTGAATGACTAAGATAAGTAATTTTAAACTAAAGGAATAGACCCAAACAACAAATTATGGTTTCTTCTATTTTCCTTGATTATAAATGAGGATAAAAAACTAACCCTGGGGAAAATCATTGCATTTGTTCTACATGTTTTACTATAATTTTTCACTTTTCTTAGTTTTAAAAAAGAGAAAAACTAATTATGGGTGTGGTATAAATACCTAGTTTAATGTGCACAAATTGAATCTATATGATTTATGGATAAATCCTCTTTGGATAGGAAGGAATAACTTTCAGATAAGAAAGCACTAAAGGAAAACTTGTTTGTTAGACAAGTAGTTGGGTGGATTGCCTAGCGTGACCAAGATCCTAGAAGAGAGAGCTTCCTAGGAGTCTATCAATCCACCTTATTTAAATAATTTAATGTTTGTAATGAAAAATAAAGTTACTTGCATAAAATAATAGCAAATAACTTAAATTAAATACAATAATTATTAAAAATATGACTAAAATAAAGTAATAGTTTGATTAATACTAGTGCTAAAAACTGGTCAAGTTAAAGGTTTTGGTTTTGGTTTGGAAATGTAAAAAGGGCTTTAAAAAGATGGTTTGGTTGGCATTGGTAAATGGACAAGGTGGTAAAATTATTAAGATGGTAAAAGGGGTAAATGATGGTCAAGAAGCCAAAAAGGGGAAATGGTGGTCAAGAAGGCAAAATGGGTAAATGGTGGTCAAGAAGGTAAAAAGGGGTAAATGGTCAAGAAGGAAAAAGGGGGTAAAGGGGTAAATCGTAAGAATATAAAGGTAAGAAATAAAAGTAAAGATAATAATCTATGGGGTTGAAGGTATGGAGGTCCAAAATAAAAGGAGGCCAAGGGGTAGGTTTGAGGTCAAGAAAAGAGAAGGCCAAAGAGATGGAAATTGAAGTTACAAAATTAAAAAAATTACCTCATGAAGATGCTGGAAGATTTTGATGAATTTGATGTTGTTGTTGATGCTTTGTGATGGATTACAATTTTGGTAGAGTTTTGTTTCTTCAAGCTCTTCTTCTCCAAGATGAATGACCTCCAAAACCTACAAGATAAAATGCTCTAACCCAAGACTAACTTTCATGGGTGAAAGGGGGTAATATTTATAGCATTTAATGCCAAGAAACATGACAAAGGAGTAAATAGTGTAAATGTGGCACCATTTTAAAAGTGGGTGGATAAGTGGGTTAAGGGGATAAGGGTGGTGGGATTCCCACTTCATAAATTGTGTCTTCCACTTTGCTAAAGTGCCTCCCACTTTGTTAATGTTTCCAAAATGGGTGGAGATAATTCTCATAGATCCAAATAAGTCCAAAATACTTTCCACCATCCACTTTTATCTTTTTACCATGGGAGGGTAAGTGCTCATGAAGGATAAATATGGTGTGATTCCTAATTCATAAGTGTGTTTCCCACTTTTTAAGTGTGTCCAAAATAAGTGGATATCATGCCCATGTGTCCATATGGGTCTAAAATACCTTTTAACACCCACTTATTTCTTTTACCAAAGCACCCAACAAGTGGGAACCCCACTTTGGACACCATTATGATTCATGAAGCTAAAAGATGATGTTGAATAATGGGCCCTTATGGAAGAATTCAGCATAATTTAGAGGGGGTCCTTCCAATGCTTAATGATGTCATTAAGCACCTTTGGAAATGGTCCCAAGTGGGGTATGATGTCTCACTCCAAGCCATCTCATTTCCGAGCCATGTCACTTGCCATATCACTATTGAGTCACCTATCATGTCACCATGAATAGTGACATGCCATGTCATCATGAAGAGTGCCAGTGAATAGTGATAGTGAATAGTGATTTGGAATAGTATTTTCAAATAGTACTATTCAAATAGTGATAAGTGAATAGTGACTTGGTTAGGTTAATAGGTTTGGGTTAAGGGTCATAAAGGTTTAGGTGGTCCCTAGGGTGGGTCTAAGGCATTCATACATCTAGAAACTTTTATGTGTAGTTTTTTAATGTCTACATTTGCCCCTTTTTGTTATGTAGCTTTTGAATTAACCAACTACAAAATAAAAATGGATTATTGATCAGAGGTTTGGTTACCTCGAGTATGGAAGGATGTGTTCCCCCTCAAACTAAAAGTTGATGAGGGAAAGTGAAATTGGGTAAAATTTTGATAAGTGGTTGGTGGTGAGTCACTAGGTGGTGACAAAAAGGTTTAGTCATTGGAAATGTAGACATGTGCATAAAATGTGACTAAGGGATATAGACAAGATCACACACAAAAAAAAGTTACCAATATTGGTAAAAATAAGGGTCAATTCTAAGGGACAAGTGACCAATATACCACATGACCACAACTGTGGTTAGGTACACCTGTTAGTCTCTTAGATAAGTTTAGTGTTTTTTTGAGTATCAGAGTTAAGAAGTGTTCCCTTTAAAAACACAAATATTCTAGTTGTGCACTAGGTGGTGCAAATTCAAATTTTCAACATGGCAAGATTGGTCAATGTATCCAAAAGGACCAAGTCATGGTCATTGTAAAAATATGTGATAGTTTGAGTCAAAATGGCCAACGTTGAGGTGGATGCATTCTAATGGTTTGTTGGTCGATGGTACATGATTTTATGGATACAAATGTGTTTTTATCATAATGTGTCAAAGAAACTCAAAATCCCTGGATATGTAGAGGATTTAAAGGGGAAATAGGTGATAGGTAGTGTGAAAGGAATAGTTGGAGAGGGATAAGATATAAAGAGAGGACCCCTGTACAACATACCAATAGGTTAAAGGAAGAAATGGAAGAACTTTAGGCAATGAACCTAATAAGATTATGTGCATTAAAGTAAGAGAGTGGAGGACATACATATAGGAGCAATACAAACTAGTGATCGCACTCTAATGAGTGAGGAACTAGAGTGCAAATAGTAAATATGATGGATATCCAATAAGGGATGATGTTAAGGTGAACTAGGTAAAGTAGGAGTGATAAGATAGTGAGGTCATATATAAAGATGAAGTGGGATAAGGATGGAATAATCCAAACATTGATAAGGAGGGGGAAAAATCATGAAGCATAAGGAATGTCATCAAGAAAGATAAGAAAAATGAATTGAAATGGAAAAATGAGAAAAAAAAATGGTAGAAGATGGGGGTTTGAGGAATGTACTAAAAATGATAGATTGGGGAATTGAAAAGGAATGTGAGAGAAGGTGAACAAATATGAATAGGAAGGGAAGGATTAGAAACATGATAAGACAAGAAAGAATTGAAAATAGGTCTAAAAGAGACCAAGGGAAAATAGTTTGGTGATGAAAATGAAAATGAGGAAAAAGGAGTGGAATGAGGAAACAAAAAAGGATGACAAGAGAGTGAAGAAGTATGTGGTATCATGACCAAGTAAGCATGGATAAGATAAATGATGATAGGAAAGGAGAGGAACAATGAAGAAAATGATATGGTGGTGTTAGAGATAAGAATGGGATGGAAGATGGGAAAGGGTTTAATAAAAATGAGGGGAAGTAAAGGGTGGGTGGATAAGAAGGTGAAGAGATAAGGTAGGTGGAAATCAACTTGTTAGAAGAGATTGACAAGATGAAAAGTGGTGAGGTGGTGAACAAATAGGGGAGATAAAATGGAAAATGGATGAGAGGAAAGGGAATAATTGAAGTAATAGAGAAACAAAATGAAAGGGAATGAGATGATAATAAGATATGAAGATTAGGGATGATAAGAAAAAAAGAAAGGAAGAAGTAAGGTAGTTGGCAAGGATATAAATAAAGGACATTCACATAGATGCAAAAGAGAAGTGTGGGTAGAGATGGGAAGAGGAAAACGGGAATTCAAAATACAAAAGTATAGAAAAGATAAGAAGAAAAGGGGAATTATGGAAGGATTCTCAAAGGTTAAATACCCAATTAAAAGATAGTTGTGGAGGAAAGAAAGAAGACAAAAAGGATGAAAATAAAGCAAACAAGAAGAATTAAAAATGGGAAAGGTGGGAAGAATGGAAAATCAAAATAAAATGGTAGCACATGTAGGAATAAAAGTTGGATGCTAGAATAAATAGAAGAAATAGAAAGTATGAAAGAAGTAAAACATTTGAAAGATGAAAAAAAAAATTGAGAATTAAAATGAAGATGGTTGAGAAGCAGTGGAATAGAAGTAACAAGGTGGTATCAAATAAGAGAAAGATGTAAAAATGTCCATCGGTATACAATGGAATAGGATGATGTGGAATTGGTGAGGAAAATAGAGTGATGAAGAGGGTACGATAAATAAACAAGGGCAAGGGGAAATGATGAGGATGGTGAAAGAAGACAAAGGAGATAGAGGGAAAGGTTGGTAGGAAGAGGAGAGAGACAAAAAATATAAAAAGTTGGTGGGGGAGTGAGCAATTAAGCAATTGCAATTAATGCAATGAAAGGTGATGGGGAGGCCAATGAAGTAGAGGAGATGGTGGCTTTATAGGAGATAAGAGAGGAAAATGATGAAGGTTTTTAATCCTTGTTTTAAAATATATTAACAAGCTAGAAAAGTGTTTAAAAGAGATTCACAAGCTGGATAAAGGGAGAAGGTGAAGAAATATGTAGAGAAGAGGAGGAAAAGATTTTTAGGCAAGAAGGGAAAATAAAATAAGGGATACAGTTGAGCTGAGCTTAGTAATTAAGCATTGCCTACATAGTCCAAAAATACCTCAGGCCAATGTAGTTATCGTTATGACTAGTTAATTGTATTCAAATGGGTTACCCCAATTTGATGTACCATGTGGTTTAGATTGGGTTAAAGGTCTACAGATAAAAGGAAGCTCCAAAGGGTAGAGAAGGTGATGATAAGGGTATAAAAAATGTTGGGTGCTAAAGTGCAAATAGGTGTGAAAAGTACAAAAAAAGTGTGATAGCCAAGATCATGTAAAGACATGGTTGTCATGATTAATAAAAATAAAAGGTAGTGCTAAGGGAAAAGTGACTAGTGTATCACATGACTGCAATTATGGTTAGATACACCTATTAGTATCTTAAATAGGGTTAGTGTTTCCACGGGTATTCAAAATTTAAAGTGATCCCATGGAAAACACAAGTGGGTCAAGTAAGAATAAGGTGACACAAATTCAAAAATGGTCAACATGGCAATGTTATCACTGTGATTAAAAGACCAAGTAAAAGTTGTCACAAAACACACACAAGTTGGGCTGAAAGGGACCAACAGAAAGGTGATGAGGTGGTTAGGGTGTTTGTTTAGCATATATTGATCATTAAATGGTAAGATCAATGGCCAGAGATTAGTGAATAGTCACCATAATGATCCCACATGCATTAGGATGAGAAAACACAAATGGGCAAGGGAGGATGAAGAAGAGGTTAACACAATGCTAATCACCACAAATGTCCATCAATGGATCTAAGCCAATGAAAATGTGCCTTCATGAGGAGGCTATGCCTTCTAAAATTATGTGAGGGTATATTCATAATGATGGAATTTATCACTACAAAATGAGGTTTAGAATATGGGCATCTATCAGGAGCTGCATAGTCTCTTTGCTAAAAGATCCTCATCACTATGAGCCAAGATTTATGGGTAGTAGTAGAGGAATGACTTGCAAAGATTTTTTTTGATGGATAAGTAGATTTTATGAGGTATAAAATTAGTAACATGGTAAATGAAAGAGGATGGACCATGCTTGACTCAAGAGCTATAGTGCTCGATGAGGCAAAAGGTGTCTATGTCTGCATCCTCTATCCCAGTACCTTGGAACCAATGACTTTGGATTCCACTCAAAATAGGCCCTAACAATAGGGAGATACATGGGCTAGGATATTGGTTATACAACTGGATAAGATAGGGGAGTTTCTATACTGGTATGTATTTGGAAGTTATTACCACCATAAATAGTGACAATTTTGGAGGCATGATTGTTGTAGTGGCCCATGGCTGGAAGACAATTTATGTTAACCAGGGTAAAGGTGACAATAACACAAAATACCACCAAACCCACAAGGACCACAAGATGACAAAGAAAGCAAAGACATATAATGCAGATTAGATGATAAGGGTGACAAAAAGACATCATGATGGTGCATAATGACTTTATCAAGATGACAAGATAGATTGAAGGCTACGTGCCCACATGAAAAGATAATTAGACATGATTGTTTCATGTGGGAAGACTATTCAAGGGAATTAATGACATCATAGGACCCTCCCCATTGATAGAATGGATAATCATGTTGGTGAGGAAAAATTGTTAGATATTCTATTTAAATAATCGTGCTAAGAATGAATGCCCATGGTTAGGTTATCATTTGGTTTTGAAGGTTTTTGATAATGCATATAAGTACACAAGGTTGAATATTGAAAATAATGGGAACAATGGTGGAGATGATCAACAACCCCCATAATCCAAAATAATCTATACAGTGAATGTGCATATCTACTAAATATTGCAACATGTAATGGTGATAATGGAAGTGTTGTTAAACCAATATCAAGAGGAAAGACACCCATGACCTGAGCTCAAGCCTAAACTCTTACCTCCTCAACAGTAAAGAAGGTTAGAATTTCATTATGCAAGGTGCAGAGATAGATAACATCACCTTTAGGCTATCCATGGAGGGAACTTTCACTATCCAAAGGTATGTGCATTGAGGCAATGACAGGGGTTACCCATGCAAGCATAATAATTAGAGTAGAGGGAGGAAATAGTTATGATGGCTGAGTAGGGTAAAAGACCTAGAGAAGAATATGATTCTGACCCTATGGGGAGGAATTTAGAAGAGGAGAATAGAATACACCCCCTAGTGGCTATTGATATGGGTAATGTTGTTGAGTCTAGCTAAGCAAGCAATCAACAAGGAGTATGTTTTGACATAAATCCAGAGTCACCAGATAATAAATTTAATGCCTAAGTAGAAAATTTATGTATGTATGTGCCTTAGGCAATGTGGGTGTAATCTGATGACTTTATATGTGTTGTTCAACACCTCACACCCTAAAAAAAATATTGCACAGTTTGATGTTATTATTCTTATGGTTGCGTGGATAGTTATGATTATGGATGTTGTAATCTCACTTAAGGTAAAGAATACAAGGTAAGGCAATGAACAAAACTAGATGGTAAAGTGAATAATATAATCAAGAGATAAATGTCATAAGGAAAATATCAATTAATCACATTAGTATAAGAAGAGGGCATGATGCTTCTTCTTTGATAAAGAATAAAAATAGACCTAAACTGGCATTGGCTTAATGAACATAGACCCTTCAAATTCTTTGTATAAGTAGTTATTAGTTGGTTGAAAGGTGTCTTGTCCACATAAGGTTATGTAAGCTCAATAATCCCTTACATATAGTGTAAAGGGGAGATAGGTGAAAATGGAACCCTATTTCTAGACTAGCATGCCTCATCTATAGGTGCCTAAAGAGTCAATTATAAACACGTCTATGCCAAAATTATGTATACTAATCGATGTCAAAAGTATAATTATGAAATTTGATTGTAGTTTCCACCTTATTATGTTGCTTGAGATTTGATTATGACTTTCATGATACTTGTCTACTTTTTCTTTGATTTTGATAATAGGTCTCTTTTTGTATTGTTGTATATGAGAGGTTGATCAATGTGGGAAGCTTCTAAAAAATTGCTATGATTTTTGAAAAATGCTTAAATTATCCATCCTTCAAGGGAGTGGGATAAGTTTATATGCTTTAGTTAATGCTTTTGATAGTTATCTTTCTAGAGAGAAGTCTACCTTATATTTAACAATTTCAAATAAATTTTCAATAGTTTTCCTTCAAGGGAGTAGTATGTGAATTCTAGGAATGACCCATGATTTTTAGTGATAGGAATTATGTAATTTTTATCTAATTTTTCTTGGCATAGACTTGTTTAGGCCGAATTAGTGGCTCACCTTTATGAAGGCAAAACCAAAAGCACAAGAAGGTGGACTAGGTGTTAAAAATATTTAGGTGACAATGATCATGGGCATCTATCTTGAAAGAGGTGGAAAGTACTATGATAATCATAACATGGGTAGAGATGTCATACCCATTATTCAAGATAAGGTTATGATAGTGACAGATTATCACATGATTCTATTTTAATTTGTTGTTCTTAAAATAGGGAGATGAATATAGGTGGATAGCAAGGAATGATCTTAAGTTAAACAAAAAGAAGATTTGATCCTTCTTAAAAAAAAATTGGTCATAAATGTGAAGCATTGAGGGGAATAGGTTGTTGGTGGCCTTCAATAGAAGTCAACTGGTAAGCTCCTAATCCATACTTATGGGTTATGATATAAGGTCCAAGCCAATTGAAAGCAAACTTGCCCTACTTTATTTTCTCCATATTGGTGACATTTTGATTTTCCTTTAGGATGAGTCTCTAATATTAAATTTTCACACTTTGAGGTGTTTTTTATAGTGTCACTTGATATGCTCTTGATAGATATAGAGGTGGGTAAGGTCTGTTAAATAATTCTCATCAAGTATCTCAAGCTGAGCTAAATGGTGATGACAATAATCATCCTAAAAAATAAGGTCTTGCAAAGATATATGAAGAGAGGGAATTTGAATTTCAAGAGGTAAGACAACCTCTACTCCAAACACAAGGGAGAAAAGTGTAGCACACATAAGGGTTCAAATTCTAATGCGATAGGGCCATAAATCAAAGGGGATGTGTAAATGCTAATCCTGACCTGAAGTAGTGACTAGTTTGGTTCGCATTTTATTGAGGGTTTTTTTAGAGGCTTATGCCTATCCATTTACTTATGGATGGTAAGGTGAGGAAAATTTTAACTTGATTCCAAAATAATTGCAAAGACCTTGTACTTGCTTGTTATTAAAATATTTGCCATTATCAATGATGATCTTATGTGGAACACTAAAGTGATAGATGATATGGTGATTTATGAAGTCGACTATCTTATCAATTTTGATTGTGATGAGAGGAATAGCTTACACCTACTTGGTGAAATATTTTATGGCTATGATGATGGATTTATATCACTAGAAAGAATGAGGATTGATTTCCCTAATGAGATCAAGTCCCCATTATGAGAAAGTTCAAAAGTCCTTGGATACTTGGAGGCCATTGGATGACATATGATGTAGATTAGCATGATGTTTAAATTTAACACACTTCTATACATAATAACAATAGTCCTGGTTGAGTTTGGGCCAATAGTTATATAGAGGATGACATAAAATGATTAGTCAAACATTGGTCCAATAAATCAAAGGAAAAATGCATGAGTAAACTGAATTAAGCCTATCTATTCATCTAGGAATAAGTAATAGTAAGAAATAATTAAAAGGAATCAATACCATATTACCTTCCTAAATAGATTCACCATACAAATTTAGCTCAAAATCATGTTCTCCCTTAATCAAGAGCCCTTGTTTTCAACAAAAATGGTGACCAACTCCTCCAATGTCTCAAAAACTCCTTTAAAACCTAGGCTCATGATTTAGAATCACTAAACTAGCCTATCAATGAAGCTTGAAAATAAAATCAATGATCAAATGAAAAGGGTTGTGAAAATAATTTTTTATTATAACTTTACACAAATCAAGCTTAAAAATGATGTTCATGGCCTATCTATTTATAGATTTTTGAGATTGATCAGGATCAACCGTGATTGTCCATCTCAAATCCATAATTATCCTCATTATGTTTTGGGAAGAAGGGATATTAATGAGGCATGGAGGGTAATTAAGAGGCATGGGAGACCCATAATTATAATATTTTATGCACATATGGTTTGATGGATGCCACCCTATAGATGACATCACCTAATGATGCAAATATTAATAATTAATTTCCAATAATAAGATATTCAACAAGTTCCATTAATTTCTTAATTAAGCTCTTAATTTGGATTAATTAGCTTAAACAAGGTTAATCAAGTTTAGTGAAATTATTTCTAAATTGGTGCACAAGTAATCAAACTAATTAGAAATTCATATTATTAGGTTTTAATTTGACTAGAGATTAATTAGAAGGTGATGTTAGATGCATACAGACCATGTTCCCATTTAGGATGTTACCAATACAAAATAACAAAGGTACATGATGTGTACTGATGAATTAGAAGAAAAGAGTGATTCGAAGCACTAAATGGTGAAATCATCATTTTGACTCAAAATGAATTGATAAAAGTTAAGAATCATATAAAATGCATTGCCCCATTTAGGGATACATTAGCCTAAATTGGCACTTATAAATGACAAGCTTGAACCATTTATCATGTTTTATGGATTTTGACCTAAAATGTGCATTTGAGTGTAATTGACTATGATTGAAAATTTCAACACAAATGGTATTAGGAATTGGATGTCTATATTTTTCCCCTATTTGAGAAGGCATAGTGAAATATTCAGGCAAAGAAACATATTTTCAAATAAAAAAGTTATCAAGAAGAAATTGGAATAGACTCATGATGTCCCCTCTAGAGGACATACTAGGATGGAAGAGAAGGATGGACTCTCGAAAAGATATAGAAAGTGAAAAATTAACCCACAAAATAGATCACATCTAGATGATCTAATGCCTACATGCATGATTACCATTAATGATCAATATATAATTTAGAGGTATGATAGGCCCCAAAATGGGGGGAATGGAAAAGATACAATCCATAAATGTAAGGGACACACTTTTAAATTTACCCAGTTTGAGAGTACAAGTTACACGCTTAAGACATTGATCAATCCTGAGACAGGTTACACACTAAAATATTGCCATCATGGGCATTAGTGTGGAGAGCTTGGAATTAGAGTAAAAGATAATGTGGTCTCTAAATAGAAGATAATAAGAAATGCACCAATAGATCATATTTGATCATGATAAGATAGTTGTGCCCCAGTAGGGAAAATTTTGATCATTTGATAAAGAATAAATAATGGTTTTCCCCTATAGAGTTGATTTGATTCTGACATTACTTAGATGTTCTACCCTAGCATGGGTAACTGGCAATAAAAATAATGTACATGAAATGATGTAATGTCTTAGAAATCCACATAAACCTAGCATATGAGATTGCACAAAGTTATGAGAGAGAAGAAAATAATAATGGAGATGGTTGAGCTAACTCCAAATGTACAAGACAAGTGGATTTTGCCTATATAGTTCCATGGATTCATGTTCCAACATGAACTTAAGGTCAATGTAGTTCACCCAAGTTTGGGAGAGAATGGAATGAGGAATGATAGAAACTAACCAAGAATTGATTAGACTCATAATTTATGTGAAGAGATGCACATCTAAGCATAGAGTTAAGAGCTAAAATACATGATACCTAGATGCCTATTTTCATATCATGAGCCTATATTATGAAAAGTATTCTTGAGAATCATTCATCAGAGTTATGTTGATGTGAAGACTCTAAAATTTGAGCTCAAAGTGCTTGTTATTGCAAAATGAATTAGGTATCATAAGTATGAATAACTTAGAATGACATAATATTCAAATTTCACTGAGCCGGTTCAAATGTGAATACCTACAAGTAAGGATAATGGTAAAACAATGACCAAAACTAGAGTTAAATCTATTTACATTTAAACAAAAAAGAAAAGACCAAAAAAAAGATAAACAAGACATCTTAACAAGATGAGATCAAAATAAAAATAATCGAGATCTATGTGGACCATTAAGATGATTTTTAAAATAAAACAAATAAGAAATACCAAATAGGAAAATAAAAGACCATCATAACAAACAATAATCAAATAAACAAACACAAAAATAAAAGACATAAAAAAGATAAACAAGACATCTTGACAACATGAGATCAAGATATGAATAATCAAGATCTATGTGGACCATCAAGATGTACTTGGAAAACAAAACAAATAATCAAGACCAAATAGGAAAATAAAAGACCAGCATAAAAAAAATCAAATAAACACACACACAAATTGTTTTTGAGTTTTTGAATGTTTTAGGAATGCTTTTGGAATTTTCTAAGTATCTCAACTCGATTGAGGATTAAGAGATATAGAATGGTATAGCTCATAAAATGGAAAGAACACACCAACTTAAAATGCTCATAATATGGTGAGAGTATATGATAAGAGGGACTGAGTTGAATTTGACATGAATCGATCATGACCTATATAACCCCAAAATAATCCTAAGTCACACTAATTTTGCCCACATAAAAGGTGATGAAAAACTAACTAGGTCATAACAAGTTCACAAAAAAATTCAAATGACAAGACAAATGATAATAGTAATGACCATATGATATGACAATGCATGATAAAAAGGCATTATACCTAAGTTTCCCATAGGCAATTATCATTAGGAAATAATGTCAGAATTCTAATTTTCCCAAAGGTGGTTATAATTAAGGGTACCAAAATAATATTGATTTGTCTATAGGTAGTTATAAACAATGATACTAGATGAGATGATAGATGAAAGATAACTTGCTCGATCAAATGTTACACTACTACTATAGATTGTCATTCAACACTAAATTCAAAAACAAAATGGATGAACCAAAGGAACCAAGATCAAAATGGGATCGATAAGATGACTAAAATCAAGACTGGGTCAATAATAAATAAATGATATAGTAAAAATGGTATAACAAAAATGATCAAAATAAAATTGGCTATAGTTACAATAAAGTTACCCCCAAGAGATGATTGGATTATATTGCTTACAAAATGGTGAGAGTGTTGTCTTAGGTTGCTCATAAAATAGCGAGAGTGTTCAAACTTAACAATTTCTCACAAAATGGTGAGAGCATGGAAAAGGGGTGACCAAGCTAACCTAAATAGAAATTGAGCATTGCCCACATAGTCCCAAAGGACCTCAAGTCAATGTATTTCAAATGAAATGATTCAAGGATCACAATGGTTTAATAATGCCTATAATAAAATGGTCTATGGGGTTTCCCCCAAGAGACAAGGTATGGTAATGGCAAATGGTAATTGGCAAATGAAAAATGGTTTTGTTACTCTTGTTGACATAGAGATGCACATCTTAGTCAACAAATGAGATAACAAAAGTGATCAGTTTATAAATTTGTTATCTAACACCCTTTCAAAAAATTTAATCTATCAAGAACTTGTTACCATCTAGACTTGAATAATTATATTGTTATTTTCATTGGCAATCAGTTCTATTTCCTTCAAACATCAAAACAAAATATCCTTATAGCTTCGTCAAAGGAAAGTGTTGCCAATGATAAATCATATAAGTGGGTAATGAATGGGTGGATGATAATGGAATGTATAATGAATTGGTAATAAATGAGGATCAAGACTTTTAGTCACACACAATGTTATTGATTCCAAATTCAATGTATATTTGGTTGTGGCAAGGCCAAAGACCTTTGAAGATGCTCTCGATAGGACCACTAGATTTTTATGTTGTTTGATCTTGAGAGTATTTATTCTTAAATAATATCTTCAATAAATAGTGAAGATGTTTTGTGCTTATATATTGGTGCCTCAATGAGGTTTTCAGCAATGAATTTGTTTTTGTCATCCCATAGTGCCTCCAAGAAGGTTTCACAAAGAGATGCTAACATTTGACTTTGATTGTCTTCTAGTTCCTACAAAAATGTTTCACTAAAAGATGTTGAGTTTGATCTTTGCTTGTCCTCTAGCACCTTTAAAAAGGTTTCACTAGGAGATTGTTCTTATTTTGAATGAATGTGGTCTTTTCCCCCTTAATATTATTAAAATGGTATGTCACCATGGATGCACTTCAACAAAGTATGATTCTGTCAGCCCCAATCAACATTTATAGGAGATGAAATGTCAATATAATGGCTATGTTGTGTGGGAATAATGAGATGGTGAAATGTAGCATGATCCTCATATAAGATACTAGGATAAATTGTGTTGATGTTAAATTAATCATCCTCAAAAATTGTAGAAGGATCACAAATAAATTCAAATTGATTTGTAAGGCAATTGTAACCAATGTTATAATAACCACGACTATAATTTACTTATGAATCTGATTCCAAAGTAAGGGACTCTAAATTTTGATGTTTTAACTAATGTTGTTTCTATATTTTATGCTAAATATAATGTCATTTCAAAAATAGAACCTAACTCTAATTCTAATTCTTCATCTGATATGGTTGTGTTGATGATGTTATGTTAAATGTTGAATTTTTGACAAGTAATGACTTATGATGGCATAATGGACTTAATAAAAACCGATTCATCTTGGAAGGGTTTAACATATACTAGCCCATCTAATTAAATCCTCCAAAATAGAGGGAACCTCTCAAGGGACATTTTAACAAAATCATGTATGTCAAAGTGAGACTCCTTAACAAGTAGAAAAAGATCAAAAGACAACTCTACAGAGACTGACTTGTCAAAGAGATGAGGCTCTTTAAAAATAGGTAAAATATTTATAGGTAACTTATCACAAGTTGGATTATCAAAAATGGGTGTTTTGAAAATAACATCATGGTTCTAGTTCATAATTGGTTGCAAAAATCCAATTTTGAACACATTTTGGTCCTCATAAGATGGCTCTTGAAGAGGTAATGATTCTTGTTAGGGCACATAATTTCTAAAGTGGTGAACATTTAGTTTAGTGAGAACAATGATTTATGGCTCAATAATGGGCTCTCCCAAAATTAGACTATTGAATAAGGGATCAAACATAATTAGTTCATCAAATAGAGGTTCTTCAACAATAGGTTCATAAAAAATTGGTGATGGGCCAAGAATGGTAATAATTGGATGCTTCTTAGGGTTTTTGGTTATACAAACCAAAGGAGGAGGTCCTAAAATTGTAATGATTGGATGCTTCTTAGTTTGTTTACTCGTGTGAACTAAATGAGAAGGTCCTAAAATGGTGATGACTAGACATTTCTTAGTTTGGTTGCTCATGTGAACCAAAGGAGGGGGTCTTAAAATGGTGACCCTAGCACATTGTGGATTCATATTACTTTCATAATCCAAAGCATCCAAGTCTTCTTGATAAAATCAATCATCCCAATCTTGATTTGGAACATAAGTTGGATCTTGACTATGTTCCCATGACTAATTTTTATGAGGTGGATATAAATCTATTTCATAAACCATATTATCACCATTAGGGTCTTGATTAAAGCCATAAATTCATTTTGTGTAGCCATTCTATCATAAGTTGGATTATCCATGACTCCACCATAAGTGTAGCTAGACATATCTACATTTAATGAAGAAAGGTCAGAAAATAAAAAGGCTTAGAGTTTTACCAACTCTAAAAAGTAATGTCCAAAGGATAAAAGATTCAACCTTGGTCAAAATGGTGGAGTTATATATCCAAAATGGTTTATGCCAAGATTTGCATAAAAAATTCTAACGTCAAATGTATGTCAAAGGATTTTGGATAAAGGTTGTGTTCTCCCAAAAAAAGTCACAAGTAATAATGAGAATAGGCACTTGAACAAACAAATAATTAATAGTCTTAAAATTTGGGTAATCATTTAACCAAAGTTATGTAACCCAAAAGAGAAAGATCTATGTATCATCCCCATGAATTGAGGTCTAAATAGAAATCATTCAATGTTTGGATCCAAAATTGACAAGGTTAATTAAAAATTCAATGTTGAAGACTAGGATTTGACCAAAGAAGATAGACAAGAGTGGGCAGCATGATGACACATAAATAAGGTCCAAATGGCATATGTGACTAATTTTGATTAATTATTTTGATATAAGGCAAATGTGTTTTTAAATAAATTGAGTATCCTAATGGTGTAAGCATGTTTGAATAATGTGATCAATGTTATGTTTCAAAGACTCAAAGGTTTAAACTTGATAAGCATAATGGTACCCACCTCAACTCAAGTGACACACACATAAATAAGTTTAGCAAAACATTTCAAGGCACAAGTGTGGTGTAAAATGGCCAGTATAATACCTCTTTAAACAAAAGAGTAGTGTATAAACACATTTGTTTTGACATGGTGATAAACAAACAAATAATTTTTAGTCTCAAAACATACTAAGTAATAAATGACCAAAATACATTAAGAATAATTATCCAAATCCTAATGAGGGTATGGTAATGTGGGGTTAACTAAACTAATTATTTTTCAAATGTCTAGATGGATTAATTTCACAATGGATTTCATGTTAAATGATACAAAATAAATTCACTTTAATTGGGTGTCCATGACACTTGGATTATTGAAAAAAGGTCTTGCCCTTCTTACGGCCACTACATCTATCACTTACTTAGCGTAGTGCAATGTCCATAGTATAGATATGTCTCGGTACTTTAACCCTATAGATCTCATAGGAGGTGATGAAATCCCCCTCACAAGCCAATTTTTCATAAAATAAAATACATAATAGAAAGACTTTAGGGTCATTTCAGGGTCACTCAAACTATTGAGAGTTTTTGGGGAGCACGTTAAATGACACTCTTTATATGCCTTGGACTAGGCATGTTTGCAACAAGGATGGCAGTTTTAATTTCAAATTTTCCCTAAAGGGGAAGGATGGAAGAGCATACACGTAATGTCCCTCTTTTTTCCAATCAAATGCTAAGTTTAAACAACTATTGAAGACAAAATTTGACAAGTGAGTTTAATTTTAAGCACCAAATGAAAGATTAGGTGGTGTTCTTTTAACCCCTTGGTCTTAAGTTGTAATTTTAAAAGCATAATTTGTCAAAACATTCACCTAAGCATCTGAATTTTTCATTAAGCACCAAAACAAGGTTCTTTATCCTTTTTAAATTTCAAAAAAGTCTAAAAAACATGTTTTATCAAATTCCAAGCTTGATCCTACAATGAAAAAGTCAGTATGTCTTTTAACTTTGAATATAATTTGCAAATGAGTGAAGCAACTTCTAAAAATAATCCTTCTAATTTGAAATCACTATTACATAGTCAATATCTTTGTTTCCCTACAAAATCACAATTTTAGAACACAATATCACTATTATGGATTAATTTGATATAAAACACAATATCGCTATTTTCCTATGAAATCATTGCTAAACAATGTCATTATTTTAAATGAAATCATTGGCCAAATCAATAATATCACTACCTAAGAAATAATATCATTTTTCTAGTTGAGAATATCACTATTACTAGATAGAAAACACAAAAAAACACAAAATTGTTGTTCTCTAGATGAAATCGCTAGCCAAATTCATAATATTGCTATGTAAAATAATGATATCATTGTTTTGTAAAATTGTGGCTTCGACAAACAAAATCATTATTCTAGTAAATCACATCACTTCTCAAGGCTACAAAATCATTATATAGAAAAGAACAATTTTTTAACAAAATCACTACTGTGTTAGCAAAAATATTGTAATAGAGAGCAAAATTGTGACACTCAGGAACGAAAATGCAATTTACCAAAAAATGGATTTTTAACTTAAAATTTCACTCCTTTAGGTCTTTCACTCCAAGAATATTCATAAAATTGGTTAGTAGGTTCCTTTAAATAGCCTTGTGATCAATTTTATGGGGATAGAGTCCCACTGGGCATGCCAAAATGTAGAGATGATTACATAAAATGATTAGTCAAATATTAGTCCAATAAATCAAAGGGAAAATGTATAAGAGTAAACTGAATTAAGCCTATCTATTCATATGGGAATTATAAGTAATAGTAAGAAATAATTGAAATAAAGCAATACCATATTACCTTCCCAAGTGGATTCACCATACAAATGTGGCTCAAAATCATGTTCTCCCTTGATCAAGAGCTCTTGTCTTTAACAATAATGGTGGCCAACTCCTCCAATGTCTCAAGAACTCATTGTAAAACCTAGGCTCATGATTTGGAATAACTAAACTAGCCTATCAATGAAGCTTGTAAATAAAATCAATGATCAAATGCAAAGGATTGAAAAAACAATTTTGCATTATAACTTTGCACAAATCAAGCTTAAAAATGATGTTTATGGCCTCTCTATTTATAGATTTTGAGATTGATCAAGATCAACCATGACCATCCATCTCAAGATTGAGGTGTGGCCATGGATTAATCTAATATTTATAGTTAAATCCATAATTATCCTCATCATGTTTTGGGAAGAAGGGATATTAATGAGGCACGGAAGGTAATAAAAATCCATAGGAAACCCATAATTCTGATATTTTATGCACTTATGGCTTGATGGATGCCACCCCATAGATGACATCACCTGATGATGTAGACATCAATAATCAATTTCCAATAATAATATATTCAGAAAATTCCACATATTTTTTACTTAAGCTCTTAATTTGGATTAATTAGCTTAAACAAACAAAGTTAATCAAGTTTAGTGCAATTCTTTGGAAATTGGTGCACAAGTAATCAAACTGAGCAGAAAGTCATATTACTAGGTGCCATAATTTGACTAGAGATGAATTGGAAGGTGATTTTAGATGCATATGAACTATGTTTCCATTTAGGATGTTTTTGATACAAAATAATAAAGGTACATGATGTGTACTGATGAATTAGAAGAAACGAGTGATCCAAAGCACTGAATGGTGAAATCATCATTTTGACTCAGAATGAATTTATCAAAGTTAGGAATCACATAAAATGCATAAATTTATTTATGGATACATTAGGCTAATTCATCACTTGTAAATGACAAGCTCGAACCATTTAACACATTTTATGGATTTTGACCTAAAATATGTATTTGAGTGCAATTTGATTAAGATTGATAACAAGGCAAAAAATACATTTAGTGATAGCTAGACCACTAAAGTGTCCCCCACAAATCCCATCATGCATTTCCCTGATAGCATGAGAAGCTTCATTGTTGCATAGGCAATGGAGAAAGAGACTGTCAAAACTACATTTGTAAAGGATTCCCCCTAGTAGGGTGTAATGAGAGATACTATAAACAAGGGCTCTTCAATAATTCTTAGAGAGGTTGGGAGGAATGATGTTGATGTTAAGGTAGTCAAAGGTTTATTTGACCAAATGTTTGATGGGTATTCCTCTACACTACAAATGGCAAGGAGGTTAGATTGGTTATAAGAGGGTATGGTAAAATGATGAATGGTGACAAAGATTTTGGAATTAGAATGTTGAGAAGGGATATGGGAAGTAAGGGAAGCCATTATATCATTAAATATGTTGGTAGATCAGGGAACATATTGGATATGATAATGATCAAATGATGTTAAGAGTACATCTACTAGTTGTTTGTACTTTTGCAAGACATCATTATTACATTGATAGGAGCCATTAACCTAGTTGACCATAAGCTAGGAATCACCAAAGACATTTATGGTCTTAATTCCCAAGGCTAGAGTGGTTTGGAGACCTATGACTAGGGCTTCATACTTAGCCAGATTTTTGGTACACTCAAAATCAAGATTGAAAGAAAGGGGAATGGGTTCACCATAGAGGGAAATGAGAATGACTCTGGCACCCCCATCTCATTGGCACTTTGAGCCATCAAATAACATATTCATTTTTTAGTTTATGTCCTCTTGGGAAAGAGTAGTGATGGATTCATCTATAAATGTAAGATGAAGTGGTTGGTTTTTTGGTAAAGGAGGTTTAGCTAATTAGTTACTAATGACTTGCCTTTTAATCAAATTTAGCTAGAGGAAATCAAGGTCAAACTCAGTGAGGAACATGAGCCACTTAGCTATACACTATTTTTATTATGGTTTAGACTGCATATACTTGATTAGGTTAGTATTAGTGATAATGAAGGTTTTGTGATTGAAAATATAATGACATAGTTTGGAAGCCACAAACACTAAGGTGAGACAAAGTTTCTTAGTATAGATATATGGAGTCTCATACTCTATAAGTGTTTGAATTATATAGTAGATAGATTGTTCCTTGTTTTTTTTATCATGGTGAGTGAGCATTGTGCCTAGGGAATGGTCAGTGGTGGAGATGTAAAAGTAGAAGGATTGATCCTCTTTAGGAGGGATAATAATGGGTGGAGAAAAGAGATATTCTTTGAGTGAATCTAAGGCTTGTTGGCAGTCCTTGGTCGACTTAAAAGAGGTATCCTTCCTAAGAAGATGGTGAAAGATTTGACATCTATCTAATAATTGAGATATGAAGCAACGGATGGATTGGAGATTCCCCTATAGGCTAAAAAGTTGTTTAAGGTGGGTTAGAGGTGGCATTTAAAGAATTACTTTGACTTTGGTGGGATATATTTTTATTTCTCTATGAGAGATGATAAATCCAATAATTTTTCCTAAAATGACCCTAATTCACATTTTTGGGGGTTTAGTCAAACATGGAAATGGATTAGGCACTTGAAGATAATAATAAGAACTTTCAAATGATCTTTGTGAGATTTGGATTTTGTTAAGAGATCATCGACATAGTCTTCTACGATGGTGTGGATGAGATCAAGGAATATGTAGGTCATGGCTCACTAGTAGGTTATGCCAACATTCTTTAGATCAAATGGCATGACCCTATAGTAGAATATTCCCAAAGGGGTGATGAAAGAAGTTTTATGTTTATCTTTGGGAGTAATCAAGATCTAATTATATCTTGAGAAACCATCCATGAGAGATAACATCTCATAGACAACTGTAAGGTCAACAAGTTGGTCAATGTTAGGCAAAGAGAAGTCATCCTTTAGACAAGCAAGGTTGAGGTCATGAAAATTGATACAAAGGTGAAGTCCCCTGATATATTTGGTGATGGGAATGATGTTAGAAACCCATTAGGGATAGTCAATGGGTTTGATGAAATTGATAGATAAGAGGTGTTAAAGTTATCCCTTGACTAGAAGGATATGCGAGGGTACATCCTACAAAGTTTTTACCAAATAGGCTTAGCATCAGGATGAGTGACAATGTTATAGAGGGAAATATAAGGATCAACTCTAGGCATATCCTAATAGGACCAAGCAAATGTTATACTTTAGTCATGAAGGAAATAAGGGTAATCTTATTGTTCTATATAATTCAAAGATTGAAGGTGAAGTCCCTTGATATATTTGGTAATGGGAATGATGATAGAAACCCATTGGGGATAGTCAATGGGTTGGATGAAATTGATAGATAAGAGGTTTTGAAGTTATCCATTGACTAGAAGGATAATGTGAGGGTACATCCTACAAAGTTTTTACCAAATAGGCTTAACATCAGGATGAGTGACAATGTTATAGAGGGAAATATAAGGATCAATTCTAGGCATATCCTAATAGGACCAAGCAAATGTTATACTTTGGTCATCAAGGAAATAAGGGTAATCTTGTTGTTCTATATAATTCAAAGATTGAATGTGAAGTCCCCTAATATATTTGGTAATGGGAATGAAGTTAGAAACCCATTGGGGATAGTTAATGGGTTGGATGAAATTGATAGATAAGAGGTGTTGAAGTTATCCCTTGACTAGAAGGATAATGCAAGGGTACATCCTACAAAGTTTTTACCGAATAGGCTTAGCATCAGGATGCGTAAAAATTTTATAGATGGAAATATAAGGATCAATTCTAGGCATATCCTAATAAGACCAAGAAAATGTTATACTTTAGTCATGAAGGAAATAAGGGTAATCTTGTTGTTCTATATAATTCAAAGATTGACCTGTTTTGACAATGTCGGGGTTATTTTGAATACCCAAGTTGACATCAATAGTGGATTCATTCAACATGGTTTGGTTCTTAGGAGGAAGGGATTTATGGATAGAATAATATTTGAACTGAGGTAGGTGAGAATAAAATCATCATCCTAATGCTAAATAATGTTAATGATAAGAGAGTCTTTCTCTATCATCTCAAGATGGGTCAAAGGGATGGTGATGGTTACCCCCTAATTTTGATAAGTCATGGGTCTAAGGGTGATCATGTTGATGAAAGAAAAGTTTGTTAGGATGATCTCATCATCCTCACACTTAAATGGAGGAGAGGTTGGTGAGGAAATGGTATCCTCCTTAACAATGATGATTGTAGGTGCTTTGGTTTGCTTCTTATTGGGGAGGATGAAAATAAATCCATGCATCTTGTGAGGTTTCTTGGTCTTAATGGTGACTAGCTCATATGATCCCTACTCATACCACCCAAGGCCAAAGCCTTTCTAATCACATCAATGAAGGTATGTTTTGGAAAATCTCAATTTATCTAGATAAGAAAAACTGGTGGTATATGGTTGAGGTGAAGAAAAGGTGATAGAAAAATTGAGGATTTTGTTGAGTCCCCCATAAACAATATGGGTTTGATAGTTTGGAGGTCCAAAAGGAATGAAAATTTTGATATTGGGGTCATGTCTTGGCTGGTTGGTAAGTTTCCCATACTCATGGGGAGTGGGGAATATGTCAAGAGCTAAAAGTTGATACTCCCCTAATGAGAGACATTGGAACATAAATTCTAAGGGCTCTTCTATGAGGATTTGTGAAAAAGGGATGGATGAGTTAGTTGATGCTTCATTGATGGTTGGTGATGGGGTTGTAACTACTGAAGGTATATTGTATGGTAGTATGAATACATCCTTGGGGTGATATGTCATGTTATATGTTGAGAAAGGACTTGGGCCTATTTGGATGGTGATGACCTAGCCTTCATGCTCAAATTTGATGCAATGATGGAGGTTAGAGGGAACACATGCCATGGAATGAATCCAAGGTCATCCCAATAAGATGCATTAGAATTCCCCTTCCAAAACATAGAAGATTTTAGGGAGTATGAGAGGTCATACATGGATATGAAGGATGATAGTTCCCAAGGTAGTAGCCATGGTATCATTAAAAGAGTGAAGGACAGTCAAGGATTTAAACATGACATTATCTAGCAAGTTGAGTTGGTTGTATGTGTGAGATGAGATGATGTTAATGATATCTCCCTCATCAATCGTGACCTATTTAATATAGTTTTGGTATATGTAAGTGGTAATAAAATGTGGGGGATCTGGGTCCTCAAGGTGGATGGAAGGTATTTCCAAATATTTAAAGGTGACAAGGTTCGAAATTTAAAGGGCACCAACAAAGGCAACTAGAGCTTGAGGGTCAATGGGTTGGACCTTGATGGATTCCAAAGCCTCAATGAGTGTTTGGTAATGATGGGGAGAGGTAGAGACTAACTCATACAAACTCATTTTTTTTAGCTTTGATGAAGCTGCTTGAGGATAGCTCTCTAGGTAGATATTGCATGAGGGTTATATTTAGGGGCACCTAAAATATACACCTTGGGTTTGGTTGAAGATGGATATGGTTGGGTGTGAGTTGGTTGGGAGTCTGAATAGGGGTAAGTCTAAGGAATGGACACCTTAACCTTTCCTTTATCATTTTGTTTAGATCGATAATATGGATAGAAGGAGAGGTTGAGGCAGTAGAGTGGTGAGATTCATCTTCACTTTTAGGTGAGAGTGGAGGAGTGGGTGAGTGTTCACCATGCTTGGTAGGTATGGGTGATGGTTAGTTTGGTATTGGTGACATAGGAGGTTCATATGTTAATAGATCATCCTCATCATAAAGCCAATAGATGAGTTTTTGGAGATATTTAAAGTTCTTTGTATCATGTACTAATGTCCTATGGTATAATCAAATCAAGTTATCATTGAACTATAATGATTTTAGGCATGAAGGATAAAAGGGTTTTATGGGTGGTAGGCTCAAAGACGAGTTTTTTAACAACATTTTTAGAATGGTTGAATGGGATTCAAGAAAAGTTGTTGGAGGTGATAGATTTTTGGTTTTAGGGGTTATATCCTTCTTAGAAGTAGACTTCACCATGGGATTTATTGGTGATGGAAGGATTTTAGTAGGTGGTTTTGGTTGGGATTATTTGGTTATGGTTGGTTTAGAGGTAGATGATTTAGAAGGATGGGTAGTTTGATGATTTGGTGGAAGTAGTTATAAGTAAAGAAAAAAGAGGAGATTTAGTAAATGAGGAATGGGTGATAGGGATAGTAGAGGGATGGGATCCTAAGATAGAGGTAAATAGGGAAGGAGGTGGTACGGGTCTAGTTTGAGGTAGAGGATTGGGTAACTCCACCTTATTAGTTGCTTTGGTTCATGGTTTCTTTGGTGGACTAAATGGAGTTAGGTCTAACTTCAAAGAGGGGTGATTATGGATAGCTGTAGGAAGTATTCCTAAATCCTTGATAGCTTTGATAAGAGAAGCATGAAATATTTTGACAAGTTTGGGTAGAGGTGATTTAGATGGTTCTCCTATAGTTTTGGTATATTTGGTCAGGGCGATAGGAGAGGGCTTAGATACTTGGGTATTGGTTAGCTTAAGTGGTTGAGGGTTGGTTAGTTTGGTGGAGGTTTTGGTTGGTTGGGTAGATATGGGAACAAGTTAGTTAATAGAAGTGGCAGGTTGGTCTACCAAAGAATGGATTAGATGTTCTAGTCTATTAAAATAAGGGAGACCTTATTAATAATATAAGGTGGCTCAATCCATGTTAGGGTTGGAGATAAATTCTAATTTTTTCACTAGCCTAGAAAAGGCTTCCTAGGTTGGTTTGATTCCCTGAATGGTGGATCTACAAGATAACCCCCTAAGTGGAGACATAGGGATGGTAACCTTATCCTCTTCCTCAATCAAAGGATGCAAGGTTAGGATAGGTGGATCCTCTATGGGAGGAGTAGACATGAGTATTTATTCCTTAGAAATGATTTCTATGAGAGTGGTGAGTTGCTTGATAATTGGCAAGGAATGTAAGATGGATGTGTGGCCTAGTATGTCAATTGAAGGGGAGGTTAGTGGCTCCACTATCTCGATGAGTGGAGGAAAAAGGGTTAATTCCTTAGTTTGGGTTTCCAAAAGGGGATAAGGTAACTCCGCTACCTCAATAAGTAGAGAGGGTGAGGGACAGGTAGATTGGTGAGTAGGTTCTTTAGTAGCAAGTGTGTCAAGAACCATGTTAACAATATGGGTATCAGAAGAGCACTTGATGTTATATCTCTCATTCTTAGTTAAATCATGGTTTGGAAAAGGTTGCCTAAATATATCAAGGGCTTGGTTTGGTGGTGCATTAGGGTTGTCTAATGTGAGCTCCCCCTTATCAATAAGGGCTTGGAAAGCTCCTTGAAGGTACTGTACTTATTGATATCAGGTCCTATCATGCAATGGAAGGCACATGAATCATTCTCATTGTACCAACCAGTTATAGGATGAGAAGATTCAAATTATTGGGGTGGTTTAATGGGAGGAAGTTGAATGATATTATTTTTTAATAACATCTCCAAGATAGAATAATAGGATTCTCCAATTGAATTTAATTGCTTTTGGTTATTCCATGTCTGGTTCTTTGGGTTTTGCTTTAAAGAATTAGAGGAATTTTGTTGGTTTATGGATGGTGTGGGAGTGGTTTTAAGGACAAATGTATTTTTGGTTCCTTTGCCCTTAGTATTGTTATTGGTTTGGTTATTTGGTTTAGAAGAAGAGGCTTCATTGGTTTTTTAGGTGGAGTTTTTGTTCTTAAATTTTAGCCTCCCTTCATCAATGGGTATATTCTCTAGCTTATGTGCCATGGTAAAAGCTTCATCAAAAGTATGAAATCTTTGAACATGTAGCATGGAGGAGATATGTTTGGCACATGCCCAAGTAAATATCTCTATGAGTTCAAGTTTAGGAAAGGAAAAGGAAATTTGGTTAATTAAGCTCCTCTAATGAGCCACAAAATTGTTAATGGACTCATCCTCAAACTATAGAATGTAATAGATGTTGGTAATGGAAAATTTCTAGGATATGTTAATCAAAAAGTGATCTAAGAAAGTTTGGTCCAGTTGGGTGAAGGAGATGATGGAATAAGGGCATCATCATAGGCGATGAGATAACAAGCATGCCTAAATGCCCTAAGGTGTTGTTGAGGATCCTCCTTACTTTGAAATTTGGAAAATTTGGGAAGTTCCCATTGGGGAGGATAAGGTCGGATAGGGATGGATGGGTGAATGGGTTCATTACAAATTTTGTCATAGGATAAATGGTCATGAGCCCGTGAAATTGATGATTTCAAATTAGACATTTCATTCATCAACATATTGATCAAATAATTTTTAGGTTGAGTAGTTACATAATTAGGTGGTAGGTGCAGTTGAGGTTGGGTGGCTGCAATGTATATATAAGAGGTATAAGGTTGAAAAAATGCCACTTATTGGTATGTGGTCATTGAAGGTTGGGATGAAAGGGGTATGTATTTTTTTAGGTTATGAACATATTAATATGATGTTATAGGAGTTTGTTAAAGGATGGACATGGGTTGGTTTGGATGTATGGTTGAAGTGGTAGGTTGAGATTGAGTGGTAGTCCTTGTGTTAATGGTTTCAAGGGTATAAGGTGTGGGGTATAGGTAACAAGAGGTAAGATTGTCCCTACATTGGAAGTATTGGTTTGTGTAGGAGGGGTTTGGTTATATGTTAGAATGTTGGATTAGGTTTCAATGTTTGTAGTGGTTGGGATATTAGTAGAGGAAGAGGATTTGGTGATAAAAGTTTGGGAAGAGATAATGCAAACCATAAGAGGGGGAGGCATGTCATACGGTGGATCCATAGGAAGAACTGAAGTGATAGGGGTATGATGAGCTAAAGTGTTAAGGTAATGTTGAAGGGTAGTGAGGTTATTGTCAAGGAATGTGTACAAATACACATTACCTTAAAAAAAAATAAGGTATGGTAGGAGTGGGAGAATGATGAGGATAACCATTAAAATCTAAAATATACTCCATAGAGGAGGTGAAAGAAGAGGAAGGTGGTCTTTGGTTGGGCTGATTTCTCAATTGTTGTCTAATAAAGACCATGTGAGAAACTAGGAAAGAAATGATACAAAATCACACCTAAAACACAAAGCAAAAAAAATAAAATATCATATCAATCAAAACACACACTAAGATGCATTAATTCTTAGATTTTTAATTATCTCTGTTTTGGCTTATGCCTTAGAAAGTGTGAAGAATAAATTTGGCTTGTAGAACAAGTCCTAGAAATAATTCTATGTTTAATTTCAAGTTGTGTTTAGTTACTCAAGAGAGAAATATATATTGGGTTAGGTACGTGACTTTGTACTTTGGTATTTAATCCCTCACTTCATGGTCCCATCAGCTGATATACCATATATCTAGAGTTTATACTCAGCCAGAGAATTGAGTGAGATCTCCCCTTGGTAGTGAAGTCCAAGTAGGATTGTCGAGTAGGGTAAGGTGATCTATTGGGTCATGAAATTCCATTTGGGCTTTGTCTCAAGTATGTTTATATTTTTTATTTTTCAAGTGGTTTAGTTTGTGTAACATAAGTGAAACTACGATTAATTTTTTTTGCCTTTAAGTCAACTAGATGAACTAAAATCAAGTAAGTAAATAATGTATGCAAAGTTAATTTTAATCCAAATGAAAATTTTGGTGTCTTTTTAAATGAATAAAAAATAACTAAGGTACACATAAATTCAATATGATGATGTAAATCCTATTCCTAGGATTAATACTTCTTATTTTAGAAATGAAAACAACAAAACAATAATTGTTTGCTTTTTTCGAAGAAAGTAAAAGAGACTAGAACTTGCCTTTTAAAAGGGAAGAAAAGAAATTAGGAACGTTTAATATTTCAAAAAAGAATGCAATAATGAATCTTCTCTAATTTAACTAAATTTTCCTATATCTATGAACCCAAAATAAATCTTAAGGGTCCCATCGGGCGTGCCAAAATGATTTACTCTATTTTTTCACTTTTTTTAGTTTTAAAGAGACAAATTAATTATGGGTGTGGTAGAAATACCTAATTGAATGTGCATGCATTGAATCTAGATGATTGATGGAGAACTCCTCTTTGGCTAGGAATGAATAACCTGTAGATAAAAAAGCATTAAAGGAAAACTTATTTGTTAGACAAGTAGTTGGGTGGATTGCCTAACATGAGCTAGATCCTAGAAGCGAGAGCTCCCTACGAGGTTGTCAATCCACCTTATTTAAACAAGTTAATGTTTTTAAAATAAAATAAATTTACTTTTATCAAATAACAACAAATAAATAAAATTAAATACAAGAACTTTCCAAAAAGATGACTAAAATAAAGCAATATTTTGATTAATACTAATGCTAAAAATTGGTCAAGTTAAAGGTTGTTGTTTTGGTTTGGAAATGTAACAAGGGATAAGAAAAGATGGTTTGGTTGGGGTTGGTAAATGGACAAGGTGGTAAAATGATTAATATGGTCAAATGGGCAAATGATTTTCAAGAAGACAAAAAGGGTAAATGGTGGTCAAGAAAGCAAAAGGGGTAAATGGTGGTTAAGAAGGCAAAAAGGGGTAAAGGGGTAAATGGTAAGAAGATAAAGGTAAGAAATAAGAGTAAAGAGAATAAGAAGTTATGGGGTTGAAGGTATGGAGGTCAAGAAAAGAAGGAGGCCAAGGGGTAGGTTTGGAGGTCAAGCAAAGAGAAGGCCAAAGAGATGGAAATTAAAGTTACAAAATTTAACAATTTACCTCATGAAGATGCTTGAACATGTTGATGAATTTGATATTGTTGTTGATTCTTTGTGATGGCTTACAGTTTTGGCAAATTTTTATTGCATTAAGCTCCACTCCTCCAATAATGACCTCCAAAATCTATAAGATGAAATACTCCAACCCATAACTAACTTTCATGGGTGAAAGGGGCTCATATTTATAGCATTTAATGCCAAGAAACATGAAAAAATAGAAAATAGTGGAAATATGGCACCATTTTCTAAGTGGGTGGATAAGTGGGATAAGGGGATAAGGGTTATGGGATTCCCACTTCACAAAGTGTGTCTTCCACTTTGTTAAAGTGCCTCCCACTTTGCTAATGTGTCTAAAATGGGTGGAGATAATTCCCATGGACCCAAATGAGTCCAAAATACTTTCCACCACCCACTTTTGTATTTTCCCCATGGGAAGGTAAGTGGTCATGAAGGTCAAAGATGGTGGGATTCCCACTTCATAAGTGTGTCTTCCACTTTGTATGTGTATCCAAAATAAGTGGATATCAGCCCCATGTGTCCATATGGATCCAAAATACCTTTCACCACCCACTTTTATCTTTTCCCAAAGCACCTAACAAGTGGGAACCCCACTTTGGACACCATTCTGATGCATAAATCTAAAAGATGATGTTGAATGATGGACCCTTATGGATAAATTTTCCATACTTTGGAGGGGGGCCTTATGATGCTTAATGATGTCATTAAGAACCTTTGGCAAGGGTCCCAAGTGGTGTATGATGTCCGACTCCAAGACACCTCAATTTTAAGCCATGTAACTTGCCATATCACTATTGAGTCACCTTCCATGTCACCTTCCATGTCACCATGAATAGTGACATGTCATGTCATCATGAATAGTGTTAGTGCATAGTGACTTGGAATAGTGTTTTCAAATATTACACTTTAATAGTAATATGAAAATAGTGATAGGTGAATTTTGACTTGGTTAGGTTAAGAGGGTTGGGTTAAGGGTCAAAAAGGCTTAGGTATTCCTTAGGGTGGGCCCAAGGCATTCAGACATCTAGAATTGTTTGTGTGTAGTTTTCTAGTGTCTACAGTGCAAAAATAATTTCAAGGTGTCAAAGAGGGTGAAATATTATATATGGTGTCCTATCTATTGGATGTCTATTATGCCACAGTTTAGTTCAAAAATGTTGATTTTATTATGTGGCCAAACTCTTCTAGTTCACCCATCCATGTGTTTTATATTAAATTGTTCATGTATAAGTACAAGAAGTGTATGCAGGTGATCTTTAATTATTTGTATCCACCCATGTATCTATTAATAAATGGATGTCCCATGCCAATTATAAGGAGATGAAGGACTCAATTAATAAAATTGATTATTATTGGTACTATAAGATATATATTGTGTTGAGAATCAAAGAAATCATGGTGCCACCCTACAAGTTGCTCTAATTTATTCCTGATAATCTTTCCGCCCAAGAATTGGCTTTATAATTTATTTATGGAGTAGGAAGATTATGAAAAATTAAAATCCAAAGGTCATAGTTATCAACTATCCTATAATTAAGTGATTTTTTGTATAATACATGGTCGCGTATATAATAGTTAGTATTACATAGGCCTATTTTGAACAATTTTTAAATCGATATGCAAAGTAATTAGGATCCTCACTTGAGAGTGGTCAATAATTTTGAGAGTATACAAGGAAAATTTACTTCATATTATCCCCATTAAGTTAACCTACATGAATTATATCATATAATTATACAAAATGACATGGAAGTAATCAGGGAGCTTCATACAGTAAGATTGTATAGGTCACAACCATAAATCTAGAAAAAAATACTTGTTTCTAGTGACATGTTTGTCCAAGAATGATAAGAGCCACATGAAAATAATCCAAAACTAATGAGAAATTATCTAAATGGGTTTCCATTAGCTGCATCTCTAGTGACTTTAGTTCCCAAGGTGACTCAATCTTTCTCTGATGCAACCACTATGATAAGTGTTGAATCGATCAAAGTTATGCCTCTTGTTTATCAGATTATTCCATTGTCAACAAATTATTTCACATGTCCCTAGTCATCCTATATAATCTCCATAAATTAATTTTGTGTCTCAATGTAATATTAGTGTTTAAAAATATGAAATTATTTCTAGTCAAGTGTTGGTGAGGTTACCACTATGGTCCCATCATCCCTATTAATGTTAAATGTATCAATTTATGGTATCCTTGTGACCACTTTGTTTTTAGATGTTATGTTTTCCTCTCCTTCACCAATACTTGCTATAACTCCTACTGAGACAATTTTTTCTCCAAAAATACTTGAGGCCACTATGGTTAGCCAAAATGATAATGTGTGTTCTAATATTTATGTCGCCTCCATATAATTCAAGTTTTCCACCCTCATGGATGGTTAAAACTATAATGTCATTCTCATCCCCTCTTATGTTCCATATTTCTTCACTGGTTATAAGTACAAGTACAAGGTATATTGTTTCCATGTCACCACCATTGGAGGTTACTTTGAATACTCTAACACCCATTATTATTTGCATTTCCACCACCAATCCATTCACTTTACCATCTATTATTTCTAGTTATATTGTGATCACTTACATTATACCTATGGCATATGCATCATCTACACCTTTCACCACTATCACTTTGACTTCTAAAGTTGAAAGAGGGGACTCCCAAATTAATTAGAGCATGCACTTGTGAAGGCTCACATGTCTAACATGATAATCCATGAATAACCTTAGCTAAAAATGAATTGAAATAGTAAGTTGAAAAGGTTATATACTTGAATAATTTCCAAGGATGTTTCTCGTAGGGTTTGCAAAATGGAGGAAGATTTGTTTTCATTTACTAGTAAAATTAAAAGGAAAATCAAAAATATTGTTAAGGCCTTGGGCTAATTTAGCACTAAATATGAATATGAGGAGGACCTTGAGTCCATTGTAAAACACACCAATAGTATGACAAAGAAATTGGTACATGGAATGAAAAATAAGGTCAGGTGTTTAGAGACTCAGGCTAAAGTTAAGGATATTGAAAATATTTTTAATAATGTTGAGGTTTCACTAGACTCACTTTTTAGATCACTGACATAATTACACAATTTTAAGATCAAGAGTGACCAATCATATAATATTTAGAAATATCTATTGGGAGTCACTGAGCTAGAGAAGAAATTAAAAATAATTGCCATTATGGTTAAATAGAACGTGAATCTAAATACCAAGGTCATGTGTATGTTTGATGTCAGTTTATATGAAAATGTTATTTATCATACTAAAACTTCATTGGGGCATTTATTAGAGTTAATTACAGCAACTATGTCACAATTTAATGTTTTTATAGAGAGAATACTTTGTTTATTTTTTGATGCTAACATGTCCCAATTGTATCACAGAGATGGAAAATTGATTACTATAAGTGAATTCACAAAGATCCTAAAAAACTTCATAGCTACAATCAAGGGGGAAGTAGCCACTAAAAATAGAAAAATTAGTCAAAATTTTTTGGACTTTATCACACATGTAGTAAGAAACTATTAAAGGCTATAGTAGTTAGGGAGTATCCAAAATACCCTCTTATTAGTCATGCATAATTCATCACCAAAATACAGAATGAGAAAATTATTATATATGTGTCATGAAGAAATGAATACTACTAGTTGTGCATACGGCCATTCAAAGGAAAGAACGTCACAAGTTTAAGTTTAAATTTTCAAGTGATGAGTATGGAAGGGCTTGGTAGCCGAGTTAATGTTCCAAATTGTCTCATTTGGCACTTTAAAAGATAATTAATTTTCATTTCTTAATTTATCCCATGTAGTTTATTTCTAAACATGAAAACACTTTTATGATGAGGTTGCATCCTATATTTTATTACAAATAAAGTGTATTGTGACCTCTTTTAATTATAAATATTTGTAAGACAATTTTCAAACTTGAGAAATCATTATGGATATTTTATGAATTTTCATTTTACCTTTATCGATCAAATTGATGTTTTGTGTATTTATAGTTTTAATTTTTTATCATTTAGATCTATGTGTTTTGTTTATGAGTTGGTTGGATTAAGTATATGTGTTACTCTAGCCATTTATGTGGTTAAACCATGACTTATATTAAATTGATATGGATGAATGTGTTATGCTATTTTATACAATATATTATCTTATAAAGTAATTATTAGAATTTGATCATAAATATAATTGATCTTTAGACTCTTTTATTATGTTTGTTCAAATTTGAGTGAATACTAAATTTGGTGAACACTAAATTATATTGAAATAGATCTTAGGTGATGTTTGATTTAGTAAATGATAATTAAGTAGCAAATTATGGGCATTGTTGTACATGTTATGAAAAGTATTGAAAATGAAACTATAGTTAGGGAATTCCTGCAAGGACCTATTCACAACCATGCACAACTAGCCATTGAAATTGAGCTTCACTTTAGGAAGCCAATTATTAATGTGTCACAGATGGATGAGGACTACAATATTTACATGTAGGATTACAAATGAAATTAGATGGTTGGCTGAAGTTTTGAGTTGCACTTTGTGATCTCTATAAATTTATAATTATATACAAGTGATAAATCCCTTGGGATTGTAAGTGGAAATTATAGTGATCTAATTTTGTATGAAGTAGTAGTATAAAGTATAATTTTCAATCTATTTTCATGAATCATGTTCACATATTTTCTATATACTATTTTCTCACTATAATAATAATTCCCCATTATACTTTATAATATACATTGTATTTTTAAATTCAACAATCAATACCATTATAATCCTTGACATATTTGTCAATATAAAATACCATGCTAGAATTAGTGTCAATGTTTTTGGAATTAATGTCAATGTTTTCCAATTTAGATATAGTTTTTGTAATGAACAGGGTCTCTACATTTTTTGTTTTTTGTCTTTTGAGCAAGACACAATTTGACCCATGCTTGGAATTTTCCTTTAAAATTATCTTCACTATCATAGTATGGTATGAATAACATCAAATTTTCCCAATAACATCAAATGGTGGTCAAGAAAGCAAAAGGGGTAAATGGTGGTTAAGAAGGAAAAAAGGAGTATAGGGGTAAATGGTAAGAAGATAAAGGTAAGAAATAAGAGTAAAGAGAATAATAAGTTATGGGGTTGAAGGTATGGAGGTCAAGAAAAGGAGGCCAAGGGGTAGGTTTGGAGGTCAAGCAAAGAGAAGGTCAAAGAGATGGAAATTGAAGTTACAAAATTTAACAGTTTACCTCATAAAAATGCTTAAAGATGTTGATGAATTGGATGTTGTTGTTGATGCTTTGTGATGGCTTACAATTTTGGCAGAGTTTTATTGCATTAAGCTCCTCTCCTCCAAGTATTACCTACAAAATCTGCAAGATGAAATGCTCCAACCTAAAACTAACTTTCATGGGGTTAAGGCTATCATATTTATAGAATTTAATGCCAAGAAACATGAAAAAAGAGCAAATAGTGGAAATGTGGCACCATTTTATAAGTGGGTGGATAAGTGGGATAAGGGGATAAGGGTTATGGGATTCCCACTTCACAAATTGTGTCTTCCACTTTGCTAAAGTGCCTCCCACTTTGCTAATGTGTCCAAAATGGGTGGAGATAATGCCCATTGACCCAAATCAGTCCAAAGTACTTTCCACCACCCACTTTTGTCTTTTCCCCATGGGAGGGTAAGTGGTCATGAAGGTCAAAGATGGTGGGATTCCCACTTCATAAGTGTGTCTCCCACTTTGTATGCGTATCCAAAATAAGTGGATATCAGGCCCATGTGTCCATATGGATCCAAAATACCTTTCACCACCCGCTTTTATCTTTTCCCAAAGAACCCAATAAGTGGGAACCCCACTTTGGACACCATTCTGATGTATGAATCCAAAAGATGATGTTGAATGATGGACCCTTATGGATAAATTTGCCATACTCTGGAGGGGGGCCTTATGATGCTTAATGATGTCATTAAACACCTTTGGCAAGGATCCTAAGTGATGTATGATGTCCCACTCCAAGCCACCTCACATTTAAGCCATGTAACTTGCCATATCACTATTGAGTCACCTTCCATGTCACCTGCCATGTCACCATAAATAGTGTTAGTGAATAGTGATAGTGAATAGTGACTTAGAATAGTGTTTTCAAATATTACACTTGAATAGTAATATGAAAATAGTGATAGGTGAATATTTAATTGGTTAGGTTAAGAGGGTTGGGTTAAGGTTCAAGAAAGTTTAGGTGTTCCTTAGGGTGGGCCCAAGGCATTCAGACATCTAGAACTATTTGTGTGTAGTTTTCTAGTGTCTACAATGCAAAAATAATTTCAAGGTGTCAAAGAGGGTTAAATATTATATATGGTGTCCTATTTATTGGATGTCTATTATGCCACAGTTTAGTTCAAATATTTTGATTTTATTAGGTGGCAAAACTCTTCTAGTTCACCCATCCATGTGTTCTATATTAAATTGTTTATGTATAAGTACAAGGAATGTATGCAAGTGATCTTTAATTATTTGTATCCACCCATGTATCTATTAATAAATGGATGTCCCATTCCCATTCTAAGGAGATGAGGGACTCAATTAATAAACTTAAGTATTATTGGTACTATGAGATATATATTGTGTTGAGAATCAAAGAAATCATGGTGCCACCCTACAAGTTGCCCTACTTCATTCTTGATAATCTTTCTGCCCGAGAATTGGCTTTTTAATTTATTCATGGAGTAGGAATATTATGAAAAATTAAAATCTAAAGGTCATACCCATCAACTCCCCTATAATTAAGTGATTTTTTGTATAATACATGGTCTTGTATATAATAGTTAGTATTACATAGGCCTATTTTGAACAATTTTTAAATCGATATGAAAAGTAATTGGGATCCTCACTTAAGAGTGGTCAAGAATTCTAAGAGTCTACAAGGAAAATTTGCTTCATATTATCCCTATTAAGTTCACCTACATGATTTATATAATATAATTATACAAAATGACATGGAAATAATTAGGAAGCTTCATGTAGTAGGATTGTATAGGTCACAATCATAATTGTAGGAAAAAAACTTTTTTCTAGTGACATGTTTGTCCAAGAATGATAAGATACACATGGAAATAATCTAAAACTAATGATAAATTATCTAAATTGGTTTCCATTAGCTACATCTCTAGTGACTTTAGTTCTCAAGGTGACTCAATCTTTCTCTGATGCAACCACTATGCTAAATGTTGAATCGATCAAAGTTATGCCTCTTGTTTATCAAATTATTTCATTGTCACAAATTATTTCACATGTCCCTAGTCATCCTATATAATCTCTATAAATTAATTTTGTGTCTAAATGTAATATTGGTGTTCAAAATTTTGAAATTATTTCTAGTCAAATGTTGGTGAGGTTACCACTATGCTCTCATCATCCCAATTAATGTTAAATGTATCAATTTATAGTATCCTTATGACCACTTTGTTTCTAGATGTTATGTTTTCCTCTCCTTCACCAATACATACTACAACTCCTACTGAGACAAATTTTTCTACAAAAATACTTAAGGCCACTGTGGTTAGCCAAAATGATAATGTGTGTTCTAATATTTATGTCGCCTCCATCTAATTTAAGTTTTCAACCCTCATGGATGGTTAAAACTATAATGTCATTCTCTTCCCCTCTTATATTCCATATTTATTCACTAGTTATAAGTACAAGTAGAGGGTCTATTGTTTCCATGTCACCACCATTGGAGGTTGCTTTGAATACCCTAACACCCATTATTATTTACATTTCCACCACCAATCCATTCACTTTACCATCTATTATTTCTAGTTCTATTGTGATCACTTACATTATACCCATGGCATAGGCATCATCTACACCTTTCACCACTATCACTTTGACCTCTCAAGATCAAAGAGGGGACTACCAAATTAATTAGAGCATGCACTTGTGAAGGCTCACATGTCTGACATGATAATCCATGAATAACCTTAGCTGAAAATGAATTGAAAAGGTTATATACTAGAATAATTTCCAAGGATGGTTCTCATAGGGTTTGCAAAATGGAGGAAGATTTGTTTTCATTTACTAGTAAAATTAAAAGGAAAATCAAAGATATTGTTAAGGCCTTGGGCTACTTTAGCAATAAATATGAATATGAGGAGGACCTTGAGTCCATTTTAAAACACACCAATAGTATGACAAATAAATTGGTACATGGAATGAAAAATAAGGTCAGGTGTTTAGAGACTCAGGCTAAAGTTAAGGATATTGAAAATATTTTGAATAATGTTGAGGTTTCACTAGACTCACTTTTTAGATTACTAACATAATTACACAATGTTAAGATCAAGAGTGACCAGTCATATAATATTTAGAAATATCTATTGGGAGTCACTGAGCTAGAGAAGAAATTAAAATTAATTGCCATAATGGTTAAATAGAACATGATTCTAAATACCAAGGTCATGTGTATGTTTGATGTTAGTTTATATTAAAGTGCTATTTATCATACTAAAACTTCATTGGGGAATTTATTAGAGTAGCTTACAGCCACTATGTCACAATTTAATGTTTTTATAGAGAGAATACTTTGTTTATTTTTTGATGCTAACATGTCCCAGATGTATCATAGAGATGGAAAATTGATTACTATAAGTGAATTGATAATGATCCTAAAAAACTTCATAGCTACAATCAAGGGGGAAGTAGCCACTAAAAATAGAAAAATTAGTCAAGAAATTTTGGACTTTATCACACATGTAGTAAGAAACTATTAAAGGCTATTGTAGTCAGGAAGTATCCAAAATACTCTCTTATTAGTCATGCATAATTCATCACCAAAATACAAAATGAGAAACTTATTATATATGTGTCATTAATAAATACAGTCATTCAAAGGAAATAAAGTCACAAGTTTAAGTTTAAATTTTCAAGTGATGAGTATGGAAGGGCTTGGTAGTGGAGTTAATGTTCCAAATTGTCTCATTTGGCACTTTAAGAGATAATTAGTTTTCATTTCTTAATTTATCCCAGGTAGTTTATTTCTAAACATGAAAACACTTTTATGATGAGGTTGCATCCTATATTTTATTACAAATAAAGTGTATTGTGGCCTCTTTTAATTATAAATATTTGTAAGACAATTTTCAAACTTGAGAAATCATTGTGGATATTTTATGAATTTTCATTTTACCTTTATCGATCAAATTGATGTTTTGTGTATTTATAGTTTAAATTTCTTATCACTTAGATCTATGTGTTTTGTTTATGATTTGGTTGGATTGAGTATATGTGTTACTCTAGCCATTTATGTGGCTAAACCATGACTTATATTAAATTGATATGGATGAATGTGCTATGATATTTTATACAATATATTATATTATAAAGTAATACTATTAGAATTTGATCATAAATATAATTGATCTTTAGACTCTTTTATTATGTTTGTTCAAATTTGAGTGAATACTAAATCTGGTGAACACTAAATTATATTGAAATATATATTAGGTGATGTTTGATTTATTAAATGATAATTAAGTAGCAAATTATGGGCATTGTTGTACATGTTATGAAAAGTATTGAAAATGACACTACTGTTAGGGAATTCCTACAAGGACCTATTCACAACCATGCACAACTAGCTATTGAAATTGAGCTTCACTTTAGGAAGAAAATTATTAATGTGTCACGGATGGATGAAGACTACGATCTTTACATGTAGGATTACAAATGAAATTAGATGGTTGGTTGAAGTTTTGAGTTGCACTTTGTGATCTCTATAAATTTATAATTATATACAAGTGATAAACCCCTTGGGATTATAAGTGGAAATTATAGTGATCTGATTTTGTATGAAGTAGTAGTACCATGTTCACATATTTTCTATATACTATTTTCTCACTATAATAATAATTTCCCATTATACTTTATAATATACATTGTATTTTTAAATTCAACAATCAATACCATTGTAATCCTTGACATATTTGTCAATATAAAATACCATGCTAGAATTAGTGTCAATGTTTTTGGAAGTAATTTCAATGTTTCCCAATTTAGATATAGTTTTGCAATGAACAGGGTCTCTACATTTTTTGTTTCTTGTCTTATGAGCAAGACACGATTTGACCCATGTTTGGCATTTTCATTTAAAATTATCTTCATGATCATAGTATGGTATGAACAACATCAACTCTTTCCTATAATAGTTTTCTATGTCAATTTTATTATCGTATATTGGGTGAAGATATACCAAGTAAAGGATAAAGTAAAATTATTTCATATAAAAAAGCAAATGCAAGGCTTCTTCAAAAAATGTACAAATATTATGTATACTTCATCGAGTTTACAAATCAAAATTACTTTTTTGATACTACTATAAAGATGTTTCAAATCTCTCTCTATAAATATTTTTAACTTTATCTTTAAATCACTACCATACATTCCTTTTAATAATAGGTATTGAAGCCGCATCATGATGCTTATTTAAATTATGTCAAATAGTCTTTATTTATCCCTTCTTATGTTATTTATTTATATGGTTATTATAAATTTTTTATTAACAATTATTTTTCAAATTGTTTTTTGAATAATTATAATATTTGGAAAAATAAAAAGATGCAACTTCCTCTCTATGTCATTAAATAGATTGGCATAGTTTTCTTTGTGAGATATCATGCATGTTGTCTTCACTCTAATAAAGGAGATATACCAAATTCTAATAGTGGGACAAAACCCAATGGTTATCATACAAATTGATATAAAATTATCTATTTAATGGGATCAAATTTTGTTAAACACAAAGTGGGAAAGTTAAATGGGTACCATAGTTATTACACCTTAAAATATTTCTCACACATGGGAAAGTATGTAATAAATTGTGCAAACAAATACAATTCTAAAGGAATTTAACAATATAACTAAAAAAAGTTTCTTTAGGTTACATGGTCATGTTGATAAGGATTTATAAAAATATTTTATTACACCCAAGGCATTCATATCGGGGTGCAATCCCCTTATATTCATAACACACTTTGGATATTCTATTTTTATTCATTTAAACATTGCCACGTGTCTACCCACATCAAATACTCCTTATTCTGCTAAAATAATTCTTGATCAAGTAATGACACATGTGGGTAGATAATGTTTTATTTACATGACTAGGAAAGGGAATATACATATATTTTGAAGGCTAAAAGGTGTAGACATACAATTCCCAACACCATTTGTGTTGAAATTGTAAATCTTACTTGAATTGCACTCAAATGCCAAATTTAGGTCAAAATCACTAAAACATGCTAAATGGTTTGAATTTATAATTTACAAGTATCTATTTAGGCTAAAGTATCCCTAAATAAGGCAATGCATTTTATGTCATTCCTAACTTTGATCAATTCATTTCTAGTCAAAATGATGATTTTGCCTTTTTGTGCTTTGGATCACTCTTTTATTCTAATTCATTATTACACATCATGTACCTTTGTTATTTTGTGTTGGAAACATCCTAAATAGGAATACGGTTCCAATGCATCTAACATCACCTTTCAATTCTTCTCGAGTCAAATTACAACCTAGTAATATGACTTTTTGACCATTTTGATCAATTGAGGGCCAATTTCTAAAGAATTGCACAAATATTGATTAATATTGTTTAAGGTTAATTAATTAAAATCATGAGCATAAGTGGATTTTCCATAGATGTTATTGAATATTTATTTTTGGAAATTGATTTATATTAACTGCATTACCCAATGACATCATTTCTTGGGAAGGCATCCCTAGGCCATAAATGCATAAAATATATGAATCATGGCCTCTCATGCCTCATTAATGCACCTTCTTCCCAAATCATTATGAGGTCATTTATTTATTTTAGCCTCCAAAATTCTATGTGAATATATGATTTTAAACCACAAACACAGTATGAAAAATTCCATTAGCAATCCTACCATTGATAGAGCTAGTGCCCATGTTGATTTTATCTCTCATGTTATTCATTTAATTTTAAAGCAGCCTTTAAAATATTTAGATTAGCCTTTCCTCATATTTCCTAAATTTTTCTTAAGTTTAGCATCATTTTTACACTTGAGGCATTGAACCACAACTTGGATTCTTTTAGTGGTATTTTTTCATCTATCCTAGTTGCATTCATGGTTGTAGACATTCCATTATTTACGATCCACATTTGTCACCTGTTGATTTTGTAGATATGCAACAAGGTCAGCTAGGGTATACTAAGTTGAATCATTGTACTCAATTTTTTATTTTTAATCTATTATGGTTGACCTTCCACATAAAAGACACATGGCTAAAAAATAGCTTGAACAAAACAAATGTGACTAAAATTTAAGATCAAAATTTATCTGAACCTTAAAAAGTGATTGTGGACTATGGAAGCCAAAACTCTCAAGTTTTTAATCCTTCAAGACATTTAAACACTATGAAATTATTGAACCCAAGTGATCGATGTGCGTAGAGGAGTATTGTGAAATACACAAAGATATGATTAAATAAGAAATGTAAATAAGACCACTCATAAAACCATGTTACAATGTGTCATCAAACTATTCATGTTGGTGTTATGTGGGATCTAAATTTTAAACATGTATGACCTTCATTAATCAATTCATCATTTCATTTATAATAATTTTTATAAATTAATAAAGAATATAAAATTACTATAATATAATCTATATTATAAATTAATATTATATTATAAAATTACTATAATATTATTTTTATTATATATATATTATATTATTATATATAGTATTTTACGAGGTCCATAACTTGTAAGGTGTTGAGGACATCACGAGAGTTGATTTGAATGTGGCAGGGCTCTACATCTCATATAAAACCACAATACAAAATTCCACTTTACCATAAAATAACAAATTCCATCTATTCTATTAGAAATGACTTATAAGTTGATAAATAAAACTGCAATCAAATATGTTTTAAAATTCATGGACAAGGATAGTAATGAGGGTGATGTGTTGGCATGAGGGAGGTCATGGTGTTGAGATGCAAACAAATATAGGTAGTAGTTCGATGACATATTTTTAATTGATTAAAATCAACCATGGGTAAATTATTTAATCATATGGTTTTAATATATAATTTTTATTAAAATATTAATAATATTTCTATACATAATTATATATTATAAAATATATTATATGTATAATAAATATAAATATATAAAAAAATTTAAGAGAATGAGTATAATTTAACAATTGTACCTCACTCAAAACCCATCATCACTGATCCCATCTCACCTTTTGTGCATTTATGTTTATGATGCAAGTGATGGTAGAAAATGAGGTTGTGTGTTCCTTTTTAGGTTTGGATAATGTGATGTGCAATGAGGTGATTCAAGTGGTGATGGTGAGGGGAAATAATATCCTACAACGGACCTGTATTTAAGGTAGTTATATTTACCTGAAATGTACCCATTGCAAAGGGGTGCATAGCTTGTAGGATGGTGGGTTATTTATTTGGACATTTACTATTATCAAGGGTCAACGAGGATAACATGAGGCTGATTTTATTATGATAAGGATCCATGTCTGATATGTGAATCAAATCAACTAGTGATAGATAACATGCATGTATCTATCATTTTACTCTATGTCCTTTTTGCACATCAACAATTTTCAAAAAATAAAATAAAATTACAAGAAAACAAATTGGTTTTTGGTATTTGTTATTGCAGTAAAGTGCATCAAGCCCTAAAAGTGTTCCATATGTGTTATGTCTAATCATTTTTTGGGGTCTCACATATAAATAAATTTGAACATTACACAAATATAACCCACATTTTAATTTTTGAATTCATTGTATATAAGAAGTAGTTTTTAGTCTCCATAACTTAGGATAATATCCATAAATAAATGTAAATTAATTCATATAATCCAAGGCACTAGTTGTAATCTCTTCAACACTATGAATGGTACAAAATCCACAAAATCATCTTTAAAATGCTAGTTGTCAACCAAGATCTTCAACTCTAGATTTTGGATAATAACCAAACTAGAACATGAACCCTCCTTCCTTGGTAAGGTAGGTTGGGATTCTATATCCATGAAAGGGCTAGATGGTATCCTAAGACCATCATCTGAGGTTCCCAAAAGATAACATAGATCAATCCTATCATCAGTAGTTCCATAGCCATGGTTCACATCAAATGATACTGATTTATCTCTAATCAGACCAGCAGAGCCATGAGATGCCTCATAAAATGAAGAACATGTTAGGCCAATTTCTTCATGTAAAGACTTCATAACCCCACTAACCAACTCCCCACTTCCACATCAATCATATGGTGAAAAAATGTAATGTTTAGTATTATTTATAGCTTTTTGAATACATTAGGTTATTTTTATAATAAGACATAATATTACAATATAATAGTAATATATTACTATAATATTTTATTAATTATATATTATATTATATTTAATAAAATATTAATATTATAAATTATTATTATTATTATCATTATTATTATTATTATTATTATTATTATTATTATTATTATTATTATTATTGTTGTTGTTGTTGTTGTTGTTATTATTATTATTATTATTATTATTATTATTATTATTATTATTATTATTATTATTATTATTATTATTATTATTATTATTATTATTATTATTAGATTATTAATATTAAAATATATTAATAGTTATGATGTGGGTGGTATAAAAATATTATTACATCATAGATTAGGTTGTCTTCATCATTTAAAATTTTATTTAATTTAAACATAATTAATGTAAGATCTTTTTAATTGGGGAAAAAATCATTATCTTTTAAATATATGTTATTATTCTCTTTTAACATGGTTTTGGTGATGCTCTATGGGTTTTAACAATAGTTTCAAGGTTTTTTTGAACTGGCAATCATCTCATAAATGAAGCATGGTATTCACTCCAGGAAACCAAATCACCTCGTATCTTCCAAAAACTCATTCAAGTGGTGGTTAGCATGACAAGGCTAGTAGTTACAGTAGATAATACTTGTTCATTAGGTGGTCGATCTATCTTAAATATAGATGTTGATATTTTTTTGTTGATAGTATTTGTAAGTGTTATTAATATCACTCTAATCATGATTTATCAATGTTTATAAGGCAACGAACATTCTATAGATTTTTTAACATAATAACAGGGTAGAATTATATTATGATACTATATCTTAACATTTATATAATTCATATATTGTTTGATATTGTAATTCTTAAATATTTTATTGACTGTGATTGTTAATCTTGGTAGTTGAGGTAGGAAGGAGTGAGGTAGACAAGGCAATGATCATTCTACAGATATTTGAATATCAAAACAAGTTGGGCTTATATTATTATACTGCATATGAACATTTATATAGTTCATGTTTTGTTTGAACATTTATACAACTTATAAGAGATATCTATAATGTATAATGTATAATTGAATATACATATTCACGTATCTTTCTCAAGATTACTTTCTATTATTAGAATCATGTTAATCATTAACTTAATTTGTCTAAGGTACCTCCATTAATTATTACAACTATTTAAAACTGAACATAAATTTTATGTCTCAAAAAATCTTTGTCCCATCGTTGTCTTTATTTTTGATATTATTATATTATATATAATAGAATATTATATGTTATGTATTAGAATTTTGTAATATATAATAAGCAATAAAGTATTATATTAAATGCTATCTATTTTTATACCCTATTTAGTATTTAATATTGATGTCTGTAATTTCCCCTTAGAAAATTCGATTATATACCATCAACTGACCCTCTTCACATAATAAATTATATATTTAATGTTGGTAATATGATAATAGGTTATATTTCAAGTTGATAATATGATAATAGGTGATATTTAATGTTTATAATATGATACTATGTTATATTTATTGTTGGTAATATGATAATAGGTTATAATTTATTATTTCACCACCACACTAACTCCTTTTCTTTTTATTATGTAGTATGTCACAAGAGGAAGGTATAGGGAGTTCTATTAACAGGTTACAATAGGACCCTCTATATGGGAAACTCATTGAAATCAACATTCAAATCCTTTAAACCCTATGATGTGTGATGGATGTTCTAGAGGAAAGGCTACCTTTATTTTTGAGTTATAAGGAGGAGATTCCTCACCCCAACAAGGGCAATGGAATATTACACAATCCTTGCAACAAGATCATCAATGGGTGTACAAAATCTATCACTAGAGGTTTCATATGAGACATCATTCATAGATGTAAAGAGGACACTTTGATCATCCTCATGAGACAATTTCATGTGTGTCCTAGAAGTTGCATCGCTACAATACAACAAAAACCACCTCAAAGGGAACCTTTATCAGGTGCTTATCCTTATTGTGGATTTATTGACCACTTGCCTTGAGATTACCCAAAGATACACCTACAAGCCTTTACCTCCTTAATATTATGCTAGATAGGAATCATACATTGTATTGAAGATGTAAATATAGTTTTGAATGATAATTTTTGTGGCTAATTCATTGCAATTTGATATTGAACAAATAAATAGTAAATAACAATGTGGATATTCATTGACAACTGACAAATAGTGATGTGGATAATCATTGATTCTTGGTAAATATTTATGTGAATACGTACTATTATAATTTTAATGTGACAACTAGTAAATAACTAGTAAATATATGTGTGATTATCCTTCATAGTAAACTCTATTTTCACATGAATAGAGTCCTCTTTCAAATCTTGGAGGTTACTCCTCATCTTTTCAATGCTATGACTATCCTCCTCATGACCATTATCATCAAATTAGTTCATCATTCCATGATCCTACCATCTCACATAGGATATGAGCAAGGTGTAGATGGATTATAAGTCAATGTTGAGTTTTTCATGGGAAATAACCTTTTTTTGAATTGATCATTCTACATTCTAGATTCAGGCTTCTCCAATCCTTCATTTTCAAGGAAAATTGGTTACAATATCATTGAGGTTCACGTCAATAATCTTACTCTTCACTAGCTCTAAATTACACAAAACTATTAGCATAAAGATTTTTTAAAATATAATCACATTTTACCTTTATACAAAATTATTTACTCAATATGACCAATGAACAGTATATTGTGATTTTGAATAAAATAAATTCGTTGGACTGATATTTGTAATCATAGATTTTTTACGAGTTCCATGTAAGGAATCTGGATTCATTTAGCTTATTTCTAAATTGATTATTAAAATGATCTTCCAATATGTGCCTTACTAGGTAAAAAATATATAAATGCTTAGTGTATGCCTTAGACAACATGGATGTTTTGAAGTAATAAATATGACCTACATAGAGTAGACATATACTCCTTCACACTCAAGAGCAACATCTAGCGGGTGGACCATGTGGACACCATATACCATGATGCCAAATAGGTCGAAGGTGAAGATAAATGAGATATTTTATGTGTATATTCTAAAAAATGATATCAAAACTCTAAAAAGGTAAGAACATGAGAAGATAAAAATAAAAAGTACAAGCTACAAGATCATTTTAGTGGTAAAACAAAGAGGAAATAATAGAATGAGATGCAAGAAATGATAGAGACCTCATTGTTATTCATATATTCATCTAAAAGATAATTATGAGTCAATGAATGTAAGTAATAGGTATCTTAGGTGATAGAAGGTGGTGAAATCATTACAAGAAATATCATTGGAAACTACTTACAAGGTTATAAATATAATATAGTTATAATATATAATATTGGGTAGCACACTTGCAGATGGTGATGATTGGGGCTGCAAGGAGAAAACATTTCAAACCAGGTGATGTGTGGGAAGGCTTAGGTGGGGAGGCAGGAGGCAAAGATGGTGAAGAAGATGATGATCAAGTTTTTGGTGGTTTGAAGATGGAACTACAGAGTGGAAATGGTGGATAATCAATAGAACAAGAGCCCATAAAGTAGAGCCTTACGAATCCTTAGGACAACATCATAGACCCTTCACTAGATGTGAAATAGAAGGCTTTCATAAGTGATATCTCCTATGCTAATGGTAGTAGATGGGGTTCAATAATGCATGACATATTTCACCTACCCCTCCCTTGGATGATAGATAGCAATGAGTAGCTAGAATTTGTTTGATTTTTTGGTGAGCACTTTGGTGGCATTTCTGAGGTCACATAGTCTATACATTTATTTTGGGGGATATGAATCACTTATGTTACAAACCAATAGGAATGGAGATCCATTGATGACCTGCACTACACATGTATTTTTGGATTTGGTAAGTCCTTATCCCCTATGCTACCCTAATGTTTGGTTGGGGGTGTGATGATGGGGTCAACCCATCCAGTGGGGTTTGGCCTTATGATTTGTATGGGATCAAAAAAAATCACATCAAGGGAGTTAGTTGGCTCTCCTTTGGCTTGTTGGCCTCTTCTGGTAAGGTTGTTATTTTTTGTTTCTTGGACTGGGTCGATGATGGAGGATCCCACCCTAGGTTTCTTCTTTGGGGTAAGATGGGTATTAGAGGAACCCACTTCACTAAGTTTGTTAAGTGGCATAACTATTAGAGGATGTCCTAATTTAACCCTTCTCATTTTCTTAGAAAATGGTAATCTATGTTTATTTTATTTGGGTGTGGTTTATTTGGTACTTTTTAAAGATCTTTTCTCTTTGGAAGGCCTTTTGTTGGATTTCTGAGGATTCAGCTTTTTTGTTGCCTCTTTTTATTGTTAAAGGGTGGATGCTAGATGATTCCACCCATGGTTCCATCAAGATCTGGGGTCTCATGGTCTCAATCTACTTATGGATGAAGTCTTTTTGGGGGATATGCTATGCTCTGTAAATTTTTTGAATCTTAGTGGGAGGAAAAGCCCACTCACTATTATTTGGTTGTGTCGTGGTTGTATAGATGAATTAGGTGGTAAAAGACCTTCTTTGAAAGGTCTTCTATTTTATAGTATCCTCAAAAACAACATAATGAAGGGTGTCATCCCTTTCAAATTTACAATTTTTAATCACCTTTGTGTTCTCAAGGTTATGAGATCCTCAAAACCCCTAATTGTGGGTACCTTAAAACCCTCATGTTTCATGATTAAATGTTATGGGAGAATTAAAACCCCCTTGCTATGCTTTATAAAGATTATGGATCTTAGTAGGAAAATCATCCCACTTATTGTAACTTAATTGTGTGGAAGCTATACATTTCACCCAAGAGGCAAAAGACCTTTTTATTTTAAACTTATGTTCTATAGCTTGTTTCTTGTTGTACTTCACCAAGTTATGAAATTTAGTGAGAGGATAAACCCATTCACTATTACTCTACTATATGGAGGTTGTGTGGAAGACCCTACTGGTGGAAGACCTCCTCTGGTGGACCTTCTAGTTTATATTACCCTCAGATAATATATGATGAAGGGAGATTTCCCTTTGAGATTCATTGTTTAGAAACATCTTTATTTTTTATAGGTTACAAGACCCTTAAAACCCTTGGTTGTGGGAACCCTTAAAACCTTGATGTTCTCTAGTCCTACCTTGGTCATGGGATCTTTAATTCACTTGTTAAAGGTTAAGGGATCCTTGAAACCCTCTTTATTATACTTGTAGGTTACAAGACCCTTAAACCCCCTAGTTGTGGGAATCTTTAAAACCCTCATGTTCTCTCATCTCACCAAGGTCATGGGTACCTTTTTTTATCTTGTTAAAGATTGGGGGATCCTTCAAACCCTCTTTGTTGTTTTTGGTTGTTAAGGGGATCCTTTACCCTCTTTGTTGTGCCTGGATGTGGGTCCAGTTGTCAAAACCCTCACTTTCTTAGTTAATAGCTCCGCTTTCAAAAGCATTTTACCCTATCAAATAAAAAAATAATATGAAATATTATATATTATATATTTAATATTATATAATAAAATGTTATTAATATTAATTATAACATGTGAATATATATTAAAATATTATAAAATTTAATAATATAAATATATTAATATTACATATAATATTATTTATTTATTATTATATAAAAATATATAATATTTAATGTAATATTTTATTATTTATTGTATGTAATATATATTATATTAATATATCATATATTATTTTATTTATTACATTAAACCATCATGGATTTTGAGTAATGTGCAACACCATATTTAAAATCCTTCACTCTACAAAACCGTAGTTTATGAAAACAAAAAAATCCATCCCTTTCGATATAACTTGCACTTTTTAATATGGTAGTTTTAGCCTCCACAATAACTTGTACTATTTAGTATGATAGTATGGTAGTTTCACTCTGTAGTGCTTGTGGTATTATTAGTAGTTTCACCTTTCCTCTATTCAATGAATAAATAAAAATAAATAGTATTATTGTGAATACAATAGTTCTTATTGGTGTTATAGAGAATGAGAATGGGAAAACCCTGGAAATATTTTTATCCATATCTATTTGCATATGAATTCCTTCATCATTCAATGAGTTTATTTAAAAGGCATCTTTAATTGAATAAGTATTTTCCATTTTATATCTAATTCATTTTAGAGTCATCAAATTAGGTTTAAAATAGTTAAAGCAATTATAATTTTGATCTAATGACTTTTAGACTCATCTAAATTGACATGGATGCATTCTCTACAATTTTAGAGGGGTCATTATATATCTAACCCTTATTTTCCATTAATATAACCCCTATTTGAATCATGAATTGGATAATTGAAATAATTATGTGAAATTTACATATTCAATTAGTAGAGTTTCAAAGGTTCAGAATGATAAAATTTAAGTATAAGATCTAAATTGAAGTGTCTAGGGAAAAATATTATCTCAATTCCTCAAATTACATAATTTCCATTTGATTATTCAAGTAAAAATTCATATAAGGATTAGGTTCTATGAGATGAGATAGACACAAGCATTATTTTTTTAATGTCATCTATGTAGACACTCACCTAGGGACATTTTAACTTGTAATTTTGAATTGTAAATATAGATTTGCTTTAATAATTTTATTAGATAGTTGAGCAAATATAACTTATGTGAATGTATTGTGTATTTAGGGTTATCCAATGACATATGATGGTCCCATTCATATGATTATCAGGGCACCTTATCATTTTTTCCCCCATTTCACACACATGTTAGTGCACCTCAACCTATCACTAACCTTGTTGAGTGTCAGACATAAATTGAGCATGACCATGAGATTGTAGTAAGTGCATGTTTTTATTATTTTTGTATTATAATTTGAACTTGGTTATATGTATAGTATTTAAATTTTATAATAATATTTGTATTTGAATTTAATTTCAACTACATATGAGTTATGAGGTTAGAAGGACCCATAATCGTACTTTGGAGGAATCCAAGGCATCTGTGATATCCATCTATGAGTAAGGCATCCCAGGGAGAGTTTTATTCAAGGAAAGCAAAGAGAGGGAGATTATTTGATGAGTAAGATGTATTAGATGATGTATTTATTTTTATGCCTATATGGAAATGTATGTGTTTTTTGTCATGGTATTCATAGATGACATTTTCCCAACAATTTATTTATTGGTGTAGGTTTTTCACCCTTGCATGGGTTTTTCATACCCTTATGTTATTCATCTTGATTAGGTGGATATTAGGTCCTTATAGGTATTTATGAGGTCATTATGGAATTATCATGATGTTATCATGCACTTATGAGTACATGGTATCACACAATGAGTGGATGGGGTTATCCAACCTACCTAGTCCACTGAGTGCCTAGTCCACTCATGTCACTTTTTCATTGTGTTCCCTTAGTTCTATCTCCACCCATAGTGGAGGAGACCATCCACTCACCTTCTCTAGATGATTCATCCTAAACTCAGCCTACCTATTTAAGGACATGTCATCCTTTGTATTATGTGGTGGAATATGATGGATCTTTGTGATTACTTTCTTTACAATATTTTCTCAATGTGATTTTATTTAATTTTGGAAACCTTATGCATTTGATTATCTTAAATTCGGTGAATCGATGCATTCTATTGATTCAGTGATCTTGGCAAACACTCTGACATGGTATTAGAGCCACACTAGTATTTATGTTTCTAGTTTTATGCTATTTATTTCTTCTAAAATATTGATTTTATTTACAGTGTAGTGTGATACTTTTTGGGTGGTTAAAAAAATTTTGGGGGGGTTTTGAAATCTCAAAAACCTCAAGATTTATTAAAATCCATTGATCACTTTGGGTGACCAAAAAAATTGTAGGGGGTATTTTTTAATAAAAATAGAGATGTTACTATTTTTAGGTGTACTTTTTTAGGGATTATAATTTCTATGAATTTCACTATTGGAACACTTGCTCTTATTTTTTTAGTTGGGTTCTCTTTGATTCACAGGTGGATGTGATGACATGGAAGGCTCCTTCCTTAGATCTATGGCCTATTAAAATATTCAATAATCTTATCTAAGGAGTTTAAGGCCTTCCAACCAGATCTCACATTTGAGCATGACTTGCTCATGTTTTGGGTTTAAGATCCCTATGTTGATATCCCATGATTGGCTCCTTAGACATAGCCTCCTAATGGCCTACCATTATTTTCAACAAATATTCCTCCATTGTAGTATTCCTTCTCTCCAATGGCATTTTATTCTTTATTTTTTGATTTATAGGCCTGATTAAAATAATGGTAGTGCCTTACGATAGAAAAATGTAGTTTTTTGGAGATTCATTCCACCTACTAGTAATGCCTCCTTCCATTTATGCCTCCCTCCTTCAAATGTTTCTCAAAACATGTGTAACTTATCTATTGTAGGCTGGTACAAGCACATTGACAGTGCCCTACATTTTCCAACAAGCCTAACTTCTCAATAATCATTTGGAAAATCATTTAAACCCTAAAAAAATTGATGCATGTTTATTATTTTTTAAATATCTTTATTTTATATTACTTTAAGAGGAATTTTTTCCATTAAGGTGCATATTGGGGTGAGCAGAAGGATTGGTTAAGACTTGTAATTTCTAAGGAGAGATCACTAGTTTGATTATAGTTCCATCCCTTGGTTATAAGGCTATATTTATTTTATTAGCCTTAATGCATTTTAATTTGGTATAAATTTACTTAAAATGGGCCATAATGACAAGAAATTGATATTGTAATAACCTTTGATTGGTAACCAAGAAATTGAGTACCATCTTTTTTAAAACTTAACATTTTTCATTCTTGATATATTAGCTCCATTTATATTGTAATCACATAAAAATTATAAAGTGCCAAAATTGGGGTTTTTCTTTGAATCAACATCCATTTTGGGGGGGCATTTTTTTGCTTCTTGTGTACTTTCTCTAAAGTGTTAAAGATCAACAGGTGAGGTTTGATCTAATAGGAAGTTATATCCCCTCACAATAACATTTTATATGTATTATTGAATTTTTTACATGATGCATTATTGGTAGAGTTTAATGTCCTCTTTCTTGGCATATTTGGATTTCAAATGCACTAATTTGGTCAATAAAATTGATTGGTCATTCTCATGCATGCATTATCAAATGAGTCTAGTGTCCATTTTCTGAGACCTACATTTTCACTTGTGCACTATTTAATCATACCTATCTGTATGTATTATCTATTGAGTTTGATGTCCTCACATTAAACATGATTATAATTATAAACATGGGGGGCCACTGCTAATTATCTTGTGAAGATTCTTGTGGGCCTTGCATTATCTATTATGCACATTTGGTTTTTCATAACTATTACCTATGCCTATTTAGTGACTACTTGAATAGATTATTCTTGTATTCTTAAATTCATTGTCAGCAAATCTTGATGTCTATTTGAGCATGCATTATCACTTGTGTACTGATTGTTCTCATTTGACTAGACTCTTTTTTGGCATAGTCTAAAGTCCATCTCTAGAGTATGCACTATTACTCTCAATTGTATTCATATGAACTCCACTTGAGAGATACCAGATGAGGAAGGTTGAGTCTACACTAGTGGTCCTTCTTGGAAAGATTGATTATGCTTCATGGTGTGTATACATGGAATGCTCACTCATAGATCAAGAACATGTCCCATTATTATATGTATAGATTCCTACTCCTATTGACCCATGTCAGTACAAATATTGGGTTAACTCTTATTATTGTGTCTATGGTCACTTACTGATTCATGTTTCATGGGATTTACACCACCATGTGGAGCACACATAGTGTCCCTCCATAGTTTGTAGCACTCTTCAAAGTCTTTCCATGGATCCTACTATGACCTACATCACACCTCCTTTGGTTCCTATTATCTCTTCTAAGACTATTGTCTTCTCTCCTCATGCTTTATTTATTGAGATGATATATCCATGGTAGATAGTTATATTCCTTATATCGAGCCCCTACTACAGGATTAGATTATGCTATACCTTAGTTATCTCATTATATATTCTACATCCATATATATGTAGATCATTTCTCTTATAAAGCCTTTATAGACTTGCATTTCAATATACTTTATTGATTTCAATGAGATTATACACATTGAGAGTGTATACACATAATATTTTTAAACTTTTATCAATTACTGATGCTCTCTATATTTTAAGAACCCATCAAGTATCAATATCTTTGAGTTCACACCCTAAGGGGTGCATAGATAAAGGGGTGGGAAGACCATTGGTGCTTTGTAGGATTGTTGTCCCTTTTGCCACTTGTTACCAATCTAACCAACTCCTAAAAACCATTCCCCTAAGCTTTGTTTCCTCTTTTTCACATTCTTCTATCCTTTCACCACCTTTAGTATCCCTTTTCCTAACCCAAAATCTTTTTTGATAGTTTACATGACTATATCAGATGTGCTAACCTTGTACTCTTATTGACAAAACTTATTTAGGGTTTAAGTTGGCCCTTGGCTGACCTAGTCTGTGACCTAATGAGTTTTTTTCAATAATAATGCTAGGTCAATTAGGTTGACCTTGTCAACCAAAACTTTAAAAAGGGTTTAGGGTTATATCCACCTATATAAACATAATAATTTCCATCATTTATCACAAAGAGAAGTAAGATATATTATGCATCTGCTTAATCAACATTCTAATTGAGGAACAAGCTTAAGGTTTCATACTATATTTGGAGCTTTGGATCTTGTCATGTGGATAATTATTTTAGATGAATTGATAGGTTGTGTATCCTATATCTTATTTATCCTTTTCATCCTTATATACCACAACAACCTCTTATGAAGCACCTTGGCCAAGAGAGAGATTAAGGCTTAACATGTTCATCTTTAAAGGTAAGTATCCCTAAATTTGATCTTCTTTTGGAAGAGTAGATATATATGCATTTTCACTCTTCTTCCATGGATTAGGATTTTGTATACATTGATGTGAGTATATGTATTCTATGCATGTTTACTTTTATTTATTACCTCCACTTTGTGCCACAAGCTTTGGTGAGCACTGGACTAGATTTTTACTTTAATTTTTATTAGTATAGTGAATATGAAAACATAGGAATTAGTTAGGGTTATTACATATTTTTTCTTGATTGGAGGCTTTGGAACCTTCCCTAGTGATATTATTATGGTAAGAGATCCCCTTATTAGGTCTAGCAGATCCATATTGGTCATGACCCTGATTTTCTAATGTATCCCCAATTGGAAGTGTAAGAAGGATATATCTTCTCTGAGCTATGATTGCTTTACAAATTTGATGTATTTTTCATTACATATATTATGGTGAGCCTGATGTGAATCTAACCCTTGTAGGTTTTATTTCACACTTTTCATTTCTATCATTTTATTATTTTTCTATATTTGTGATACTAGGCCGACCAGGCCAGTATATTTATAACTTCTATACAAAAGTTTAACAAAGTCACATCAAAATGACTTTATTATTTCTGTGTAGGTCTTCATCAAATATAGGTTATTAGATTGAGCAAGTCAACACAATACTCTTATTAAGTTAAAGATAGCAGACTATATCTAATAGGTTAAATTAGTCTCTTATTTAGCATCCAAAATAACAAATTAAGTCATACAAGTAAACTTAGTATTACAATCAACATCTAAATAACAAACCAGATCAACTCTGCCTTATTAATAGGCTTTAACAAATAAGGAATCATAAAACTAGGTTGACCCAGTTAACATAGTTGGCATAACTTACAAACAACATTCAAGGCACTTTAACAAAAAAAATTCAACCCTTAGCATATTATAACCCACCAAGTTTCATTTATTTCTCCCTCTTTCAATTTAGTTCTTTACTATAGTTCTATTTTGTATAAGTTTTTAGTCCTCAAAACCAAAATCTTATAGCAAATGAGGTCGACCTAGTTCTATAGTTTGTCTTCTATCTAAAAGACTAAGTCAACCTAGTTGACTTAGTTCTTAAGGAATCTTACTTCTATATTACAATACCAACCTTTTTGACTCTATTTTATAATGTTTGCATATAGTGTCATCTGAACTGACTCTATACTATGCTTAAATTAGGAATTAAAAACTATGTTAAGTAATTAATTCACACATTTATTTTTATTAGTTTACATGCTTAGAGTATATACCATTTAATTTTACTATTTTTATCTTTTTTCACACACTACCAAATCACATAATTTCAAAACACATTTAAACATTTGTCTACCCAAGGCCTACCTACTTAGATTCCATCACCAAGGGGGAAGTTATCTTGGTTTTTTGGCCAAGTATAAACATGTGGTTAATGGTATTTATTGTCAAATCACCTAACACCCTTATCACTATGGTATTGTGAAGTGAGGGGGTAAGCCCCAATATCAAGCTAGTACCATTGCTAACATACATCCCTTTCATCTTTAACATCTTGAAACCATTCATGGATTGATTTCTAGTTCCCTTTTTTTAGCTAACCTCCCTACCACACTTAAATAAAACTTTATAATAATATAGAAACATTCAATATGACCACTTAGTTAGCATTTAATTTTTAGTTGACTACTTTCTCTCTACTCATTGAATGTTGTATTACAAAAAATTTCATTGACCAACATTGATACAAAGTTTTGTGATGTGTGCCCCAATTGGATCATTCTCATTGATCCAATTATTTATTCTCTTTCTCTTATTTCTTGTTTCAATTCCATCACAAAAAATTCCTTATTTTTAGTATACTGTCATTCTATTCAACATAGTTTCTTATAGACCATCTTTTTCTCTAATTATAGTACTAAGTTGCCTGATTAACCCAGTACTCATTTCTTCCTATTAGGTTATAGTATTAAGTCAACCTAGTTGACTTTGTATCCTTATTAGGTTTCATTTTATTGTATGTTATATTACAAAGTTAATTTGGTTGACTTTTATCCTTAATGGCTCATTTTCATACCTTATTTCCATTACTAGGTTGACTTAGTCGACTCTGTACTCTTATATGTATCCTTCCTTTTTTTTTACCTTACATTAACTTTGTCTTCCCTAAACTCTATTCTTCATCATGAAATTATTGTTTGAATACAATATTGAGATGAATTCAAAAAATATGATGAGTCTTACCAACCCTCATAGGTTCTCCCATAAGTAGCTTGTGGCTCCTACCCTAGATGAAATTAATGTGCATGTAGCCACTCACACTATAAACTATGGGACACCTCCTCATTCCTCTTCACTTTTTAATCCTCTCTTCTCATTCGAATATCAACCTGAATTAGAGTATACACTAGAAATGTTCTTCTTCATCAATGATTTTCCTTAACATAGAGGAAAGGATCCTTCTACTATTTACCATCTCATGATAAATGGTTAAGTCGAAGAGCCCCATTCACCTTCTCCCACATTCTCACATGGATTTGAAGATACTAGATTCTATTCTTGTCAACATATTCCCTCTATTTTGACCCCTTATCATACCATGACATCTTCCTCTTTGATTTACTCCACCTTCATGCCTAGTATCTCTACTAACATGGCAGTTTCTACATCTCATGGGCCTCTTCCAAGACCCACTCTTCTCAATTATTCCACTAGTGCATTCATTTGATACACATGGTAATCATGCCTCTAGTGATAATTCCTCTCATCCCTCTACTATTCCATCTTTTTCCATGCAAGCAAATTATGCCACTAGTGCCTCACTTACTAATAGTTCTTCTCAATCTCCTACTAACACCCATAGTGGCACCCAAGCCACTCCTACTAACTCTAATGTTTCCCACAATACCAATAATGCAACTCAAACCCATCAACTCCTATTACAAATTATTAATCAAATGAATCCTTTCCAAGCTAATAATGCAAATAACATGATGCAAATTCAAAAGCATCTTATCTATCTTCAAACCCACCCTCAATAAATACCATGGGGCACACATAACTAAAATGTTCCCCCACCTCCTCTTTAGGATTCCCATGGTAATCTTATCCCTCAACCTCCTATTGTTAATAAAAAAATCAATAATATTCAAAATGAACCTCTTACATCTCAAATTGCTAATAAACATATAGGAGGTATCACCCCTAAAATTACTTATAATGGGTCAACCAATCCTACTCTTCACTCAGAAACATTTGGAAATTTATATAAAGACTAGGTTAAGTTAAATAGATTTACCGCTACCAAGATATTAGTAAAAACCCTCATGAGTGATGCTTTATATTGATACAACCAACTCAAATATCATTTCATTACTAGTTTGGAAGATTTAGTCAATTCTCTAGTCCAAGAGTTTCAAACTAGTGATTTCCCTAAGAATACCTTAACCCATTTTATCAATTGTAAGCAACTTGAGACTGAAATTTCATAGATTTTATCAAATCATGAAAGACCTTGTCTAATAAATGTGAACATAATATTTTAGATGATAATATCTTCCATTTATTTACTAATGTTCTTTTTCCCAAGTTGTAATATCAAGTTTAGACTCTCTCTCTCTCTCTCTCTCTCTCTCTCTCTCTCTCTCTCTCTCTCTCTCTCTCTCTCTCTCTCTCTCTCTCCATGTACTTTGGAAGAGCTCATTGACCAAGAAAAACATCAAGATTTCCTTATGCATCAACTTGATCCATCCTAACCTTTTATGGGTACTCACATGCTAATTAATAATAAGAATCATCATGCTAAAATTGATGGTGTCACTTACTCTTATGATACTATTCATATTATTCAAGCTCTTATTCCTAACTAGACTCTGAAATAAGCTTACCCTCCTAACAACATCACTAACCCTCATTTATCCTCAACCAATACCATCAATATTCATAAACCTTTATCCTTATTATAATTACAAAAATGTCTACCAAGGCATTTCCCATGAGAACTTGATCCCACTCATCCCATGAAATCATAGTATGATCCTAATAATTTGTGTTGGTTTCATGCTAGCTAGGGTCATTCTCATGAGAATTGTAGGAAACTTCATAATTTGGCTATAGATTTCCTTCTTAGTCCTAATTTTGACCATGATTTTATCATTCATAAATTCCAACAAGACTATGACGTTTCCTTCAAATCCCATGAGACACAAACTAAATCTCAAGATTTAAACAAGACTAATGCTCATTTGGCCATCTATAAAGATCCTCTTCCAAATCACCAAGATACCAAAGAAAAGCCTACCCATTCTACCAATAACATTGATAGTCTTCTTAACCCAAATCCTAAAGAGAAATTGGTCAATATGACTAATATGATAAGGGTGATTGCTTTCATTGATCCTCAACCCATCTATACACCTCAATTATCGTACACATTTTGTGCAATCTAAGATTCTTCTCCAACTTAATTAATTGAGTTGGGGAAAGAAGACCTTATATATTTTGATGAACCAATTCTAACATCTCCCTTAGATAAACTTCCCATACCACTTTTACCATCCCTCCAACCTCTTTACCTATCATTAATGATATTCAAACTTCTATCAACACTTTTTTTAAGCTATCTCAAACCAAACCTACATCAACTACCCCATCCTCTGAAGATAATCAACAAATTTGTCCTCCAAATAAACCTTCTACCTCTTATCATCATAAATTCACATTCACTTTGGCTCTTCCTTCTGAGGATATCCTTCAACACTATGCACCTCTTTCCAATAGTCTTCTTATGGGTTATGATGAGTGGGATCCTGTCACAAAACTTACTAATCTCTCATATCAAATCCCATTTCTTGAACTGATGTGGAAGTCTCCACAACATCATAACCATCTTATGAATCTTTTGTTTGAAATGAACATCCCTCATCCTCCCTTAGCAGGATGCGAAGTCACCTTATCTGGATTAGACGATAGCATTTTACAACAAAGCCAAGAGATGTCCATATATGTGGATGAAATAATGGACACTTATCTTTAACTCAAATTACCCATTTCTTATATGATCCTTGATGAGATTATGCTATGTGGATGATCCTCCTTTTTTTATCAGTGTCCAAATTGATGATATCCAAGTCAAATGTGCCTTAATTGAATAATGTTATGGCACTTGATTTTCCTCTCTAAATTTTATCAAAACCCTTGGATATTTTAAATATAATATTAAACCCACATGAAACACATGCTAAGGATATGACCAAAGGAAAACACCTCCTTTAGGTTATGTTTGGCTCCCAGTTACCATTCCACCTACCATCATTCGAGTAAAGGTGATGATCTTCAATTTTATTCTATCTTATAACATTCTTCTTGGTAGGCCATGGACTTATCACATGAGATTATTTTCCTCTTTCGCTTACCAATGTGTCAAATTTCCTCATAATGGAGCCATCTATAGGATTCAGGGTGACACTAATCCTTAGAATTTAAAAAAATTCCAAGACCATGGTTTATTCAAGATTCCTACCCTTGAACCTTTGTTAATAATTCCATTTCATGAATCTAAATTATTTAAATTTCTTATCAATTAATCTCAAGATTATAATGGTCACCTTGACTCATTAGGAATATAACCCCTAACCTCATAGATTATGATGATGATGACCATGATGAGATCAATTTCAAGATTAAAACCTCAAATCTCTCACCTCATCTCATCTTTTAGCTTCCTCCTTTACAACCTTGTTCCCACCAACCATCTTGTGATGATATAACTATTATCTTAACTAAGACATGGCATTCCATTCATCACACCACATCAGATGACAAGGTCATCCCTACTTACACTATCAATCTTCATACAACTGATTATGATAATGGTTATAGCCTTAGATGATCCATTCTTAGGGGGTATTTTCATAGATTGAGATGCTTAGATTATTAATTATCATTCCTCTTTGCTTCAATATTTTAGTGTATCTTATAGCATTCCATCTTATATCATTCTTAATTTTATTATTTTTCCTCTTGATCACAAGATAGAGATGGTGCACACACCTCAAGTTTCTGAATAACCTCATAGGAGTTTGATTATGGATTATGTTATGATTGGTCCCTATAACTTTGATGTACCCCTATAGATACCTTATCTTTGATATGTTTATGATTGTCCTTCAGCCTTCTATGCATCCCATTCTTCCCTCAGTAAAGCCCAGTTTAGATCCCATCCCAATCCCTCTATAGCTAAATCTCTTCCTATTTATGATCATATTTCTCCTTCAATAGAGACTTATCTAGCCTCTCCACCAAACCCACCTTCTCTTGGTGATGGTTTTATCCCTTTACCATATCTAACTCTGTGACCCACCAAATGATTTGATAAGCCTTATTGTGACATTTATAAAGTTATCAGTCACTGGACTAGAGAATGTTCATTATATAAATCTTTCTTAGCTTCTATTTCCACTCCTCATATGAGTACACCAACCAAGTCTACTCACAAGTGTATCTATTGTTTCCATGGCACATTCAATCATTCATCCATTCATTGTTGTAAGTTGTGACAATATATTGACACCTTACATCCCACCACTCCTTAGTCCACATCTAAGGCTATACCTCCCCTAAAAATATTACCTGAATATCTTCCCAAATATGGAGAGGTATATTATCTCTAGCACTAATGTGGTACACATCACACTGATCATTATCACATCCTTTAGCAGCATCTTAAGGATCATCTCTTAACCATTATTTCACCTTATACCCTTCCTCCCATAGTTCACTCTCACAAGTAGGCTCCCCATTATTCCCTTGTGGTTCAACCACCTGTGGTCCCTTCTCCACCTACTATTTATCTACCCTTGATTCCCTCACTTAAGGATCCTCCTTCACTTGTGGCCCATTCTCCATCATTGACCCCTTCATATCCCATAGATACCACTTCCATTCCTTATCCTGATAATCCCCTAAATGATATCCCTCATTATCATGATCCTTTAAGCATTCCTACATTTCCTATTGAGGATATTCGATGTGAAGTATTTTCTCAACTTTCCTTGAAGATTGATGAGACTTTGGTTGCAATTCATATTTAACTTCATAGAGAACTATTAGTTATTATGGATAATGTGTGTGGATAAATATATCAATACTTATGAACACAAGCATGGTGTTCTACATTTATTTCCTCATTTTGTTTGGATGTGTGCTCTGATTTTACACTTATCTATTTTATATCATTTGATATTGTGTCAAATTATTATTTATCTTACATGGTGACTTTTTTTTGCACTTTATGTTGCTTATGATGTTATTATTTTATCTTATGGATTATTTTTCATAATTCCATTCTTGTTATTATTGAATTTATTCCCTTATTCTTGTTATTTTTCATGATTGTTTGTTATCTTGTCTCTATAAAAACAGATAAATTTTATTGTGACATGGTTATGTTGTCCCTGAAAAATGCCACTCATTTTTGGGACAACCTATAGACCAAAATTTCTCTCTTCCCCTCTCAAAATTTGTTCAGAGCTTTCAAATTCCTCATTTTTAATCTTTTTCCGTAAAGGGGATTCATAGGCTCAACAGGTTAAAAAAGCTTTTGTAGGCAAGATCAGTCAAAAGAATAAGTTTCTAGCACTCAGTGGTTTCCAAGTTTGGTTCAACGCGCTTGGTCCAAAAAAACAAAGGACTTTGCCAAATAATGAAGAATGAACCATTGAACCGTTGAACCAAAAGGTTCAACGAGTTCAAAGTTCAATGTTTCAACATGGTTCAAAGCTTCAAAGGCAGCCTCTGTCAAAGAGATAAGTAGAAAATAGGTGGTTTAACGGTGGGTTCAACCAAAACAATAGGGTCGGTTAAACCAAGCGGTTCAATGCTTTATTTCACTCAGGTGGTTCATGTCCTTTGTTTCAACATCTTTTGGTTCAATACTTAGTTCATCGGCTTGGTTCATTCAATTAAACCATTGGCTTGAACCATTTTTGGTTCAACCGATTGGTTCAACATTTTGGTTCAAAGATATGGTTCAAGCAACAGTCAACCAATGACGTCCCCATAGACGTCAAATTTAAGGTAAGGGAATATCAGTTGAAATTCAAATAAAGCATAGAACTGAAAGGAAGAACCAAGTGACTAGCTGGAAAGATAGCTCGATAGCTCAAATTGCAGCAGGAAGAGACAAAGCTGGAAAAGCTTGACTGAAGAGAAAAGCCCATGGAAAAGTGCCTGATGGAAAAAGACAAAGTGCAACGAACGTGACAAGTGTTTGCATCTGTGTTCCCCTTTTGAGTTGCTTGAGCAAAACGTGTCGTGGACTTCATTTTATGTAAGTCTCTAATGAGTTTCATAATAGTGGAACCTACCACTTGTCGAAGACGCAGAAAGGACCCCCTGAAGACTTAGGCAAGAAGGGATATAAAGAGCAAATAAGTGCTTAAGCAGTGAAGAGAGGAGCGAGACTGAAAGATCAGAAATATCTTTGAAAGAGTTATTTTTAGTAGATGAAACAGTGGATCGAGTAGACTTCTAAGTGCACCAAACCAAGGACGTGGCCTATTTTATTCCATAAAGTAAAGAAAAATACGTAAAGGACCAAACAGTCCAGATTAAGGAGAAGACATATGGAATGAAATAGTTAAGACAACTACCCTATTTTCAATGCAGTCCTTTGACAAACTTGAAAATGCCTTCAAGGCATTAAATGCACGGCATGGGCCAACATATGAAAAACAAGTGCCCAAGTCTTTCTTGGGGTGCTATATATTGTAATCTCCCATTTTTTGTAAAGGAGACTTCTCAATTTTGCAAGAATGAAACTCTACCCATTTTGAAAGAAGAAGACTGAGCCTTTGAGCTCAGGTTGTAATTTCATTTTCCTTATTATTTGAATGAGAAAATATGTTTTTCCAGACTTTGTGTTATTCTGACTTGTGTCATCTGAAGGTGTCCTTATTCATTTAATTTGGTGCACAGAATTAGTAAAGGTAACAAAGAAGTGTCCTAAAATCAACTAAGAGAAGACTTTGTGCTTTCACAATTGATTTAAGTCTATGTTTTCCTTTCCTTTTTGTGTTGAGGATTCTGGGGTGACTTTGTGTCCCCATTATCCTTTGTGTTATACTCTTTAGGTAGTCGAGGTGGAGACTTTGCTCTACATTTTAGGCTATTGGTTACTCTACAACTTTGGTTACCTGTTACCAAAAAGATTCCTATTGCCTGCAAGAACAAGCACTTCTAAAAGAAGAGAAATGCCTTCTGTTGCTTCATCAAGATTTCTACTATTTAGGAAGGGATCTGGTTCTGGCTGAAAGTTGCTTATGAAAGAAGAGAAGCACCTTCCCCATCACCCAGTATTTCTCCTCTGTTTATCAACATCATCTCTGAAATAAGAGAGATGGATGGTTTGTCCTACCCCCTGTGTCTTACTTTATGCTTATTTATATATAGTATATAGCCTCTTGTAGCTCTACATATTTAATAGGGAACCTCCCCTTGATGAGAGGAGAGATTTGTCCCCTTGTGATGTAGTAAGGCTGCACACCTGGCTGACCGATCTCCCTATGTTGTGGTGATAGGAACTATTTTGGTCATCAATTAGCTGGCTGACAAAATATTCACCCAATAGTTTTTGGGGACTCCACTGGTGATGCAGTAATTTTGTGCAATTTGGAACCTCAAGTTTCAGATTGAAACATCACCTGTGTCTTACCCATTATCATTATCACCTTATCCATTATAGAGTCTGGTGACTCCCATCTAGGTCTTACCCATTATCCATTTATAGCCTTACCATTTTCATCCATCTCCATTATATTATCTGGTCTGCAAAACCATAGCTGCTGGGAAAGAAAGCGTAGTTTGAAGCCTCAAGCTTTAAGCTGAAGTAGGGCTAGTTCTTTTCCATTTTTGTCCTACCATCTAGCAGTTTCACCCAGATGTGTTATCCCCATTTTTTAATAATTAAATCATTGTAGTTCGAGGCCCCTGGGTTAATTCTTTTGGCCCACTCAATCTAACTCCACCCCTGAATGAACTACAACTCAATTCAAGAAAGAATTTCCCCAAATTCTTTGGTGATAGAAGAGTCCACCTTGATGAACACATTGCAGCCTTCACCATAGCTTGTGGTGTGATAGGGGTGGAATTTGAAGACGTAGCAGTTAGGCTGTTTGTGGAGATGCTACAAGGTGCTAGTGTAGACTGGTTCTACCACTTGCAGACTAGATCAGTGACTGGTTAGGACACAATCAAAGCCAAGTTCGAAGCAAGGTTCAAACCAACAGAAGATGCACATGCCCTTCTATCCTAGCTCACGTAGATAAATAAGGAGCCTCATGAGCCTATGAGGGATTTCATTACAAGGTTTGACAAGCTGAGGAATCAGATTCCTATCATTGCTTAGCCAACACCTGAAAACCTAAAGTGCTTCTTCATCAACTCACAACTGCCTGAAGTGAGTTTTTTCCTAAGGCGTGCTGGCCAAATAGACCTTGCTAAAGATTAGGACTTGGCTACTGAGTTAGAAGATGACCTTATCTTGGATAAAAAGATAAGAAGGGATTCAAATAGAGGCACATCTTCCTCATCTTCTGATAACTCACCTACAGCCACCATTGATCCAATGGTATAGAAGCTAGAAAATGAAGTACTGGCCCTCATAAGGCAAATGGCCCAAGGGATGTCATCTGCCCCTTCATACAGAGATGTACCAAGGAGGACATTCGCTAATCAGGCATATCAAGGCAATGCTTCCAGGGGTCAAGGGCAGCCAAATCATCTTCCTCCCCCAAAGAGGAACATGTCCATTGAAGCACCTCTAGCCAACTTAGTAGTTGGGCATTTGGAAATAGAGCATGATTTCTCTTTCCAACCTAACTTTAATCAAGGAAATGATGCTGGTCTCTTCATGGAGGATCAAGAAGAGTCAGTTGGTGACTCCCACATTAGTTTCTTGGATTACCAGGATGAGCCCAGAAGTAAAGGTGGAGCATCTGAGGGATCATATGCTATGATCACCCAGTCCAAGAATCAGTCAGCTCAATAAGTTGATAAAGGAGAAACAGAGGAGCAACCTCAGCCTACAATTTCAATTGCTAAGAGTGGGACCACTCTGCCTATCCAGCCAAATGACTCAGTGATTGCTGAGAAAGTAAGTATCCTAGACATCTCTACACCTTTTACTTCAACATCACAGATCAATCCTCCCACCCCTCCCATAAACCAAAAAGAAGAACTCCCATCCCATGTGCCTAGTCCAATCTAGCCATTTGACATAATTGATCATGTCAAAAGTGTCAAGACCCAAATGGTTGCCCCTATAGCCCAAATTTTGTTTGAGTCTTTAGGCAAGGATGAAATAGAAGAAGAATTGGTGGAGTGTGGAATAAGTGCAAAAGAACCCTCCCCTCTAAATGAAGAAGAATCTAAGATATCTGAGGGGGACAATCAAGACATGTGCTGGGTTGAGTTATTAGGATAACAAATTATGGAACTAGACCATACTGTTGCACTCCAAAATCAGGCAGAGGAACTCTTCGTAGGGAGAGCAAGGAGTTATGGTTTTCAGTTTGAAGACCATGTCCTACCTTGGAGCAAGAAGAAGAAAATGCCAAGAGGAAGATGCAAAAAATTGGTTTCCAGGTGGAAAGTTCCATTCGCCCGTCACCATTTATGGGGACAAAATGGTTTCCTCCTAGTTTATCAGGATGGCACATCATTTTCACTATCTCGTAGTGGGAAGCATCTGAAGTGCTTCAAATCTTGAGGCATTAGATAAGATCATCTATACATATGTATATCTATATAGTTTTTGTTTCTATTTCATGCTTTTCATTTTTGTTTGTTTTTGTTGCCTTTCCTTTTGGTTAGCACGACTCCATAGTACAATGGCACACTTCTAAGGCACTGGAGATTCTAGATTCTAATCCCTTAAATTGAATTTTTCAACTGAAGGTAGTTCCCCAACTGGAGCATGCTGTTGTCCTAGAAAAATGCCACTCATTTTTGGGACAACCTACAGACCAAAATATCTCTCTTCCCTTCTCAAAATTTGTTCAGAGCTTTAAAATTCCTCATTTTTAATATTTTTCCGTAAAGGGGATTCACAGGTTCAATAGGTTAAAAAAGATTCTGTAGGCAAGATCAGTCAAAAGAACAAGTTTCTAGCACTCAGTGGTTTCCAAGTTTAGTTCAACGCACTTGGTGTAAAAGAACAAAGGACTTTGCCAAATAATGAAGAATGAACCATTGAACCATTGAACAAAAGGTTCAACAAGTTCAAATTTCAATGGTTCAACATGGTTCAAAGGTTCAAAGGTAGCCTCTGTCAAAGAGAGAAGTAGCAAAAAGGTGGTTCAACGGTGGGTTCAACCAAAGGAACGGGCTCGGTTCAACTAAGCGGTTCAACGCTTTATTTCACTTGGGTGGTTCATTCCCTTTGTTTCAGCATCTTTTGGTTTAATACTTAGTTCATCAGCTTGGTTCATTCAATTGAACCATCAGATTGAACCATTTTTGGTTCAATGTTTTGGTTCAAAACATGGTTCAAGCAACAGTCAACCAATGACGTCCCTGCAGACGTCAAATTTAAGGTAAGGGAATATCTATTGAAATTCAAATAAAGCACATAACTCAAAGGAAGAACCAAGCGACTGGCTGGAAAGATAGCTTGATAGCTCAAATTGTAGTAGGAAGAGACAATGTTGGAGAAGCTTGACTGAAGAGAAAATCCCACAAAAAAGTGCTCGATGGAAAAAGACAAATTGCAGCGAACGTGACAAGTGTTTGCATCCGTGTTCCCCTTTTGAGTTTCTCAAGAAAAACATGTCATGGAATCCATTTTCTATAAGTCTCTACTGAGTTTCATAATAGTGGAACTTGCCACTTGTCAAAGACGTAGAAAGGACCCCCCGAAGACTTAGGCAAGAAGGGCTATAAAGAGCAAATAAGCACTTAAGCAGTGAAGAGAGGAGCGAGACCGAAAGATCAGAAATATCTTCAGAAGAGTTATTTCTAGCAGATGAAACAGTGGATCAAGTAGACTTCTGAGCGAACCAAACCAAGGATGTGGCCTATTTTCTTCCATAAAGTAAAGACAAATACGCAAAGGACTAGACAGTCTAGATTAAGGAGAAGACATATGGGATGAAATAGTTAAGACAATTGCCCTATTTTCAACGCAATCCTTTGACAAACCTAAAAATGCCTTCAAGGCATTAAATGCATGACAAGGGCTGACATATGAAAAACAAGCACCCAAGTCTTTCTTGGGGTGCTATATATTGTAATATCCTATTTGTTGTAAAGGAGACTTCTCATTTTTGCAAGAACGAAACTCTACCCATTTTGAAAGAAGAAGACTGAAACTTTGAGCTTAGGTTGTAATTTTATTTTCCTTATTATTTGAATGAGAAAATAGGTTTTTCTAGACTTTGTGTTGTTCTGAGTTGTGTATCTGAAGGTGTCCTTATTCATTTAATTTGGTGCGTAGAATTAGTAAAGGTAACAAAAAAGTGTCCTAAAATCAACTGTGAGAAGACTTTGTGCTTTCACAATTGATTTCAGTCTATGTTTTCCTTTCCTTTTTGTGTTGAGGATTCTGGGGTGACTTTATGCCCCCATTATCCTTTGTGTTATACTCTTTGGGCAGTCAAGGTGGAGACTTTATGCTACATTTCAAGCTGTTGCTTACTCTGCACCTTTGGTTACCTGTTACTAGAAAGATTCCTATTACCTGCAAGAACAAGCACTTTTGAAAGAAGAGAAATGCCTTCTGTTGCTTCATCAGGATTTCTACTATTCAAGAAGGGATCCGGTTCTTGGCTGAAAGTTACTTCTGAAAGAAGAGAACCACCTTCCCCATCACCCAATATTTCTCCTCTATTTGTTAGCATCATCTCTAAAAGAAGAGAGATGGATGGCTTGTCCTACCCCCTGTGTCTTACTTTCTGCTTATTTATATATAGTATATAGCCTCCTGTAGCTCTGCATATTTAATAAGGAACCTCCCCTTGATGAGAGGAGAGATTTGTCCCCTTGTGATGTAGTAGGTTGCACATCTGGCCAACTGATCTCCCTATGCTGTGGTGATAGGAACTATTTTGGTCACCAGTTAAATGGCCGACAAAATATTTACCCAACAGTTTTTGGTGACTCTACTGGGGACAAAGTAATTTTGTACAATTTGGAACCTCAAGTTTTAGATTGAAACATCACCTGTGTCTTACCCATTATCATTATCACCTTATCCATTATAGAGTCTGGTGACTCCCATCTGGGTCTTACCCATTATCCATTTATAGCCTTACCATTTTCATCCATCTCCATTATATTATATGGTCTGCAAAACTAGAGCTGCTGGGAAAGAAAGCACAGTTTGAACCCTCAAGCTTTAAGCTAAAGCAGGGCTAGTTCTTTTCCATTTTTGTCCTACCATTTGGTAGTTCCACCCAGGTGTGTTATCCCCATTTTTCAATAATTAAATCATGGTAGTTCTAGGCCCCTAGGGTAACTCTTTTGGCCCACTTAATCTAACTCCACCCCTGCATGAACTACCACTCAGTTCAAGAAAGAATTTCCCTAATTTTTTTGGTGATAGAAGAGTCCACCCTGATGAACACATTGTAGCCTTCACCATAGCCTGTGGTTTGATAGGTGTGGAATTTGAAGATGTAGCAGTTAGGCTATTTATGGAGATGCTACAAGGTGCTGTTGTAGACTGGTTCTACCACTTGCAGATTGGATCAGTGACTGGCTGGGACATAATCAAAGCCAAGTTCAAAGCAAGATTCAAACCAACAGAAGATGCACATGCCCTTTTGGCCTAGCTCACGTAGATAAAGAAGGATCCTCATGAACCTATGAGGGATTTCATTGCAAGGTTTGACAAGCTGAGGAATCAGATTCCTATCATTACTCAGCCAACACCTAAAAACCTAAAGTGCTTCTTCATCAACTCATAACTGCCTGAAGTGAGTTTTCTACTAAGGCCTACTAGCCAGATAGACCTTGCTGAAGCTTAGGACTTGACTACTGAGTTAGAAGATGACCCTATCTTGGCTGGAAAGATAAGAAGGGATTCATACAGAGGTGCATCTTCCTCATCTTCTGATAACTCACCTGCAGCCACCACTGATCCAATGGTGCAGAAGCTAGAAAATGAAGTGCTGGCCCTCACAAGGCAAATGGCCCAAGGGATGTCATCTGCCCCTTCATACAGAGATGTACCAAGGAGGACATTCCCTAATCAGGCATATCAAGGCAATGTTGCTAGGGGTCAAGGGCAGCCAAATCATCTTCCTCCCCCACAGAGGAACTTGGCCATTGAAGCACCTCCAGCCAACTCAACAGTTGGGCATTTGGAAATAGAGCATGATTTCTCTTTCCAACCTGAATTTAATCAAGGAAATGATGTTGGTCTCTTCATGGAGGATCAAGAAGAGTTAGCTGGCGACTCCCACATTGATTTCCTAGATTACTAAGATGAACCCATAAGTAAAGGTGGAGCATTCGAGGGATCATATGCTATGATCACCCAGTCCCAGAATCATTCAGCTCAACAAGCTGATAAAGGAGAAATAGAGGAGTGACCTCAGCCTACAATTTCAATTGCTAAGAGTGGGACCACTCTACCTATCCAGCTGAAGGACTCAGTGATTGTTGAGAAAGTAAGTATCCCAGACATCTCTGCACCTTTTACTTCAACATCACAGATCAATCCTCCCACCCCTCCCATAAACCAAAAAGAAGAACTACTATCCCCTGTGCCTATTCCAATCTAGCCATTTGACATAATTGATCATGTCAAAAGTGTCAAGACCCAAACGGCTACCCCTGCAGCCCAAATTTTGTTTGAGTCTTCAGGCAGGGATGAAATAATAGAAGAATTGGTGGAGTGTGGCATAAATGCAAAAGAACCCTCCCCTCCAAATGAAGATGAATCTGAGATATCTGAGGGGGACAATCAAGACATGTGCTGGGCTAAGTTATCAGGATAGAAAATTATGCTACTGGACCATACTACTACACTCCAAAATCAGGTAGAGGAACTCTTCATAGGGAGAGCAAGGAGTTATGGTTTTTAGTTTGAATACCACATCCTGCCTTGGAGCAAGAAGAAGAAAAGGCCAAGAGGAAGATGTAAAAAAATGGTTTCCTGGTGGAAAGTTCCATTCACCCATCACTGTTTATGGGGATAAAATGGTTTCCTCCTGGTTTACCAGGATGGCACACAATTTTCACTGTCTCGTAATGGGCAGCATCTGAAGCACTTCAAATCTTGAGGAATCATATAAGATCATCTATACATATGTATATCTATATAGTTTTTGTTTCTGTTTCATGCTTTTCATTTTTGTTTGTTTTTGTCACCTTTCTTTTTGGGTAGCACGACTTTGTAGCCCAATGACATGCTTCTAAGGCACTGAAGATTCTAGATTCTACTCCCTTCAATCGATTTTTGCAACTGAAGGTAGTTCTCCAATTGGAGCCAACTATTGTCCCCAAAAAATGCCACTCATTTTTGGGATAACCTACAGACCAAAATTTCTCTCTTCCCTTCTCAAAATTTATTTTGAGCTTTCAAATTCCTCATTTTTAAGCTTTTTATATAGAGGGGATTCACAGGTTCAATAGGTTAAAAAAGCTTTTGCAGGCAAGATCAATCAAAAGAACAAGTTTCCAACACTCAGTGGTTTCCAGGTTTGGTTCAACACACTTGGTGCAAAAGAATAAAGGACTTTACCAAATAACGAAGAATGAACCATTGAACCGTTGAACCAAAAGGCTCAACAAGTTCAAAGTTCAATGGTTCAACATGGTTCAAAGGTTCAAAGGTAGCCTCTATCAAAGACAGAAGTAGGAAATAGGTTTTTCAACGATGGGTTCAACCAAAGGAATGGGCTTGGTTCAACCAAGCGGTTCAACACTTTTTTTCACTCGAGTGGTTCATTCCCTTTGTTTCAACATCTTTTGGTTCAATACTTAGTTCATCGGCTTGGTTCATTCAATTAAACCATCGGCTTGAACCATTTTTGGTTCAACTAATTGGTTCAACGTTTTGGTTCAAAGACATGGTTCAAGCAATAGTCAACCAATGATGTCCCTGCAGACATCAAATTTAAGGTAAGGGAATATCTGTTGAAATTAAAATAAAGTGTAGAACTCAAAGGAAGAACCAAGCAAATGGCTATAAAAATATCCTGATAGCTCAAATTGCAGTAGGAAGAGACAAAGCTGGAGAAGCCCGACTGAAGAGAAAAGCCCACGAAAAAGTTCCCGATGGAAAAAGACAAAGTGTAGCGTACATGACAAGTGTTTTCATCCGTGTTCCCCTTTTGAGTTTCTCAAGAAAAACATGTCGTGGACTCCATTTTTTGTAAGTCTCTAATGAGTTTCATAATGGTGGAACTTGCCACTTGTCGAAGATGCAGAAAGGACCCCCCAAAGACTTAGGAAAGAAGGGCTATAAAGAGCAAATAAGTGCTTAAGCAGTGAAGAGAGGAGCGAGACCGAAAGATCAGAAATATCTTTGGAAGAGTTATTTCCAGTAGATGAAACAGTGGATTGAGTAGACTTATAAGTGCACCAAACCAAGGATGTGGCCTATTTTCTTCCATAAAGTAAAGACAAATATGCAAAGGACCAGACAGTCCAGATTAAGGAGAAGACATATGGGATGAAATAGTTAAGACAACTACCCTATTTTCAATGCAATCCTTTGACAAACCTAAAAAAGCCTTCAAGGCATTAAATGCATGGCATGGGTCGACATATGAAAAACAAGTGCCCAAGTCTTTCTTGGGGCGCTATATATTGTAATATTCCATTTGTTGTAAAGGAGACTTCTCATTTTTTCAAGAACAAATCTCTGCCCATTTTGAAAGAAGAAGACTGAGACTTTGAGCTCAGGTTGTAATTTCATTTTCCTTATTATTTGAATGAGAAAATAGGTTTTTCCAAAATTTGTGCTATTCTGACTTGTGTCATCTGAAGCTGTCCTTATTCATTTAATTTGGTGTGCAGAATTAGTAAAGGTAACAAAGAAGTGTCCTGAAATCAACTGTGAGAAGACTTTGTGCTTTCACAATTGATTTCAATCTGTGTTTTCCTTTCCTTTTTGTGTTGAGGATTCTGGGGTGACTTTGTGCCCCAATTATCCTTTGTGTTATACTCTTTGGGTAGTTGAGGTGGAGACTTTATGCTACATTTTAGGCTGTTGGTTACTCTACACCTTTGGCTACCTATTACCAGAAAGATTCATGTTGCCTACAAGAACAAGCACTTCTGAAAGAAGAGAAATGCCTTTTGTTGCTTCATCAAGATTTCTACTATTTAGGAAGGGATCTGGTTCTTGGCTGAAAGTTGCTTTTGAAAGAAGAGAATCACCTTCCCCATCACCCAATATTTCTCCTTTATTTGTCAGCATCATCTCTGAAAGAAGAGAGATGGATGGTTTGTCCTACACCCTGTGTCGTACTTTCTACTTATTTATATATAGTATATAGCCTCCTGTAACTCCACATATTTAATAGGGAACCTCCCCTTGATGAGAGGAGAGATTTGTCCCCTTGTGATGTAATAAGGCTGCACACCTGGCCGACTGATATCCCTATGTTGTGGTGATAGGAACTATTTTTGTCACCAGTTAGCTGCCTGACAAAATATTCACCCAACAGATTATACAAACCTTAATCCCTTTAGTCACTCATCATTTACCATTTGATCATTTATAAAAAAAATCATCTCATTACAATCTCCTTTTACCGGTCCAGTTTGGATCTCCCTTTATTCCCCTTTATTCACTTTTGAAAACTAAGCATACACATGGTTGACACTTGAGATAACATGTTGGTCCATAGTTAAGCCTAAGTGTTTTATTAAATCATGTATTCCTTGAGCCAAAGCCTAAAGCTCATTCATGTGTATCCCTCTATCTCTCATGATTGGTCATTCTAAGTCCATATGGAGGAGGAGTCTTAAAATCTATAAAAACATTCAAAAGCCAAATCATTTAACAAAAGGCAATGATAAAAAAGGTGACATTTAAAAATTTTAAAAGTCAAATCACACTAAAAGATGTGATTTTAAACACATCCTTTTTCTAATTGAAGTTAAAACTCCATAGTTGGCCTCACAATAGAGCTAGGTCCATTGGGGTGTGGTAGGCCAGTAGATTAAAAAAGGAGAATAAAAAACTATCTTAGTGCTACCTACTTCCTCATGTAAGTACCCAATATTTGTCGTAGACCGATAACTCTATAAGGGGTCCTGAGGAATGGGGAACATGTTGTGGGAAGGTAGGTCCATTTTTTTTCTTTTTCAAAACCTCAAACATGATTTGATCTTAGTACCACGATTATTTTCTTACATATCTGTATGCCTATAGTGAACAAGTATCCTCTATATATTGATGGTCACTAGTAACTTAATGTCTTCTCATGTCCTTAGTGTGATTCATTTCTCCTAAGGTATTCTCAAAAGATGCCTACATTATGATTCTTACATTGCATTTTTCACTCCTTAAAACCCTAACATTTCCCCTTGAGAAATATTGTTTTATTCACTAATCACTCCCCTATGGATTCCATTTGTGATTTACATTATAAAACCATGGATAGGACCTGGACTTCCTCACAAATTACCAAATTTTCACATTACCATTCCAAACATCCTCTTTTAACATATTTTCACACTATTAACACCTCATTGGTGTTCCCTTTGTGAGTTATAGTGTAAGATCAGGGATAAGACATGGCCTTCCCCACAAAATTTTCCAATATCCAAGTCACAATAAAATTACATGTGTCAAATATGAGATAAGATGTGATTGATTATGAGTTACATGTCATTAACATGCTTTCCATCTTGATTTACTATGTTTTCTGCTTACATCATTAATCTTTCACATTTATCTTCTTATTTTCCAATTGCATGTAAGAATACAACCACTTTTTCTTATGTTTTTCATACTTCCCAACTTAAATTAGTATGATTAATTCAAGACCACTTTACCAATTTCATTTTTCTTTTATACTTCCCAATGTAATTTAGGATGATTGATTGAATTAATTGATTTATTTTCTATACCATTGGTCTTTCACATGCTTTGAATTTTATTACATTATTTTCATAAATCCTAATGTGATTTAGTGTGATTTTATTTATTTTAATTTGGTGCCACTCTTTTTCATGGTTTAAAAACAATTTTTGCCCTCTTGTCTACCACATTCTTGGTTTATTATACTTAGTAATCTTTTATTATTACACATTTTCCATTGTGATATAGTGTGTAATGCATTTTTTTTTAATTAATTATACTTTTCCAAGTCTTTTCACCTATTTCCTTTTTATCATGCATGTGTACTACATAATGATAGAAAAGAAAATACCACACATATATTTCCTATAACATATCCAACAAAAGCAAAATACATGTGCTAGAAAGAAATATATCCATGCATCCAAAACCAAAACCAAAATATAACACATAAAATCAAAATACAACTATAAAAATAGAATATCTCTATATATATCATGTGTTTTAATACAAAGTACAAAAATACATCACTCTAACCCTAAAGTTAGGCTCCATCATGTCTATCTCATGGCCTATCCATGCTCACCATAAATGCCTAAGACTATCCCCTCTAAATAGTACATTGTAAAGAGACTATCTAACATCTCAAGCCTACTACCTATCCCTATAGGTTGGCCACTTGGGTCTATACCTATCCTAACTAGATAGTGGTATCTAAATGTGTGGCCCTCTCTTGATCTAAGGCCTTCCATGTGTCTACCTCTCATGATCCTACCCTTTATGATGGTTACATCCCATCTCCAGATGCCTGTAGATGCCTTCTGACCTCCCCTACTAGTCTAAACTAGCATACTTGAGCTTGGGTAGATGGTACCATGGGATCATCCAATGAAGTAGGGTCATATGGTGCAAGCATCCCATATAGAATAGCATGGTGTGATTCCATCACCAAGGATACCCATATGACCTCCTCCTCATCCACACGATCTATAAAATTCAAACTATACAAATATTAGATCACATATACATATCAAAATCTATCTATACAACTAGAGTCACCACCCATGCATGTCTCAAGCCTAGAGTCACCACCCATGCATGTCTCAAGCCTCTCTTTAGTGGTTCTTCTCTAGACCAGCTCTACCCTAGGCCAACTAATGGGTCATCCTAGATGACCACCCTCTGTACTCTCTCTCATTGTTGGCATATCCATTGGTGGTGAAATCAAGGTGGTCACCACTCCTCTTTATATGGTGTTATATATGGTAACTATAGCACCCTTATATCCACATCCATGCCATTTCTAACTACCATCTATCATGCTCAACTAGTCCATAGTCTCACATGCCACAGTCTGATCTCTAATATCTCAACTTCCACTCATCTTCCTCCTCTTCCCCTTGGCTCTCTCACATACCAATCTGAAAATTTAAGCACCACTATAGGATCCATCAGTTGAGGGAGTTTGATTGTCTTGAAAAATGTGGCTCTACTCACCAAGTGTAGTGTCTCATGATCCACACTCATGTTAACCTTGGTACTAAAATCACCCAACTTGGAAAAATAGTCATAATATGCACATAAGGTTAACACATAATTTATCTTCATGTGATCATCTATATCACTGTCATGTGGGCCATGACCCATACCACCTAATCCTATCTTCATCTCAAAACCCAAAGTAACTGATCATCGACCACATGGGGCAACCTAGTTGATTGATACATAAAAAACCTCTCATTTATTTAGGTACTTAGTAGTACCACTAGTCCCATGATCTTATGACCTTTAGACAACATCCCATACATATCATGCATGAGCTAAACCTAGATGACAAAACCCAAGTCATAGAGTGCCCCATGATCCAATATAGACTAACACAAGGCTATCACATACAGTGGTACCTTATCATCTAACTTGTGACATAATACTCATGATTTCATAATTCCTATCATATCCTTCTAAATATATATAATATGTGTAATATAGACATCAAATAAACTCACCCTCAATCCCAAGTAAATATTATCTAAGCCCATCACCTATTAGGCTAATGCTCATCTCTCTTATTAATTATCTAGTATCCTCATGATCATTAGCTTCCCCCCTATAGGTAGTCAAAAAAACACATGGACATCCTATAAATTGATACCAACATCTATGGTATCCCTATCCACCACCCATCTAAATGTGCTGGCCAAACATTCCTAAACTCCCAAGAATATGACCATAAGATCAGCACTCAATGGGATCCATTGCATCTCTATGATGCCTCTCAAGCCCAATGTAACTAATATAGATCTATCTAGATCCATTAGGCACTCCAATAGATCCATTATCCATGACACATCTACCAATCACCAAAATCTCTATCATCTATACAAAATATCAAACAACAAAAGATGTATTCAACGTCCATGTCACTCATAATTAAAATACATTCTTTTAAATTTCACAAAAATCAACTAAATTGATCTAATTTATTCATTTCACACTTAAATTTACTTATTTTTAACTAAATCAACCCTTTTAATACTAAGTCAACCACCTTGTGGCTTAATAGTACTATATCATCCACTTAGCAAATAACTAAGTCAACCCTATAGTACTAAGTCAGCCCCTTAGACTTCACAAACTAAGTCAGCCTTTATTTTCCATAAGTATTTTTACATTATCCACTTAGAAAAAATTATAAATCAGCCACATTGAACTATGTCAACCCATTTCCCCCAACACACCAAGTTAGCCATGACCTACTAGGTCGGCCCTTTAAAAAAATAATCTACCAACTAAGTTGACTAGGTTGACCTTGTTATTTCAATGTGATGAATTTTTAACCAATTTTAAGAAATTCCTTAGGCATTTATTACTTTGACCCCTTCTTATTCAGTACCCCATTTGACCCCTAGTGTCACTAAAAATTTCTTAGGGTTTATTTTGCTCTCTAGATTTGCCCTAATAGACAAATTTTTATAAAACACTTAATTTTAAATAAAAAATACTCAAAATTTTTAATTTCTCAATTTCTTACCTATGTTACACTCATTATGACCATTATGCATCTTCCTCATCTCAGTTGTCATCTCCTCACCATCCTAGCTATTTAGGCTCTCACTAGGTATCTCAAAGCTCTAGTTTTTTAAGAATAGTCAGTAATAGCAAATGAATTATTTTTCACCCTATTTATATTTATTATGCCAAAAATATTTACACTTCAAATATTTACCATCACATTCCTTATTTTGATCATATCTTTATTTCTACTAACTCATTTTATGAATTGTAAAGAGTTCTGGACTCCTGATTTCATAGAGAATTTTTCTAACTATTATATGCATAGGTTGAAAAAAAAATTCTCTTTTATGCTAATATATATAGGTTCACCTAATGTTCCTCATATTGGATTTCTTCACACCTCTCATGTCTCCTTCTTTATCTATAGTACTAAGGTATGTAAAGGTATGTGTTTTTCAATTTTATCCTTTCATTTATCTCATTTTATCCTTACCACAATTTATTTAGCATCAAAATTATGTTTCATCATGTTCTTTTCTCGAAGCACTATACCCTATTGCACCTACATGACACATGATGAGCTTCAAGTGGGGCATATGTATACACATAATATTTTCAAACTTTTATCAATTAGTAATGATCTCTATCTTGCAAGAACCTTTTAGGTCTCAATCTCTTTGAGTGCACACCTTAAAGGGTGCACTAGGGAAAGAGGTGGGTAGAACATTGGTGCTTCACAATATTATTATCCATTTTTCAACTTGTTACTAATATAACCAGCTTTTAAAAACCATTCCTCTAAGCCTTATCTCTTCTATTGCACACTCCTAGAGCCTTTTACCACCTTCAGTACCCTTTTCCTATCCTAAAACCCTTTTGATAGTTTACATGACTATGTCAGCTATGTCGACCTTGTAATCTTATTGACAAAACTTATTTAGGGTCTAGGTCAGCCCCTGGTCAACCTAGTCCATGACCTAGTGACTTTTTGTTAATAATGATACTTGGTTGATTGGGTCGACCCTATCATCCAAAACTTTAAGAAGGGTTTAGGGTTAGATCTACCTATATATACATAATAATTTCCATCATTTATCCTGAAGAAAAGAAAAAGTAAGATATATTATGCATCTACTTATCCACCATTCTACTTGAGGATAAAGATTAGCATTTCATACTTTTTTTGTAGATATAGATCATGTCTTGCAGAGAAGTCTTTTGGATGCATTGATAGGTTGTGTAGCCTAGAGCTGATTTATCCTTATCATCCTTACATACCAAAACAACCTCTTATGAATCACCTTGTCCAAGGGAGAGATTGAGGCTTAGTGGGTTCATCTTCACAGGTAAGTATTCTTAAATTTGTTCACCCTTTGTAAGATTAGATAGATATGCATTTGTACTTCTCTTCCATGCATTAGGATTATGTATACATTGACATGAATATAAGTCTTATATGAATGTTTAATTTTGTTTTTTATTACCCCCACTTTGTTCTAAAAGCTTTGGTGAGTACTAGATTAGATTTTTACTTTAATTGTTATTAGTATAGGGAATATGAAAAAATATGACTTAGTTATGGTTATTGCATAGTTTTACTTGATTGGAGGCTTTTGAACCCTCCCTAGTGATATTCTTATGGTAAGAGATCCCATTATTAGGTCTAGTGGATCCATATTGGTCATGACCTCAATTATCTAATGTATCCCTAATTGAAAGTGTAAGTAGGATATATCTTTTCTGAGTTAGGATTGATTTGTAGATATGATGCATTTATTCTTACATACAAATAACATTGATGACTCATATGTCATTATGGGCATTGATCTTGTAAATCTGAGTGCTTCATTTGTAGACTAATCTTTAGTTTTGATGTATGTTGATCCTTGCTCTCCTCTTCCCATGGATATTTTTTCAATGAATGTTCCATGTCTATGTTCTTCTCTGGGTGTAATAAGGGTACTTATAAACCCTCTTGTTCTCTCCCCTTCATTGTATTCTTATTCATTTCCTTCTTGTATAATTAGTCCTATGATACCTTATCAAACATTGGCACATTGAAGCATTAGTACAGAGACATTTGAGCATTTTTCAAGGATAAACATCTTTATTCCTACCTATATTCCATTTGAGTTGGAATTCATCCATTTGATAACTTATGGTTTATTTCTTCCAAAAGGAAGAGACAATGTTTATTGTAGATAGACCTAATACAACATTCACCATGCAACATTTTGCACTTACCTTCTCTCTCTTCTTTGTGGAGGCATACATCCTTCATATTTTTTAGGATATTGGGGATCATCTCTATGCACTTGGAGTTTTGATTACTTCAACATCATCTTCTAAGACGTCTTTTAGTCTCCTCTTCTTATTTTCTCTTATTTTTTGGGGTGGAAGTTTTTTCCCATTGGGTTTTCTCCTTTTACTCCACTTTTTTAGAGTTGCATTTTACTTGGGTACCTGATCAAGCCTAGTTGTTAGGACCCAATTCTACTACCCACCTAAGTTATGTTTAAGGGGGTTATTGGTCTAGGTTTTTCACCATTGCATGTGTTTTTACTATCCTTATGTTATTCACCTTGCTTAGGTAGATATTATGTCCTTATAGTTATTTATGAGGTCATTATGACATCAACATGATGTCATTATGTACTTATGAGTGTATGGGGTCACATAGTTAGTGGATGGGGTCATCCATTCCACTTGATACCCTTAGTGCCTAGTCCACTATGTCACTTTTTCACTATGGTCCCTCAATGCTCTCTTAACCCATAGTGAAGGAGCACATCCATGCACCTTGTCTAGGTGAGTCATCCTACACTCAACCTACCTATTTAAGGACATGTCATCCTTTGTATTATGTGATGTAATATGGTGGAATATTGTAATATCCCCAATTTCCCCTCAAATCTGAAACTGGATATTTTCCTGACTATCTTTCTGTATTTTGCTTATTAGATATTTTGCATAAGTAAAGATGCTATTTTGCAAGATAAATTCAAATAAACAAATAAACCACAGTAAATCTCTTAACTGGCAAATCAGTGCTCTTATTATTCTTCAGAATGATTACAATAATGAATCTCTGGCATGCATATAAAAGAATACAAATATTGTCTCAAAACCTGATCTTTTACAAATATGGAACGGCTTTAATATAGAAGATCTCTATCTGTGCAATATCTGAATCAAAAGCATAATGAAATAAATACCTGTAATCCCTATGATAACTTCTATGTGAAGTTATCTCTCAAACCTGTAAACCTCTGTGATAGCTTCTGGATGAAGTTATCTCTCAAATTGGTAATAGATTGACTGATATCTCATAACCTCTGAATCGTACACACTGAAGAGTGGACGTTCTCCAATGCAGATGGAATCTTGGAGCCGTTGGCTCAGTCTTCTCAGGGAAAACCCTTAGCAAAATCTGTCTTCAAATCAATAATCAATTCATGAATACAAACTCTCCCCCGTGAGAAATCCTTATACCCTCCAAAGGTGTGCTTGCTAAAATTAGATTTCCTCAAATTAAAACTTGGGATTCTTAAATTAGAATTAGGGTCTTAAAATTAGACCAATTCTTAAATTAGAATTAGGGTCTTAAAATTAGACCAATTCTTAAATTAGAATTGGGGTCTTAAAATTAGACCAAATAATTAATAATTAATAATTAATTAATATCTAATTTAAAATTAGACCATATAATTAATATTTGATTAAATCAATCAAATATTAATATCTCCCTCAATACATGTCAAATCCTCAAACCGTCTGAAGCTGGTGAACCAGAGAGTGATTCCGCACATGATCATGCCATAACAGGGATGGTCCACTGAGTGCCAAATATCCCTAAATAATAGGAGCTTAGGCAAACATGTCTGAAAGAGCCCTAATGAAAGCCAACTATAGGAATTCTGCTAATCAAAGCCATGCCAAGCTCCATCAAGACCCTATATCCATCCTCTCAGCCTATGAGGGTCACATAATAGGTTGATCATCAAGTCTGATGATGTCCACTAAAAAAGGGGACATGACAACCACCCCTCCTAAAATTGCTTGACCCCAAGCAATCACGGAATAATGAACCACTCGATCCACCTAGATCCCAAATGTAGTCATGATCTACACCGTGATCAATCAATGCACATTCCTGCACTATCCTCTGAAATAGAGCAAAGAGGAATCCATGATCAAACTAGCAAATGCAACTCAACCAAACTCCAAGATCACAAATACCATATACACATTCCACCATGTTATGTGGAAGTCACACTCAAACTCCGTAATAACTCCCAAATGGAACTACACCAAGTGTGGAGAATCCACACACTGTACCTCTACTATAATCAACATATCGATGTAGATCACTAGTCACGGTCTCATCACCCAAACTCTTATGCATTGCTGATAATGGAGAGACATCACATACTGGATAGCAAGAACACAAACCCAATCTAATCTCTAAAGTACTACCATCCATACTCTGTGAATTAACTCCAAACCTCATATCAACATACAGAGTATTAAAAACTATAGCATCATTGTTTGACTCCTCCATACTGAAAGAAACTGCCAAAGAAACTAAGTCCTCAAAACTGTCCACTACATTCTCCTGGGTGACATCTGCAATAATCGAATCCTGGGACTCTTCTACAATCTCTGTCATATTTGAGAGATCATCAACACTTAGTGTACTAACATCTGAGTAGACCTCCACACTCTGGATGCAAGCATCAGACTCATCCTCATCTATCTCTGAAGAAGCTGCTGCTGAAACTATCTCATCATCACCATCTCCAGCTCCCTCATCCTCTGCAACTAACTGAGAGTCTAAATCCTCATGACTAAGCTCATCCACATGTCTCTTAGAATCTTAGAAAGTCACCTTCATTGCCTCTACCTTAGGCTCTGAAGCCTCTGCCTCTAACTTCTCAGAACTATCACGCTGTTTGAAATATTCGGATTTCGAATCCTCATAATACTCCCATATCACACGATGTGCTTTGCCCTTAGGCCTCAAAAGACAATTGTGATTGGCATCATATGGACCTTTGCATTATAAGAAAAGCTTTTTCCTGGACCCTTTAACAACGGATGCCATATGCCAAACTAATTTGGCTTCAAATGTAGGATCTGAGAGAATTTCATTCATCCTCCTCTGGGTTTTAACCAACTAGTTCAAACTTTGTTTCAGCTTCTTCATATCATTGTCCCACTGTTTTTGAGTACTTGAAGACATCATGGATACTTCACTGATTCAATCTACCCAAACTAACCAACAAGATGGCAGGACATAGGCTCTGATACCACTGTAATATCCCCAATTTCCCCTCAAATTTGAAATTGGATATTTTCCTGACTATCTTTCTGTATTTTGCTTGTTAGATATTTTGCATGAGTAAAGATGCTATTTTGCAAGATAAATTCAAATAGACAAATAAACCATAGTAAATCTCTTAACTAGCAAATCAGTGCTCTTATTATTCTTAAGAATGATTACAATAATGAATCTCTGGCATGCATATAAAAGAATACAAATATTGTCTAAAAACCTGATCTTTTACAAATCTGGAATGGCTCTAATACAAAAGATCTCTATCTGTGCAATATCTGAATCAAAAACATAATGAAATAAATACCTGTAATCCCTGTGATAACTTTTGTGTGAAGTTATCTCTCAAACCTGTAAACCTATGTGATAGCTTCTGGATGAAGTTATCTCTCAAATTGGCAATAGATCGGCTGATATCTCACAACCTCTGAATCGCACACACTGAAGAGTGGACGCTCTCCAATGCAGATGGAATCCTAGAGCCCTTGGCTCAGTCTTCTCAGGGAAAACCCTTAGAAAAATCTGTCTTCAAATCAATAATCAATTCATGAATACAAACTCTCCCCCATGAGAAACCCTTATACCCTCCAAAGGTGTGCTTGCTAAAATTAGATTTCCTCGAATTAGAACTTGGGGTTCGTAAATTAGAATTCCTCAAATTAGAACTTGGGCTTCTTAAATTAGAATTAGGGTCTTAAAATTAGACCAATTCTTAAATTAGAATTAGGGTCTTAAAATTAGACCAATTCTTAAATTAGAATTGGGGTCTTAAAATTAGACCAAATAATTAATAATTAATAATTAATTAATATCTAATTTAAAATTAGACCAAATAATTAATTAATTAATTAATAATTAATTAATATCTAATTTAAAATTAGACCAAATAATTAATTAATTAATAATTAATTAATATCTAATTTGAAATTAGACCAAATAATTAAATATTTGATTAAATCAATGAAATATTAATATCTCCGTCAATACATGTCAGATCCTCAAACCGTCTGAAGCTGGTGAACCAGGGAGTGATTCCACACATGATCATGCCATAAAGGGATGGTCCACTGAGTGCCAAATATCCCTAAATAATAGGAGCTCAGGTAAACATGTCTGAAAGAGCCCTAATGAAAGCCAACTGTAGGAATTCTGCTAATCGAAGTCACGCCAAGCTCCATCAAGACCCTATATCCATCCTCTCAGCCTACAAGGGTCGCATAATAGGTTGATCATCAAGTCTGACGATGTCCACTAAAAAAGGGGACATGACAAATATGATGGATCTTTTTTATTACTTAATTTTTAATATTATCTCATTTTGATTTTATTTACTTTCATCAACCTTATGCATTTGCTTGTCTTACATTTGGTGAACCGGTGCATTCAATTGATCTATTGATCTTGGCAAACACTGTGACACTATTATGTTATTGGGTGATGTAGTTTTTTATATGCCTATATGGTAATGTATGTATTATTAGCATTGTATTATTATATGGCATTCGCCTGGCATTCTATTATGTTATTATTTTTTTATGGCTTTATGGATTTTATTGATGTGTGTGCGTGTTAACATTTTTTAGTGGTCATATTTTTGCATACAATTTGGCTCCTATTATTATTGCAAAAATAAATTTGATGGTTTTATGGCCATATTTAGATATGATCATTTTTAATATTTTCTTCATGTAATTTATTAAAACTAACTTACAATCTTTAAATATGTGTTGCAATTAAAAATATATGGGAGAAATAGTATAATGTTTGAGATAAAGTCATATATTACCATGAAGTTCCTCACATGATTGGGATACACCATTTTCACTACACCAATTATCATTATTCTAATGTGGCTACCCTTATTACACTAGTTTAATATCATTTGGGACTTGATATTCAGGTTTTGTATTTATTGAATTTATACACATACCTCATTTCTATTATAAGTAAAATTGAAAAAAATAATGGAATACTCATATTTTGCATAACTTGTTTGGATGCGTTTATACATTTTACTTGTGCAAGTTTGATGAAGTGGTTATGTTTTACCTCCTCCTTTGGGATGTTTTATCTTTATAAATGATTTAGATTCTTGTTTCCTACTTTCACCTTTGTTGAAAGGTTGTCTTCTTCTTAGAGTTAACTTGTATTCACCCATGTAATCATGAAGTGATGTTATGATATATACTTCTCCATAGAGTTGTTGTACTTATTTTAGATACTCTTATTTATCCCTTTGAAGTAGTGCAAGATTTTAATTATCATGTCTATTGAGGCCTTGGAATATTTTTGTGGTTATAGTTATTTTGTTTCAATTCATAAACTTTTGTTTCTCCCTCTACATTGCACTTAGCTTAGCCATTTCCTCTCTTAATATCATATATATACTCAACACACACTTTATACACATAATATTTTCAAACTTTTATTATTTACTAACACTTTATATCTTGTAGGAACCCATCGAGTCTCAATCTCTTTAAGTGCATGCCTTAAAGGGCACATCAAGAAAGGAGTGGGAAGACCATTGGTGCTTCATAGTATTGCTGTCCCTTTTGCCACTTGTTATCTACACAATTGTCTCTTAAAACCATTAACCCTAAGCTTGTTCTTCTTTGTTGTACCTATTCTAATAATTTTCCATATTTTATCTTCCTTTTCCTTATCTTATTCCCTTTTGGTTAGTCCAATATACTAGGTTGATTCGGTTGACCCTGTATAGTTTCAGGATATTTTTCACTTTGGATCTTGTTATCCTTTGGCTGACCTAGCTCAAGAACTAGTGAATTATTGACCAAAATTATATAGGTTTGACTAGTTAGACCCTATCAATCAACATTTATGGAAGGATTTAGGCTAATAACTACCTATATATACAAGTGCATTTCCTATTATTTATGAAGAAGAAGAAGAAGTGAGATAAGAATAAGTGCAAATAAATATCTACTTATTGACCATTTTTCTCGAGAAGTAAAGCTTATGGTTCCATACATTCTTTGGAGATATGGATCTTGTCTTGTGGATAATTATTTTAGATGCATAGATAGGTTGTGTATCCTAGATATGATTTGTCTTTGTCATCCTTACATACCACAACAACCTCTTGCAAAGCACCTTGGCCAAGGGATAGATTGAGGCTTGATGGGTTCATCTTCAAAGGTAAATATTCCTAACATTATTTCTCTTTTGTAAGAGTAAATAGATAATGTGGTTATACTTCTTCCATCCATTAATATTGTGTATACATTGAAATGAGTATATGTCTTCTATCCATGTTTAGTTTTATTTTTTCTAACCCCAAATTTGTGCCACAAGATTTGTTGCATACTAGATTAGATTTAATTTAATTTTTTATTAGAATAAAGTGAAAAATCAAACCTAGGACTGTTTTAGGGTTATTTCATGATTTGTGTTAGACTATAGGCTTCGAAACCCTTCCTAGCATAGTGTATTATGATAAGTGATCCCCTAATCGGGTCTAATAGATCCCTATATTGGTCATGCTCCTACTTAACAAATGTGTTTCCAACTGGAAGTCTAGGTATGATCTATCTTCTTTGAGCCAGGATTTATTTATAGACATGATGCATTTTTGATTGCATACATTTGGGTGAACACGATGTGAATTTAACCCTTGCATGTTTCCTTTAAATTATTTATTTATTTTATCATTTTTATTATCATATACTCACATCACTAGGTTGATTGTATCAACCTAATTCTAACTTTTATGCATAGGTTTAATGTAGAGTCACATCCATATGATTTTATTCTTTTTGTGTAGGTTTTTAGACATCTAGTTCAGACAACTAAGTCAACCTAGTTGACCCTGTATATTTTCAAGCATCCTATTTAGCATACTAAGTCGACCCAGGTGACCTTGTTAGAAAAATTTAAAAGTATATATCAAAGTTATTGAATATCAATCTTTATTATTTTCATCTCTGATCAACTAAGGTTCCTTTCTATCTCTTTCCTTATAATCTTTCTTTTCACACTTTGTAGTATTTAAAACTTCCCTTCTACAGTCAACTAGATCAATCCTATCGACCCAATTATGTATTTTATATGCTATTTGGATAACTATATCGACTCTCTTGACCCTATTCATTCTCAAACCTTGTTTGCATAGTACAGAGGTAACACTATCAACCCTATTTTATATTTTGTGCATATACTATCATTAAAAATGACATTGTATCATGTTCCAAAGTTAGAATTGACCCTTATATGCTAGTAATTATCTCACACTTTCATTTCTTATTGTTTACACGCTTAGAATAGATTGCATAATATAATTAGGTGGTTTTCAATATACCATTTAGTTTTACTATTTTCTCTTTTATGCACACACTACCAAATCACAAAATCTTAAAAGCATTTTAACAATTGTCTACCCAAGATCAAACTACTTAGATTTCATCACCATGGGGGAAGCTGACTTGATGTTCTGATTAAGTATAAACCATTGTTAATAGTATTTTTTGGCTAAGCACCTGACACCCTTATCACTATGGTGTTTGAAGTGAGGGGGTAAGACCTAATACCAATCCTATATCATTCCCACTATAGATCCCTTTCATGCCAAACTTACTGAAACCATCCTTAGATTGCTTTTTATTTCCTTATTTACATCCAAATTCCTCTCACATTTAAAATAATAATCTAATAACACTTAGGTTGACCATATAGTTATATTTTACTTTCTAAGTTGATTGCTTTCTCTTTGTTTGATTATATTTTGTATTGAAAAAACTTGCATTGGCTAGCGTTGGTTCAAGGTTTTGTGTTGTGTACCTCAATTGGATTAGCCAACATTGATCTAATTAATTGTTTATTTCCCTTTAGTTCTTACTTTTCTAAATACTTGCAAAATTATTCTTATTTTAGTACACAATCTATTTAGGTTGTCTGATTTTCCCTGTCTATTGTGCTAAGTCAACCCAATTGACCCTATACACTTTTTCAACCTTTGTTCATTGTGATGGATCGACCTAGTTAACCTTATATAATTTTTAGTCCATATTTTCTATGTTAAATTGACCCAGTTGACCCTGTACAATTTTTGTAATTTTCTTCTTCCTTGATTTTCCATTTCTCTTGCCGTGTTTAGTCCTCTTCCTTCATCTTGAACTTTATTTTTGATGACAACACTGACTTACAGTCAATAGACATGATGAAATTTACCAATTCTTATAGGGTCTCCCATAAGCAGAGTAGGGATTCTCTCTTATATGAAATTAATGTTCATATATCCACTCACACAATGAATTATGGGACTCCTAATAACTCTTTGTAGCATAATCCTCTTTCTCCTTAGAATACCAACCTGAATTAGAGTATACCCTTTAAATTCTCTTATTTATCTTTGAATTTCCAAAATATAAGAAAATATCCCTCTACTATATAACATCTTATGATTAGTGGTAATTTGAATAACCTCATTCACCTACTACCACATCATCAAATGGATTTGGGGGTACTACTTTCTTTAATTCTTAGCCTTTTCCCTTGATTATGACCCTTTCTCATACTATGACCTCTTCTTATTTGAATTCTTTTACCTCCATGCCTAGTATCTCCACTAATAATGTAGGTTATACATTTAGTGGGCCTCTTATAAGATCCACTATCTTTAATCCATCCACTAGTGCATTGTTTGCTACCTAAGATAATAATGCCTCTAGTTATTCTTCTTCTCATCCCTTCACTAGTCCATCATCTTCTACACAAACAAATGTTGCCACTAGTACCTCACATTCTAATAGTTCCTCTCAAGTTCCTACCAACACCAATAGTGGTACCCAAGCCACTAATACCAACATTAATACTAACACTAACACCAACTTTAATTCTTTAAATAATGTTAATACTGTAAATCAAACACACCAACTATTGTTACAAAAACTTAACCAAATGAATACCTTTCAAGCTCATAATACAAATCAGATGATGAGAATGTAAAATCACCTTCTCCATCTTCAATCTCATCCTTAACCAATGGATTAGGGCATGCATAATCAAATTGTTCCCCCTCCTCCTCTTCAATATTCCCAAGGTAATCTCATCCCTTAACCTCCTTTGATCAACTAAACCATTAATCATTTCTAGAATGAACCTCTTACTAATAAATTGCTAATATTGACATAGGAAGTATCACTACTACAATTTATTATAATGGATCAACTGATCCTACCCTTCATCTCAAAACATTTGGAAATATTTATAAGGATTGGGTCAAATTGAACACCTTTGTTTCTACCAAGTTCTTAGCCAAAACCCTCATGGGTGATGCCTTGGATTGGTAAAACCAACTTAAAACCCATTTTGTTACTAATTTGGAAGATATGGTGAATGCTTCAGAGAAATATTTCCAACCTAATGATCTTTTCAAAAACACTTTGACCCATTTCATAAATTAAAAACAACTCAAAAGTGAAACTACCCAAGATTTTGTTAAAATATGGAAAACTTTGTCAAATAAATTTGAACATAACATGGTCGATAACAATATTTTCCATCTCTTTACTAATGCTCTCTTTCCCAAGTTACAATATCAAGTCCACACTCTCTCTCGACATACTTTAGAGGAGGGTATTGACTAGGCTAAATGTCAAGATTTCTTTATGTGTCAACTTGAGCCACCCCAACCTTTTATGGTCCCTCATCTCTTACTTAAAAATAAGAATTGTAATGTTAAAAATGACAGTGTCACAGATTCTTATGATATCATTCACAATATTTAGGCTATCATTCCTAACCAACATTCATAAATACCTCCCTCTTCTCAATAATATACCAACCCTCATTTATCATCACCAAATAACATTAATTTTCAAAAACCTCTATCCTTAGCTAGATTACTTAAATGTTTGTCTAGGCCTCTACCAAGAGAACTTGACCCTACCCATCCTATGAAATCCTAGTATGATCCTAACAATTTTTTTTGGTTTCATGCTAGTTGGGGTCATTCTCATGAGACCTGTAGGTAGCTATGTAATTTAGATATGGATTTTCTTCATGGTCTTAATTTTGATCATGATTTTATCATTCAAAAGCATAAAAAAGATTATGACATTAATTTTAAGGATTATATATCACATGATAAGTCTCAATAATTAAATAAAGATAATTCTCATTTGGATATCTACAAAGATAATCTTCCTAATAGCCAACCTAATCAAGATAACCAAGATAAGCCCACCCTTCCACCAACAATGTAGAAAGTCTTGTTGAACCCACTCTTGAATAAAATGTGTTTAATATAACTAATATATGAAGGGCAGTTACCTTTATTAATTCTCAACCTATCTACACTCCTCAATCTGTTAGGATCCTACTCCACCAATAAGAGTATATATATGATTACCTTGTATTAGCAACTAAACACAGAATTATACCAGAATGTACAAGTAACTAGAATTCACAAATGACACAGAATATGAGAGACAATACACAACCTTGTATTAATACTCATTCAAAAAGAAAATACAATCAAGAAGATGCCACCTCTTCTCACACCTCTTAGAAGCTTCCCACACCTCAAGTGTATAGTAATTATCTTCAAGAGTTCACTCTCTCCTACCAAAAATGGTCCCAAAAAACAACTCAAACACAAAGTTGGTGATCACCTCCAACCAGTCAGCAATAACACTGCCAGTACACATGTACTCAAATTACTTCAAGCAGATCTCCCATGAGCTTGCAACAACCTACAACTCAAATGATCTCACTTGGAAGGATATCTTCCTTTCCTTGAATCCTTAATTACAATACATGCCAATGGGTCTATTAATAGATCCCATACTAAAAAATAACTTAGACTTCTAATTTACGTATCTCAATACTCAAAATAGCCTTTACATGCAAACAATTGGTTGAACTAACTAACTGTTTATGCAACGAGCAGTTCTAAAACTGCACAGGTGACTGACATTGGTCCTTGTCTGCCTGGAGGTGACCGATGTCAGCCGACTCCTACCGATGTCGGTTACACTGCTGATGTTGGTATCCCTGAAACTCAAAAACCTCCTCCATGTCTGCAAATAGTGAAGCTTTTAGCTCCATAACCTAACAATCTCACACTTGGAGATAAATAGCTGCAACTGTACCTGTACATGTATATTATCTAGTTTGTTCCCTGACATTGTATCCCTCTTCAAGCTCACTCTTGAAGACCAACCACCACAAATATTGTGGTGCACCTCCTATCATCCAAATCACCTGCCACATCTGCATCTACAAACCATGTAGAAAACAACTTGACCCTGCATAGCATGTGCACCTGCTACTGGTCCCACTGAACTGCCCTCTAGTGCTTCTTTCCCAAATTTACCCCAAACTTTCTGACAGCTCCCACTGCTTGGGAAAACTCAGGTCTAGTACATACCATGCACTTAACCTCATTATGTGAATCAGGACACTGTTCATAGAACTGTCCAACCATCGGCATGCTTACCAGTCTCACACAATCATCTGGAGACAAAATCAACCTGTGACCTTCCATGTCCCTAGAACACACTCATGCCAATGAATCTTGCTGCTCCCAAATTCCTCATGACACACCTCTGAACTAAATTTACCTTTAGTTTAGCAACTACCTACATATGTGACTCTACAATAAGCATAACATTCAGTAATAGGATAATGTAGCTAATATTATCCAACTTGGTAAAGAGAAACACAATGGTCAAACCTCCATTATCCTATAGCTTACTCAAGACCATATACCATGGCCTTCTGTCTCACGTGTCCATTCTCACTCTTCTTTATCCTAAACATCCATTCATCTCTCAGTGCTTTCTTCTAGCTAGCAACTCCACCCAAAACTCCAGTTTGGTTCTTCTCCAAGGAATCACATTCCTCATCCATGCCAAGCTCCCACTGTTTCCTAGATCTACCTACTCTTCTTCTTTAATAACTTCCTGGTTCTTGACCATCAGTGAGCAAAAAGTAGTGTAAAGAATGGAAATGACAAATTTGAGGCTTACTTACCCTTTCAATCCTCCATATGGGTGCTTGAGACTCCTTGACAGCTTGCTATCCACCCAAAATCCATCTCAGTCTGCACCTGATTGATGTCAGTTCCATGAAACTGTCTCATCACTGACATCGGTTCCCCCTAACCAATGTTGGTGTTTATCTATCCCTGAGTCACTGACGTTGGTTTGCACATAGCCGACGTCAATCCCTGTCTGGATGCTGACATCAATTTTCTAACCGATGTCGATCTCTGTGTTTTTCTTGTGAGAGATGACTTTTACCCGCGAGCTCCTTTTGGATCAAACCCTTGTCCATATCAACCTTGCTCTACTTAGAATTCTTTATCCCCTTACGCTGATCTCTGACCATCATCTTCTCCTTGAAAACCAAGGCTTTCATGTTCTTGTCATGAACATCAAATTTCTTCCTTCTGCAATACTATGATCCTCCACCAGAAGCTACCACCTTCTTTGACCCAATTTTAAGAAACGTCACTTTCTTCTTTTGCTTACAAAAATATTGATCCATGCTTTTCAAATCTGAAAGCATACCCTTTGACTCAAGAACATGCATCTCCTTCTTATTCATGTGACCAAGCCTATTAAGCCACATCTTTGAATCTACAGCTGAAGTAGATAAACCAGAAGGAGAATCAGTAATACAAGTAGATAGATAAATCGTACCTACTTTCTTACCTCTTGCTACAATAAGTGCACCTTTGGAAACTTTCCAAGAATCCACTGTGAGAGTTACTATGCAGCCCTCATCACCCAACTTTCCAATAGAAATCAAATTCCTCTTCAGGATTGGGATATGCATGACCTCCTTCAACACCCATGTGTTTCCCATCTACAATTTCAGCTTCACTTTCCCTTTGCCAACCATTTGACAAGGCTTACCACCCCCTAAATAAATTTATCCAAAATCTCCTTGGACATATTCATGGAAAAATTCCCTATTTGGGGATGCATGGAAAGAGGCACCAGAATCTAAAACCCAAGATTATAATTTATCTAAAGAACATACCAGAGCATCCTGTGCAACATAATCTGCAACATCTGCTTCTTCATGTCCTTCATGCTGATCTTCATTTACCCAACAATCTCTCTTTAAGTGCCCTTGCTTTCCACATTTCCAGCAGGTTATTCTGCCATACCTGGATTTAGATCTCCTGCCTATCTCTGACCTTGATCTCCCATGCTCAATCTTCTCTCTTTGCCTTCCCTTAATTTCAACACTCAAAGCATTCCCTGATGATTCACCTGTGCTTTTCCTATGAATCTCTTCATTCAAGATTACACTCACAACATCATCAACTTTTAAGATCTTAGAAACAGACGCAGTATTACTAACTGCCATTACCAAACTCTCCCAACTTTCAGGTAATGAACACAAGATTAAGAGAGCCTTAATTTCATCATCAAAAACAATATTGACTAAATTTAACTGGTTTACCAAAGCATGGAAATCACTAAGATGACTATGTACAGATCCACCATCCAACATTTGTAAATTAAATAATTTCTTCATAAAAAATACCTTATTCAAAGTTGAGGGTTTTTCATATAAATTTGCCAAAGATTCCATCAACTCTACCATTAACTTGGCCTGTGATAAGTTGGAAATCACAGACGATGCAAGGCTCAACCTTATAGATCCCAGAGCCTTCCGATCAAGAACCTCCCATTATTCATCCTTCATATCCATGGGCTTGCATGCAACCCCACCCAACGGTAAGTACAAATCTTTCTGATACAGATAATATTCTATATGCATCCTCCATAATTGATAGTTCTTGCCATTAAACTTCTCCATTCGTAGCTTACTATCTTCTGTCATTGTTATACTCCCACTCAAATAGAAACCCCTGTGAGTAACTTGTAATCAACAAACACTAACCAGATCTGATACAACCTGTTAGTAAACCCAACCAAAAGCTCTGATACCACTTGTCAGTGGTATCAATCTCTTGAACCTACAACCAGGGTTTGATACCACTTTTTAGGATCCTACTCCACCAATAAGAGTATATATATAATTACCTTGTACTAGTAACTAAACACATAATTATACCAGAATGTACAAGTAACTAGAACTCACAAATGACATAGAATATGAGAGACAATACACAACCTTGTATTAATACTCATTCAAAAAGAAAATACAATCAAGAAGATACCACCTCTTCTCACACCTCTCAGAAGCTTCCCACACCTCAAGTGTACAGTAATTCTCTTCAAGAGTTCACTCTCTCCTACCAAAAATGGTCCCAACACACAACTCAAACATAGAGTTGGTGTTCACTTCTAACCAGTCAGGAATAACAATGCTAGTACATAAGTACTCAAAGTATTTCAAGCAGATCTCCCATGAGCTTGCAACAACCTGCAACTCAAATGATCTCACTTGGAAGGATCTCTTCCTTTCCTTGAATCCTTAATTACAATACATGCCAATTGGTCTATTAATAGATCCCATACTAAACAATAACTTAGACTTCTAATTTACGCAGCTCAAGACTCAAAATATCCTTTACATGCAAACAATTGGTTCAACTAACTAACTATTCATGTAACAAGCAGTTATAGAACTGCACAGGCGACCGACGTCGGTCCCTGTCTACCTAGAGGTAACTGACATCGGCTGACTCCTATCGATGTTGGTTGCCCTTATGCACTGTAGATGACTGATGTCAGTTACACTACCGACACCGGTATCCCTGAAACTCAGAAACCTCTTCCATGTCTGCAAACAGTGAATATTTTAGCTCCACAACCTAACACAATCATCTAAAATATTCTATGTTATCCAAGATTCTTCTCAAACTCATTTAAATGAGTCGGGGAAAGATGATATTATAAATTTTGATGATCCAACTCCAAATCCTCCTTGGTATAACACTTCTCATTATATTTATACCACTCTTTCATCATCTTCTAACATTAATGCTAATCAAGTTTATATTAACATTGCTTCTACCAATTCTCAAAAATAATCTAAACCAACTACTTCATCTTTGCAACATAATTTATAACCTTTTTCTAACCCTTTCCCTTATTATCAACACAAATTCCAATGCACTTTAACTCCTTATTATAAGGACCTTATTAATCACTATGCACCTATTTATAACAACATTCTTATGGGGTATGATGAGTGGGATTCCATTGCAGAACTCACTAATCTCCCATACCAAATTCCATTTATTGAGCTTATGAGGACTTCTCCACATTATATAAACCATCTTATGAAACTATTATTTGAAATTAATGTCCCTTGTCCTCCCCTAGTAGGATGTGAAGCAACCTTATCTAGTTTTGAGGATAGCATATTATAACAATGTGAAGAAGTGTCCATCCATGATGAAATAATGGGAACTTCTCTTTCCTTAAAATTTCCTATTACTTCTATGATTCTCAATGAGATTTTTATTCATGTGGATGATCATCCTTTATTCATTAGTATCCAAATACGTGATATCCAAGTCAATCATGTATTGATTGATGAGGGTTTTGACACTTATGTCACCTCTCTCAAGTTTATCAAAACCCTTAGATATTCTAAATGAAATATCAAATCCACATGTAACACATGCCAAGGATATGATAAAAATAAAATGCCTCCTTTAGGTTATGTGTGGCTTCCCATTACTATCCCACCTATCACCATTCATATGAAAGTGATGATATTTAACTTTCCCCTTTCTTATAACATCTTACTTGGTAGGCCATGGACTCACTGTATAAGAGCACTTGTTTCTTATTCCTACTAATGAATTAAATTCCCTCATAATAGAGATATTTATAGGATTTAAGGTGACACTAACCGTTGGAATTTTGAATAATTCTAAGACTGTAGTGTCTTCAAGATTCATAATCTTAAACCTTTGCTTAGTGTTCCATTATGTGAGTCTCAACGATTCAATTTCCCTATTAATTCAACTCGAGGTCACAATGGTCATCCTAAACTCATTGAGAATATTATTCCTAACCTCTTAGATTTTGATGATGATGAGCTGGATGAGATTAACCTCAAGATTAAAACTTTTGATCTCTTACCTCATCTCATATTGTATCTTTAAGCTTCTTTGCAACCTCATTCTCATAAAGCTCCTTAAAATGATATTCTCATTATCTTGATTAAGACTCGACATTATATCCATCATACTTCATCTAAAGACAAAGTCATCCATTCTTGCATCATTAATCTTCACACACCCAATTATGATGATATTTCTTTAAATGATCCATTCTTAGGTGGTCTTGTTTAGGCTTATGATGAAGAGATTATCCATTATTGTTATTCTTTGTTTGATTTTTTTGTTATATCTTCCCATATTCCTTCATTTATAGTTCCTAATTTTAATATTTTTCCTCTTTACTATAGGGTAGATATGGTGCCAACACCTCTAGTTTCGAAGGAACCCTGTGGGAGTATGTTCATGGGTCATGTTTTAATTGGGCCTTATGACTTTTCTAGGTACCTAGACCACTATAGTTGGTTTATCCATGAGATGCATGCTACCCTTCTTTGACCTTTTATAGACCCTAGCCTTCCCTTAGTAGAGCCCTCATCAGAGCCTATTCTTGCTCCTATTATAGTTGAGATTGGTTTTGCACCCATTATTCTTGAGTTTGTTCCTAATTCTAATCCCATTGCTCATTCTATTAAGCCTAATAACATTCCTCCATCACCACCTTCTCTTGGTGATGGTTTTCTTCCTTTGCCTCAAATATATCTATTTCCCACTAAATGGGTCAATGAGTCTTCTCCATCTCCTTCCACTCCTATTACACCTCCTTCTTTGAGTGTTTATCCTAAGACGATTCACAAACTTATATGTTTCTTCTATGGGATAGATAATCATTCTTCTACCCATTATCACAAGTTGTGATAATATATCATACTTTACATCCTTCTTCCCCTTAGAATTTAGACAAATCCATACCTCCCTCAACAATATTACCTATGTATATACCCAAGTATGGAGAGGTGTATTATCTTTGTCATCAATGTGGCACCCATCACACTAATCATTATCACATCATTAAGAAACACCTTAAGGATCATCTTATAGATATTCCCAAACCTTATTTAATTCCTCCCATAGTTCATTCTCACAATAAGGTTCCCCCTTATTCTCCCATGGTTCCACCTCCTGTGGTTCCATCACCTCTTGTGGTCCTTTCATGACATTTTATGCCTCCACCCATGACTCCTTCACCATAGACCCTCCCTAACCTATGGATCCTTATCCACCTATGATTCTATCACCTGTGGATACTTTCCCATCAGTGATCCCTCCTTTTCCCATAGATCATGCTCCCATGCATTCTTTTGAGCATCCTTTGCTTAAATTTCCCTCCTCATCATGATCCATATAGCATTCCTACTTTTTTAGTTGAGGAGATTAGACAAGATATTTTCCCAATTTTCATTGAAGATAGATGAGACATTAGTAGCAGTTTGTATCCAACTTCATAGAGGTCTATCCAATGTTTTGGATAATGTGTGTGGGCATATTTATCAGTATTTATAAGCACATGCATGGTGCTTTCACATTTTCATTTGGATTGGATGTGTGCTCCAATCTTATCATTATCTATTTTTTATATCATTTGACATTATGTCAAATTCTTATTTATCTTATATGGTGACTTTACTTTTACACTCTATATTATTTATATTGTCATTTATGTTCACTTATGAATATTTTTCTTTATCATTATTTTCCCTCTTTCTCTTGAATTTTTCTATAAACTCCTTTCTTTTCTCTATATGATTATTTGCTTTTTTCTCTATTTTTCATGGATGCTTTTGATTGTGACTTGGTCATACAAACCTGGTTCCCTTTTAGTCATTTCCTATTACCATGTGAGCAATTATAAAACAATTCATCTCATTATACTCTCCTTTCATCGATCCATCTTTGGATATCCTTTATCTCATTATTTACTTTTTGAAAACTAAGCATATTGATGGTTGAGACTTGAGATCACATGCTGGTTCATTTTTAAGCCTAAGTGTCCTATTTAATCTTATCTTTTGTTACTTAGATTATTTTAACCTAAGCCTATAAGTCATTCATGTGTATCACTTTATCTCTCATTATTGATCATTCCAAGTTTATATATAAGAGGAATCTTAAAAAATCCTTCAAAACATTTAAAAGCCAAATCATTTAACAAAAGGCAATGATACAAAAGACAAAAAAATTCAAATTTTTTAAAAAGTCTAATCACACTAAAAGACGTTATTCAAAACACATCTCCTTCTAGTCAAATCTCAAAATCCATAGTTGGCCTCATGATAGAGATGAGGTCCATTGGGGTATGGTAGGCGAATATATTAGAAAATGAAAATTAAAAAAACCTTTTGGTGCTACCTAATTTCTCACATAAGCACCCAATCTTTGTATTAGATTGATGGATTTGTAAGGGGTCTTGAGGAACAGGGAACATGTTGTGAGGAGGTAGGTCCATTTTTATTTTATTTTACCAATATACCTTCATGAGTTTATCTTAGTATCACTCTTATCTTCTTAAAAATATTTGTGTCTATAGTGAATAGGTTTCCTTTGTACATTTATGGTCACTAGTCACTTAGTGTCTTCTCATGTCCTTATTATGCCTTTTGTTTCCTAAGGTATTCTCATAAGATGCCTAAGTTATGATTTTTACATTTTTTTTTTCATTCCCTATATCCTTCATATTTCTTCTTGAGAAATATTTTTTTGACTACTGACCACTCCCTTTGGGATTTCATTTGTGAGCTACTTTGTAAGATCATGGATAGGACCCAACATTCCTCACAAATTACCATTAATACCTTCCTATTACTGACATCCTTTATTACCTAATTTTATTGTTTATTCCACCCTAGTGGTATTCTCTTTGTGATTTTATAGTGTAAGACCATGGATAGGACCTGGTCATCCTCAATTTTTTTTAAATAATTCAAGTCACAATAAAAATTACATGTGTCAAATATGAGATGAGATGTGATCCATCATGAAGTTACATGTCATTGACATGCTTCCCAACTTGATTTAGTATTTTTTATGCTTACTTAATTTTCCTTTCACTTTTATCTTATTATTTTACGAGTGTATGTAATAATTTAACCATTTCTTGAATTTCTCATACTTCCTATCTTGAATTACTGTGATAAATTTAAGACAAAATTTTTGCCAATTTTTTTTCTCTTATACTTCCTAACATGATTTAAAATGATTAATTAAAATTAATTGATTTTTTATACCATTCATTCCTTTTTATGACTTCCATTTTATTACATTATTTTCATACTTCCCAGTGTAATTTAGTGTGATTTTACTTGTTTTAATTTGGTACTTACCTTTTGCTTGGTTTAAAACAAATTTATTTTTACCATCTGTTGGTTCTTTATACTTAGTCATTTTCATGTTATTACACATTTCCCAACTTGAAATAGTGTGTAGTATATTTTTAATTGATTATATTTTACCAAGTCCTTTTTGAATTTTTATTTTTCATCATGCATGTGTTCTACATAATGCTAGAAAAGAAACCACACCTCTTATATTTCCTATATCATATACAACAAAAACTAAATACATGTGCTAGAAAGAAATATATTTAAAGCATCAACAACCACAACTATAACCATAACATCTACAATCAACATTTATATGAAAAATAATCCATATATATAATCTTGTAAGTTTTGATATGATATATAACCATATACAATGCTCAAGCTCTATGGTTGGGCCCTATCTTGCCTATCTCGTGGCCTAGCCACATTGCTTTTTGATGCCTCAATCTAACCCCTTTGAATAGAACATTTTAAAGTGGTTATCTGAGATCTCAATCCTAACACCTATCCTTGTAAATGAGCCACTTGAGCCTACACCTGTGCCAACTAGGCTAAAGTCACCAGATGTGTCACTCTTTCTTTCTCCTATACCTATATCATATGGGTCAGGTTTATTATATGTATATGCATTATCTATGTCACTATCACTAGATGTGAAGATATTTCCTTAGTTATGGACTACCATTACCATATCTCTCATGCACCCATATCTATTAGTGGCTTCATCCCCTCTTTGTATACTCATATCTACCTCGTAACCTCTCTAGTTAGTCTCAACTAGCTCACCTGAGCTAGGCCAAATGGTACACTAAGATCTTTTAGTGTAGTGAGGTCATATGGCATCAATTCCTCATTAAATACATCATGGAGTGATTCCCTCACCAAGTACCCCCATCTGATCTCCTTGTCCTTAGCATCACATATAAAAATCACACTAGATAGATATTAGATCATTGATATATCTTAAAATATATCTATCTATAGTATATTTCAAGTAAAAAATTAATCACAATTTAATCATATTTTATTACCTATTTATGTGTTGGCCACTACTATCTATCCATTGTATTATTGTGAGCATATTTTCCCCATCTGCAAGGCCTCTAATAACCTCCTCTATAAGATGTCTCTTAAAACCAAATCCCATAATCATAGCTTGAGTATGCCTCAGCCTATGCTTGAGTAGCCTCTCTATCTTCCAACTCTCCCCTAGCTCATTTACTATGTCATTTGAGATGGTGATAGTCTCATCTCTCTCCTGATCTTGTTGCCTTTGTAAATTTCATGATCATAGTGGTTGTTACTCCTCCTATTATAGATTTGGTGGTGGTGTTGGAAATATTTTCATTGATGTCAAAGGTCTAGTATTAGTGATAAAGGCCCCATTACATTTAATAGTGTTTTTAATATTCATATCTTGGCAAATGTGTGTTAATATTTATTTCATATTAATGAATATATTTTTGGTTGCATATAAGTAAAAAGAGGGCCCTTGGATAAGTCAAAGAGTCACATGGTATATATAAAAGAGGAATGGGATGCATTTTCTCATGAAGAGTCATCTTAAGGAATTCCAAGAGTCACCATGTGAAGACAAAAGAGGCTATGGTGCATTTTTATATGAAGGGACACTTTGAAGAATACAAAAAGTCACCAAGATAAAGACAAAAGAGGAAAGGATGCATTTGCTTATGAAGGGTCGCCATGTGACTTTTCAAATGCAAGGATATGAAGGGTCACACAAGTTTGGTGCCATTTTCCATGAGGATTGAAGGGTCACAAAGGGTGAATGCCAAAGGTAATTTGGAAAGATATAAATAAAGGCTTGAGAAGCCATTTTTAATATGAAAGAGAGTGCATGGTTTGTATTTATTTTAGAGGAGAGAAAAGCAAGACATATTATAGAGTTCTATCATTTGTTGAGTAAGCAACATTGAGAGATAGTTGTGTTTTATACAGAAGAGGGGTTGGTTCTCCTATGGGTTGGTGCTCACAAATATTTACAAGGGGTTAGTGCTCATGTGGTTTGGTGCTCTCAAATAGTTGTTGTCTTGGTTCTTGACAAATGGGTTGGTACTCTTGTAAGACGGTGCTTATGAACTTTGTAATTTGAGTTGATGCTCATTAATATACTTGAGATTGTTTTTTGTGGTTTTTCTCACTTTGGGTTTCCATGTAAAAATCTAGTCTCTCTCTCTCTCTCTCTCTCTCTCTCTCTCTCTCTCTCTCTCTCTCTCTCTCTCTCTCTCTCTCTCTCTCTCTCTCTCTCTCTCTCTCTCTCTCATGGTGCATATTATTATTTCAGTTTTATTGCATATATTAAATGTCTGATTAAGTAGTTAAAGAAAATAAATTAGATTAGTAAAAGATATATAATATACTGATTCACTCTCCCTCTTAGTATATTTTGTGCTTAACAATTTGTATCAGAGTAGATTCCTTTTGGAAAAGTTTTACAGCTTGAAGGTAGATCAGGGAAAACACGATGGCTAGATCACATGAAGGTTTTTCTACAAATAAGGCACCTTTGTTTGATGGGACAAATTATGCTTTTTGGAGCATAAGGATGAGAAATTATTTGATGGCCCTTCAATTCAATATTTGGCAAGCAATGGTGGAGGAATATGAAGAGCCACAGACACATGTAACTACCTTGGTAGAAAAGAAGGTAAGTGAAAACAATGCTAAAGATTTAAATATTATTTTATATGGTTTATGTGAATCAAAATTTATTAAAGTTATGTAATTTAAATCTATTCATGAAACTTGGGTAAAACTTGAGAATATTTACAAGGGTGATGGAAAGGTTCAACAAGCTAAGCTTTAGACTTTCAGACGATAGTTTGAGATTTTGAAGATGGAAGAGGAAAAAAATATAGCAAGTTACCTTTTATGAGTTGATCAAATAGTTAATCAGATTCAAGGTCTTGGATAAAATTAGAAGAATCAATTATGGTATAAAATTTTTTGAGATCTCTACCATTGAGATATGATGCAAAAGTTTTGGCAATTGAGGAGATGAAGAATTTAGCCAAGCTAAAGATGGATGAGCTACATGGTATTCTTATGACATATGAGATACAGACTAAAGAAGAGAAAACCTTAAAGAGAGAAGCTACTTTCAAGACATCAAAGAAAGAGAAGGCTCAGATTAAAGAATCAAGTGACAGTTCTAGTGATGATGAAGATGACAATGGAGCTCTATTCATTTTCAAGCCAAGGCACAAATAAATATCAAGTAAAATTACCTTTTAAATGTTTTGATTGTAGAAAGATTAGATATTTTTCAAGAAAGTGCCTAGATAAGGGTAATGGTGACAATGAATAAGGAAAGTCTACATATAAGAAAAAATTTAAATAAAAATTCAAGAAGGGATTCATGAAGAAGAGTTTGTATTCTAAAGATCCTAGCTTGACCAAAGATAGTGAAGTCAGTGATTTAGAATAAGGATAGATTCTATTCATGGCCATACATGAATATGCCTCCATAAGCAAAAGTATAGATGATCAAGAAGAACAGGATGAAGTCGAAGTGAATCTAAAAGGAGAACTCATTTATGCCTTAGAAGAGTTAAAATATCTTGAGAAGAAGAATCAAAGATTAAAGTTATAAATCAATAAAAATGAAAAGGAGTCAAAGGAAACAATTGAAGATCTACAAGCACACTTTGAAGAAGCCAAGAAGAATGAAAAAGATCTAACAGCATAACTATAAAAAGTAAGGGAAGAATGTGAAAGGTATGTTATTGAAATTGCTTCTTTAAAAGTAGATCTTGAGAAAACAAATAAATCAATCAATCATAGAGCATCCAATGATTCAAATTTTGAGAATAACACTAATATTTTGAATAAGATATTATAAAGTCAAAGATCAATGTCAGATAAGATAGATATCAGATTTAAAAAATAGAAAGGGGAGGCCAATAATTTCATAGACAAGGTTAACACAGAAAAAAGAAAGAGCTATGTTGAATCTCTTACAAAAGAGGAAATAAAAAGATAAGAATTTAAGAATATAGAGGACATCTCAAATAAATAAGGTTGAAAAGAATAGATCTACAAAAGGCAATCAGGTTAGAGATATATAAATAGATCCTATTTTTATAATTACTATTTTTATTGTAATGGATATGTTCATAATAAAATATGTTGAAAAAGGGCTAATAATTTTAAAAATAAGGAGAAGGAAACTCATCCAAAGCCAAGCAAAATCCATAACTCTTTTGCTCCTCTATCGAGCTTTAATGAAGAGGCCATAATATGTTACAAGTGCAACAACTTTAGACACATGGCTTGGTGATGTAGAAGCATGTTTGAGTTAGTTAAGAAGGACTAAATTTTTAAGGCTCCATCCATCAAGAATAAAGTTTAGACAAGTTCATGGTAGAAGAAACAACCTAAAAAATCTATGTTGGTATAGATAGTTTTGCATGCAAGAAATGAAGAAAAGCCATGGTTCATTAATAGTGGATGTTTGAGGCACATGACAGGAGACAAGAGAAAGTTCATAAACTTAAATAAGATCAATGGTGGCATAGTGAAATTCATAGATAATACTACTACCAAAATTGTTGAAAAAGGTACATTAAGTTTGGATAATAGTAGAACTAAAATTGGAAATGTTTTGTATGTAGAAAGTCTTAAACATAATCTTTTGAGTGTAAGTCAAATGTGTGATCAAGGGCACACACTAAATTTTTATGTAGAAGGTTGTGAAATTAGGATAAAATATCCATATGTGTTGGTTGTATATGCTTAGAGAACAAGTAATAATTTGTATATGTTATTAGACATCAAAGGTCAAAGATGTTGTTTGAGTCAGATTGAATAAAGTTGGCTATGGCACAGAAGAATGAGACACATTAATTTTGAAAATCTTATCAATATCAACAAGAAGCAAGAAGTCAAAAATATTTCAAAGATTACAAAGCTATCCAACACACTTTGTGAACCTTGTCAACATAGGAAGCTGGCCAGAAGGTGGTTCAAAACAAAAGAGTACTCGACCACTCAGATATTAGAGCTTGTTCACATTGATTTGTGTGGACCTATGAGAACTCAAATTACATGAGGTGAAAAATATTTCATATTTATTATTGATGATTTTTCACGTATGACTTGGGTAATGTTTTTAAAAAAAAAACAAAAGCTTTTAGACATTTCAAAGCATTCAAAGCAGTAGTTGAGAAAGAAACTAGTTTGAAGATTAAGTGTTTAAGATTAAATCAAAGAGGGGAATTCATGTAAAATTAGTTTATTAAGTTTTTTGAATACCATGTAATAAAGAGACATTATTTTGCAACCAAAACTCTATAGCAAAATTTAGTTAAACAAAAAAATAAAATAGTTCAGGAGATGGCAAGGACAATGCTAAATGAATCCAAGATACTAGATAAATATTAGAGAGAGGTAGTTGTTAAAGTAGTGAATATTTATAATAGATAATTATTGAGAGTCAACAATGACAAGACTCTTTATGAGCTATAGAAAGACAAACCAACAACAATTGATTATTTTAGAGTTTTTGATAGTAGATGCCTCATAAAGAGAAATGATGAAAAATTAGGTAAGTTCGAATCTAGAGTAGATGAAGCTATATTTCTTGGTTATTATTGTAAAAGTAAAGCTTATAAATGTTATAAAAAATGAAAATAGTTGAAAGTGTAAGTGGCAGGATAGAAGAAGAAGGAGCACAAAGAATCAATGATCCAATAGACATTCCCGAAATCATTGAAGAAGAAGATTTTGAAGAATTAGATGAAGATGAGAAGGAGAAAAAAGACACCAAAACCCCATCCATATATGTCCAAAGAAATCATAATGAAATTAACATCATTGGGGACATAAATTAAGGAATTTCCATCAGAAGAATGATGGTAAGTGAATCTGAGCAAGTTAATTTCTCTTTGTTATCCAAAATTCAGCCTAGAAATTTTTCAAAAGCTAGACATGATAAGCATTAGGTTAAGGCAATGGATGAAGAATAAATTAGATAAAAAATAATGATACTTGGGAACTAGTTCCTAGACCAAAAGATCACAATGTGATAAGAACAAAATGGGTTTATAGAAATAAGTTGAATGAAAATGGAGAAGTGACTAGGAATAAAGCAAGATTAGTATGTAAAGAATATGCTCAAATTGAGGGAATAGATTTTGAAGAAACTTTTGCATCAATGGAAAGGATAAAGGCTATTAGAATGTCTCTTGCATATATAGTGTTTAAAATTTTCAAAGTGTTTCAGATGGATGTCAAATATGCCTTCCTAAATGAGAATCTAGAAGAAGAGGTCTACATTGAGGAGCCTAAGAGATTTATTCTCTCAAATATTAGTAGCAATGTATGCAGATTGAAGAAAGCACTATATGGATTGAAACAAGCTCCCAGAGCTTGGTATGTAAGACTTGATAAGTACCTACAAGATCAAGGTTTCAAGAGAGGATTTGTTGATAGTAATCTCTACATCAAAATAGAAGGTGAGCATCAATTGATTATTGTGGTATATATTGATGACATCATTTTTTAAGGAAACATTGAAACGATGATAATTTTTTTTTTGATAATATGATAAAAGAATTTGAGATGTCTATTCTTAGAGAATTATCATTTTTCTTAGGGTTACAAATATTTCAATTAAATAAAGGAATTTTCATATCTCAAATTAAATATGCCAAGAAAATGTTGAAAAAATTTGATTTTGAAGATTGTGCATCAGTTGGAACACCAATGAGTACTGGAAATAAAGTGAGCAAGGATAAAGATTCACCTATTGTAGATCAATATTTTTATAGATATATGATTGGCACTCTTTTATCAACATTGAGACTAGACATCATGCATGCAGTAGGTATGATTGCAAGATATCAGTCATCTACAAAAGATAGTCATGTTTAGTTGGTGAAGAGAATATTTAGATATATCAAGAGAAAAATAGATTATGGATTGTGGTATCCCACAGGTAGAGATTTCACTTTGGTTGCTTATACAGATTTAGATTGGGTAGGTTGTTTGGATGATAGAAAGAGTACAAGTGAAGGATAGTTATTTCTTGATGATAGCTTGTATCATGGCTAAGCAAAAATCAGAATTTAGTATCACTTTCTAAAGCTGAAGTAGAATATATTGCAGAGGTATTGTGTTGTACTCCAATGCTTTGGATGAAGCAAACTTTGGAAGATATCAAGGTAAAACATGATGAACATATTTATATTTTTTGTGACAACACAAGTGTTATTAATATTTTGAAGAATATAATGATGCATTCAAGAACAAAACATATTCCCATCAAATATCACTTCTTGAGAGAATAGGTTACAAATCAATAGGTTAAGATGGAATATATCAATACTACATAGTAGATTATATATATTTTCACAAAGGCACTACCAAAAGACACATTTGAGTATCTATGGGAGAATATGGGAGTAATTCTTTTTACTTCTTTCCATTGAAGATCATCATTAGTTGAGGGGGAGCTAAGTGTTAGCTCCAGGATAGGTCCTTTACCATTTATGTCAAAGGGGGAGAAGAATAGAAATAGGTACATGTATATGTACATAAATAGGTGTAGAAATTGAGAACAAGTACAAGTTGTTATAGTAAGGGGGAGTTATTGTATGCTTTTTAAATGGTAGTATGTGTAGTGCAGGTTTCAAGATGTGGTAGTTTCAATTTGAGGTTGCCATCAATGACAAAAAGGGAGATTGTTGGAAATATTATCATTGATGTCAAAGGTATAGTATTAGTGATAAAGGCCCCATTACATTTAATTATATTTTTAATATTCATATCTTGGATAATGTGTGTTAATATTTATTTAATATTAATGAATATATTTTTGGTTGTATATAAGTCAAAAGAGGGCCCATGGATAAATCAAAGAGTCATGGGGTAAAGACAAAAGAGGAATGGGATGCATTTTATCATGAAGTCTCATCTTGAAGAATTCCAAGAGTCACCATGTGAAGACAAAAGAGGCTATGGAATATTTTTCCATGAAGGAAAACTTTGAGGAATATGAAAAGTCACCAAGATAAAGAAAAAAGAGGAAAGGATATATTTGCTTATGAAGGGTCACCATGTGAATTTTCAAATGCAAGGATATGAAGGGTCATGCAAGTTTGGTGCCATTTTCCATGAGGATTGAAGGGCCAAAAAGGGTGAATGCCAAAGGTCATTTGGAAAGCTATAAATAAAGGCTTGAGAAGCCATTTGTAATATGCAAGAGAGTGCATGGTTTGTATTTGTTTTAGAGGAGATAAAATTAGGATATATTGTAGAGTTCTATCATTTGTTTGGTAAGAAACATTGAGAGATAGTTGTGTTTTATACATAAGAGGGGTTGGTGCTCTTGTGGGTTGGTTCTCACAAATATTTGTAAGGGGTTTGTGCTCTTGTGGTTTAGTTCTCATAAATAGTTATTGTGTTGGCACTCGGCAAAAGGGTTGATGCTCCTACAAGTTGGTGCTTGCAAACTTTATAATTTGAGTTAGTGTCATATACTTGAGATTAATCTCTATGGTTTTTCCCACTTTGGGTTTTCACATAAAAATATGGTCTCTCTCTCTCTCTCTCTCTCTCTCTCTCTCTCTCAATTTTATTGTATATCTTAAATGTGTGATTAAGTGGTTAAAGAAAAGAAATTAGATTAAGTAAAAGATATATAATATATTGATTCACCCCCTTCTCAGTATATTTCCTGCTTAACATGTGGTACTTTTGGTGTTACTGCCTCTGCATCCATCTCCTCCTACACCACTACCTATCGAGATTGATCAGTCCATGGTCTCTCATGACATGGTCTAAGCAGCAACCTCACAACTACTGGCCCTAGTCCTCTCCACCCTTATGGCTCTCTCACATATCAAGCCTAAAACTATGGCACCACTATCAGAACCATTGGGTGAGGCAAGCCCATTTGACCTAGTACTCATGCCACCATGTATGTCTCCATCTACTAGGTGTAGTGTCCTATTACCTCTGCCCATGCTAAATTTGGTGAAACTATGTCCCAACTAGGCCATGTAGTCATAATGTGTCCATAAAGCTACCATACTAGATCTATCCATCTCACTATCTATAGTAATATTACATGGGTCACAACCCATGCTACTTGGTCCTATCTCCATCTCTACACTCAAGGTGACCTATCATCAATCACATGGGGCAACCTAATCAGTTGATACATGGGAAACCTCTCATAGATCCATGATATCAGTAGTATAATCGATCATATAGACTTATACCCTCTGGACAACACTCCATACATATCATGTATGATCTATACCTAGATGATAGACCTTAGATCATATATCACCCTCTCCTCTAGTATCATCTAGCTCAAGGTTATCATAAAGAGTGGTACCTTATCATCTAACTTGTGACACAACACTCATGTTATCACAAGTCCTATCACAATATTTTGGATGTCTAGAACCTATGATATATACACATAAAACATACTCACTCTCTATCCTCAGTATATCATCTCTAACCTTGTAGCCCATATATCTAAGGCTCTCTTATCTACATCATTATTTTGTATCCCCGTAGTCACAGGTGTCCCTACTATCAGTAGTCCCAAGATGACATGTACATCCTCTAGGGTGATATCCACCTCTATATTATACCCCTCCACATTCCACCTAAATGTTTTAGTCAACCATTCCTAATATCCCAAGAACATGACTAATAGATCCATTCTCAGGGGTATCCTACACATCTCATCTATCCCTCCTAAACCTATAGAGACTAGGCTTGCCCTATCTCCTATCTATAAGTGATCTATTAGATCCATTAGTCATGATGCATCTACCAATCACTATAATCTAGGTGACCCTTACAACCAAGAAATAATAAAATATGTATTATATCATCCATGTTATGTATAGTCAAAATACATTTTTTTTACAATTTTAATAAAAAAATAAGCCTAATTTCTTTAATCTAGTCATTTTTATTCATTTTAACCTATTTTTAGCCTAATCAATCCTTTTTACCCTCACTCAGTCATCCTAGACCATTCTAGTCCCCTCTTTCATCCATTTACATGCATTTTCATGATATTTTAGTTCTTTGGTCAACACTAGTTTAACCAATTTTTTCCTATTTTTGACCTAGTTGACATAAAAGTATTATTCAACTCTCTTATTTCCCCCTTAGTAATGTGTTATCATACTAGACTTTTTTTCTCAATTGGAAAACTATACTAGGTTGGTAGTCTATAAAATATACAGGGTCAGTACATACCTACTAGGTCAATAGTGTGGATTTTGCCAATTTTCAACCTATTGGGTTGACCCAGTTATTTTTCCCTGCTGACCCCTTTCATCTTTTGAAATAAGTGCCTTCTGGTAGTTATTCCATGTTCCCTTCAAACCCATTTCTCTAATTGATTTTATTAGCCTTATAATTTGATTTAGTTTCATTCTAACATCTAGAAATGCCTAAAAATTAAATTTTCTAAAAATACACTTAAATCACTAAAATACTCAACAATTGGCTTAAGATTCTTAGTTGCATACATGTAGTACACCTGTTTCCACCTCTAAGAATCCCTCTCATATATCCTATAGTTTCCTCACCATCCTAGATCATTTGGTCTTTCAGAGCTCATTTTCTGTCATTCACAAGTCAGAAATAAAAAATGATTTCTCTTTCACCCTATTTAAAATCACTTTACAAAATTCAAATCTTTTGATTATTTTTTGGTAGATTCATTATTTTGTCTCTATGTTTATGTTTACTTATTCATTTTTTGAACCATAAAATGTTCTTGAATCATGATGATGTAGAGAATAATTTCCATTACTATATGTTTATATTCCAAAAAAATTGATTTTTGGCTATTTTTTACACTAACTTCTATAGGTTCGCTTAATGTTCTTCACATTGGATGCCTTCACTTCTTTTGTAGTCTACTTATTTATCGATAACACTAAGGTAATTAAAGGTATGTGTTTCTAAATTTTGTCCTTTCCTTTATCTTATTTATTACTTATTGCATTTTACCTAGCATTAGTATTATGTGTTATCATGTTCTATTCTAGAAGCACCATTCTGTGTTACACTCATATGACACATAATGAGCTTCAAGTGGGGTATATGTATACACACAATATTTTATAACTTTTATAATGTAGATTAATTTATTACTCTACGTTGTATTTAATTTATTTTTTGATTCGAGCACTGTAATTTTAGTTCCTACACATCTTGGATGAAGCGGCAGAGTTTTGAAGCAGAGGAGAGTTTTCATTTTCTGTCTAAGTGTCGAAGTGCAGCAGAGGCCACCAAGTGTCACCCTCTGATTGTGGTCTCTTTTTCCATTTTTGTTTCCTTCATCTCATTTTTCCCAAGTATCAAATTTTGGTAGAAGCTGCCAAGTGTCACCTTCCAAAACACAAAGTTGACTAGCTGGCATCTTCTGAGACCCTTTTCACAACTTTCTAGAGAACCGTGGATCGTGACACGTACCTAGTGGTAGTTAAGCATAATGCACCATGTACCAACATCCATGTCTCATAGAGGTACCCACATTTTATTCTACCTTTTGACAAAGACTTTCAATGAGCTAAGCAACAGAGAGAGCAGAAAGCGCCATGTGGCAGTTGCGAAGGCCCTAAACTACCTTTTTTGAAGAAGCAGCGGAAGTCACCATGTGTTGGCATCCAAGAGATGTGGGTCCAATGATTTTTTTCAATGCATAAGTGCATAATTTCATTTTTATTAAGTGTTGAAGTGTAGTGGAGGCTGCCAAGTGTCACTCTCTGGGTCCCTTCCTACTCCATCCCCAAAGGGCTGTGGAAGACACCACATACCCCCAAAAGGAGAAGTGAAAGATGCCACGTATCTTCCCAAGAGTAGTGGAGGTCACCACGTGTCAACCCCCAAGAAACCATATTTAAGCCTAATTGTCGAATAAAGATTGTGGTGGGTCTCGGATGATATTTCAAAGGACTATGGAAGCACTGAGTGTTAATAAGTGAAGACTGCCATGTGCATCCATCCCTTCCTAAAGGTTGCTCGAGAAAGGAATGCACTAAGTTTTGTTTTGATAAAATTACAAAGTGTCAAGGAATCAGACTGTAATAGGTGTCAAAGGCAGAGCATTCCTGAGTAGAAAATAAAGAAAGCAAAAGTGGCCAGGTGTCATCCTCTGGTGCCTTCTAGACAAAAGGGGAGAATTTTCATGAATTGACTAAGTGTCCTCTTTCATTTCAATAGAACAGAGTGCCCGTCTACCTATTATAACAAAGATGGAAAGAAACTCAATGGGAGCTATTCTTGGTAGATATAACAGTGCATTGGGTAGATTTTTAGGGCTTGCAAGCATTGAAGATGCCATTTGTTTGTCCCCTATAAGTAGAGGTAGAATAGATAGTTAAGAGGCCAAAACAGGTGATGGAACAAGGAATTTTAGGTGAAAAGGGAGGTACTAGACATAGATCACCATGCCATAGTCATGGCCATTCTTGATAATACTGAGATATGCCCAAGGCATTGAAAGCACCATCTATTTGTCCCCTATTTGTGAAGGATGGAGAAGAATTGCACGAGAAGTGAAGTGATGAAAGGAGACATCTAAGGCTATATAAGTAAGATTGTAAAATCAGAAAAAAAGGGGGGAATTTCTCATTGTTTTAGACTTCTAGAGTTTTGACCAGTAATATCATTTGCTCTTGTCTCATTTTTCTTGAGTTGTAAAGTTGATATAATCATGCATGTTTCTGTGCCCTTTATGTGGCTGAATGAATTAAGGAAATTTGAGCTCCATGCCTTGGTTGGTGTTGTTTATGTCATTTTCAAAGTAGTCTATACTTTAGATTTTCTATAGTTGTGATTAATAATGTCATTTACTTTTGTCTCATTTTCTTGAGTTGGAAGGTTTACATAATTGTACGTGACTTTTGTGCCTCTTATGTGATTGGAAAAATCTATTAAGAAGATTGAACACTATGCCTTTGTTGACATTCACTGTGTCTCAGTGAAATAACTCCCTGTTGTGAGCCTCTATTTTTGTTATTCCAATATTTTACATTAATCATGCACTTGTTTGCTCTTAAATGTAATAGAATCCTCTAATAGTCTCACTGTGCTCAGGTTAGGATTATGATTACACTCAGGCACATCGCCATAATTAGGTTTCATTTTCTGCACTTGAGTTTCTATTTAAGCTTCCTATCCCTTTTCCCCAACACCCAATACAAGAATAAACCAGCTTCTCTAAAATTTGGAGGTTGTTTCAAGTCACATTGTCCCACACCTTGAAACTTCTCATTGTTGATTGGTTAAGATCAAGTGCAATTTTAATCCCTCAATAGTTTCTGGCACGCCTGGTGGGACTGATCTTTCAAGGAGTTGAATAATTTTTGGTGTATTCTTCAGCCAATCAGCCTTTGGAGGTTTATCGACACCAACAATGAGTCTGAGTCATCAGTCGATCAAGAAGTATCATCAAGAAATCCCTTTTGGTATGTATAATTCTGTTACTCATAGCTATGAGTCTTATTCTCCTTATATATTTAATCAATAACAAGCTTCTCCAGGAATCATGTCAAGTAACAAGGATGCAGATGGTCATGAACTACACCATTCTTATGCCTAGTCTCCCCAATATGTCACATTCCATGCTCAACCTAGCCTCATTTTCACCTTCAAGAAAGCATTGCTAGGATTTAAAAATATATATATTAGAGCTTGACAGTAGAAGGGGATATGGACAAGAAATTCCTTGTCATGTCATCTATCAAGTAAGAGACATAATAGACCTGATTAAAAGTGAGTGGGGTCCTAATGAAAGGGAAAATTGGCAAGACCTTACAAATGAGATGCTGGATGTGTGTGAATTGATTGCATTTCTAGAAGAGAAGCTGAGCATTCATGAGAGACAACTTTACCAAGTCTATCAACCTGCACATTCATATGCCACCCCGGTTCATGAGCAAGGCTGAACTTGTCAAGGACACTTCCCCAATAATGAAGAGTCTATGATAGCAACAAGGGAAGAGGACCCCAAACGCTCACTTCCCCTCAAGTCCCTTCCACCATTCCTCAAGAAGCTTCTTGTTTTTCATCATAGGCTTCCTCCTTATCCCTTTTCAGAGAATAATATGTTTTGGAGGAAGAAAATAAGTATGCAGAGGAGTATGCTCAATTCATGGCTAGTCAAGAGGATTCCATAAGTATAGATGAGGAAGAAATCACCATAGGTACCCCCTTTGATGAGCAAGAGGATAATCTACAAGCTTTTTCCTTAACTTCAGATGAGGAGGAGATAATTTTTGACTTTTTCCTCACTTTGCAAGAAGATATAGAGGAACATGGATACTCCCTTGACCAAGTCATTGAGACAGATGACACTATCCTGCAAGAAGGCTATGAATTGGCCAAATGTGGAGAAGACAACATCAAGATGTAGCTGAGTATGTAGAAGGAATGATAGCTTTTAGATTTATCCTTTTGAGAGGATGAAGTCATCAAGGAGCATGATGATGAAATAAAGTTGGAATCTAAAGGAGATAAGCTAGAAGATAATAGATATCACAAGGCACAGAGTGAAGAACCAATAGTCAATGATTTCTTGATGACACATGATAGCATGAAGAACCAGTATTCGACAGGATTTCAAGGACAAGAATAGTTTATGGGTATCAAACACATGTTCGACTTAGAATCATTCGAATGTAGGCAAATCTGTGTGGCCAGTGTAGAGGACATTCCATCAAAGATATACCCGTTGCAACCACTGGTATGGCAACATAAGTTGGCTTGTCATAAAGAAGACATTTTAAAGTTTGTTTTTGATCTCAGAGGGAAATTAAGATGTGTAATTAATGTAGTTAGGCAGTCTCCCATTCTTGCATTATTTTTTTTCAGTTGTTCTTTTCCCGCTTTTCTTTTAAAATAAAGCATTTTAAACGTAGAGTCGGCATCTTAGAATTTTTTTTAATTCTTTAAATTTTGCTACAGTAAATGCTTCCCCAAATCTATCGAGATCTCTAAGGTACCTTTCACTGCATAATGTGTCCACCTTGTTGTTTCCCAAAGATTGAGTAGGATTTTCTAATGGTCACCCAAAATTAATGCTATTTGGGACTTTATAGGCCCATAAATATCCCTTAGCAAATTTTAAAGTTTACAAACTCTCAAGCATTCTTGCAAAATATCCTGCTCATTGCGATTGATAGCACCTAGTGAAATTTGTTTCAGCAAGTGTGTTTTTTATCTTACACAAGGTTCATACCAGGTTATTATACAAGAGATACGGAGATGGTGGGAATATCAGCTTCACATCAAGGAACATGGACACCTAGGTATCTCAATAGGTTACTGGCGAGTAAATCATATGTTACAGCTCTTGCATAATCGCCAAGAAGCTACCCAAGAACAAAAGACCTAGGATTCAGTTAAACCAGTGACCCATCAAAGGTAACGGACTATACAGATGGAATCATGGACCTAACCCTACAAAGAGCCAGTAGTAAGAACCTCAGAGAAGGGGCACACCAAAGGTGTCTTCAAAGACCTAAGGTAAGGCAATATGAAACATTTGAAATGAGGATATGGACTTCACAACTGCCTCAGTTTATTGTCCCAACCATGCACCCATGCCCTGATATAATTGAATTATGCATGGACTTGCTCCATCCACAATCTTACACCATTTAGAAAGGCCCATTCATGTTTTAGATCACCCCACTGAATATCAGGGACATGCTTGCCCTACAATACGATGGTACCACCACCTTCCCCACCATTGATAGGATGCAAAGGATGTGGGCGAACATCAACACTCAAACTAGGTTTTTGAGGTCTGAGTTACAAATGGCCGATGGTGATGTCATAGTACCCATGCTCCCTATACCAAGGACTCAATTTGCACTTGCCAGCCAAAACGTGATGTCAATGATGGCCCTCATCTTTGGCATGAAAGATGACATGGTGGTATATGCTAAGCAAATAGCCATCCTATTCAGGCTGAAGACGATCGATAAAATGCAAGAGTACCATCTTGACTTCTCTAAACACATTGCTTTTTCAATGGTGGAGCAGCTAACCCAGTTTAGGTCAAAAGGGGTATTTAGGTATTCCTCCTTTTTGTTCCATTTAATCCTGCATCAGAACCCTAACGTTTTCACCCAGTTTATGAATCTGAACCTATATGACCTAACTTTTGACCCCCAAAGAACCATCCCTGTGTCTGCATGGACACATGTTTTATCAAGAACCAGTGACCCATATGATTTTTGGGAACTATTCATCACCCTTGTTCTTCATTGCCTTAGCCTTGAGCCTGTCATAAACAAGTTATTCCCAAGTGTTATGAACCTCTTGGTCAGTTGCCTAATCCCACATGACTTCTATTTTAGGTCCCGTCACACAATCATAAGAGTCCATGGATTTTGTGGAGAGCTAGTCTTACTACCAAAGACCTTAACTCTTAGGTTAGCATTCCTGGAAGTCACTAGGTAGGTGTTGGTGGTTGATAATGAGTATGGTTCTGAGAAGAAAAAGATGAAAATGTATAATCTCTCATGGATGGTAGGCGGCATAAGCTTGGAAGCCAGAGAAGCTAAAAATGTAATGCTAAGGAAGCTGGCCTTCCTTGGCTTCTTATTGATCAAGGATAAGTGGGTTTATGACCCAGTTGATTACATAGCCTCCATAGTGAGGACAAATAGAATTGGAGCCAGGATCATGCATGAAGGCTACCCTTTTTGGAAGACCAAGAAAAACCCTACAGAAGATGCCCCTGGTCTCTATGTCAAACTAACAGACTTGCCCATGCCATAGAATAGGCCATGGGAGACCTTCTATGACAAATAGAGGGATTATGACCCTAAATTTAGGATGACCTCTGGTTTGAGGACACTGAGGAACAAAGGATGGGATGTAGAAAAAATTGAGGCCTATTAGAAATATAGGCAAGAAATTTCCCAAACCACCCATGCTTTCAGAGGTGTAGACTCAGATGAAAGGTGGGAAGAACTCTGGGATGAGTGGCATCCATCCCCTATATCAAGCCAAGAAACAAGCCAAATGTTGACACTCAGGGCAAAGCAAGAAGCTAGAGTGGGACCAAGCCAGCAATTGTAGACTTCAAAGCAAGTTCTCACTACCGTAGAACAATAAAGAAGTGTGGTGTCATCACCACCAAGGGCCTCCCCATCATTGGGAGTAATTGAAGTCCCCAGTTCTCCACATGTGCCACCAGTAACAATAGAGGTAGAAGGGAGACAAATGCAGCTAGAGGTAGAGACACCCAAAAAGAGGAGGGTGTAGTTCCAATTAGATCTAGAGGAGGAAGAGGAGCCTTCATAGCACCCAGTGTAGAGCACTACAACTTTTCCTTAGGTAAGTATTTTCCCCCCTCCTCCCTCTCAACCTATTCCTCACCCTGTCAGCATGATGCCTTCACCTAATCAGATGACACCTCCTACCACTACTACCATTCCCATTTCGCAAGCCACCCCAACATTAGTGCCTTAGGCCCTAACATTACCCCATTTTCCCCACTCTATCCCCAAAAAGATGCCCCTACAACTCACCCCTAGCTAACCAATGGCTCTCCAATACGGCCTGCCACAAGGATTTCCTTTTATAGGGGGACATATTGCATCCCCTTCCACCTTCCATATGCAAGCTGATGCTACTAGGAAGGCAATAGAAGCCTGATTAGATAAGAAGAGGATTAAAGAGAATAAATCACTGGCTATCCCACATTTGAGGTCACAATTTGACCCCATCTAATAGTAGCTGATAGTGACCCATTTGTCACCCACCATTTCCAAGCCAAGCGAGCAAATGCAGTCAGAAGACTACACGGTGAACGCAGTGGCCATTGACATGTCCCTATTCAGGCCCCAAGATAGAGTCGTGCTACTGACTGAATCCACTTATGTGATCATAGAAGATTATTTGAAGAAATAAATAAGACCATAAAATATGGAGGTTGATTTGGCCCAAGAAAAGGCAAATTATAACAGTTTGGCCAAAGAAATAAATGGGAGAGATAATGAAATAGCTAGTCTACAGAGATAGTTGCAAGATACTGTTTCCCTCCAGACTCAAAGGGCAGTCTAGGTCCAAAATGATTCATTTAAGGCAAAGCTCACACTTGTGAAAGATGCAACAAAATGTCTAAGATAGGAGAATGTAACATTACAGGGAAGAGTCGAAGGACTTCAACTATAGGCTACCCAATCACAGCAAAGGCTGCTGGAGGAGCAGAATAAGGCCATAACTTTTCAAGCCCAATTCTGAGTAGAGTAATAGAGGACTACACAACTGGTAATTGAGCTAGCTAGTAATCCAAGAGGTGTTAGAGTGGTGTATCTAGTGAAGGAGATCTATGAGTCAGCATGGGAGAGAATCTCTTTAAAGATTGTCTAGCTTAGGCCATTTTTCACCTTCCTACTCAACACACAACAACTATATAAAAGGGTGAAGAATTCAATATAGAACACTCTAGCCATGATCTCCAAAAGAGTCACAGACTCCCATTCATTGTTTTAAAAGATCATGACATGATGGATGTGACATTGGTAGCTGTAGGGATCCCTGATAGAATGGCTGTCATGAAACGGGTCAATGAGGATCTCAATCGCAATGCTACGGCCAACAGTTGCAGAAGTTGTCTCAATGTTGTGAAAGAAGGCATCGATGAGATGAGACACCACATTGAAGATCTGGTGCAACTAGGCCTACCTTCCCCATTTCTAGATGCAAAGACAGTGTTGATGGTCGATCAAATCGAACCATTGCTACTGGCAAAATAGAGAGATCAAATAGTTTTCCAGAGCTTGTAGGATGATTCCTCAGTCTCAGAGGTCAAAGCTATTTTGGTTCCTATTTCTCGAATGGAATTCAAATTGAAAGCCACGGTCCAAATCTTGTAAACCTTTTTTCACAAGGATATCATTAACCTAGATCTGGCCTTCATTAAATTGTAGAGCAAGTAAGGATTATCTGACCATGAGTGGTCTATGTACCAGACAACACTATTGAAGCTGTAAATTTTGCAATTTTGAAATGCAAGAGTCCAATTCTTTTTTAGTAGGCTCAAAAGTCCTAGAGGTCACCATTAACTATAGATTAATTTATTACTCTACGTTGTATTTAATTTATTTTTTGATTTGAGCACTATAATTTTGATTCCTACACATCTTGGATGATGCGATAGAGTTTTGAAGCAGAGGATGGTTTTCATTTTCCATCTAAGTGTCGAAGTGTAGCAAAGGCCACTAAGTGTCACCCTCTGGTCACGAGTCTCTTTTTCCCTTTTTGTTTCCTTTTTTTGATTTTTCCCAAGTATCAAATTTGGGTGGAAGCTACCAAGTGTCACCTTTCAAAACACAAAGCCAACCAGCTGGCATCCTCTGAGACCCTTTTTACAACTTTCCAGAGAATCACAGATCATGCCACATACCTAGTGGTAGTTAAGTAGAATGCACCACATGCCATCATCTATATCTCATAGAGGCACCCGCATTTCATTCTGCCTTTTGATAAAGACTTTCAATGAGCTAAGTAGTAGAGAGAGTAGAAAGTGCCAAGCGGCAGTTGCAGAGGCCCTAAACTACCTTTTTTGAAGAAGCAGTGGAAGTCACCACATGTCAACATCTAAGAGATGTGGGTCAAATGTTTTCATTCAATGCATAAGGGCATCATTTCATTTTGCTTAAGTGTTGAAGTGCAATAGAGGCTACCAAGTGTCACTCTCTGGGTCCCTTCCTACTCCATCCCTAAAGGGCTGCTGAAGATGCCACATAGCCCTAGAAGGAGAAGCAAAAGATGCCACTTATCTTCCCAAGAGCAGTGGAAGTCACCATGTGTCAACCCCTGAGAAACCATCTTCAAGCCTAATTATCGAATAAAGATTATGGTGGGTCTCAGATGATATTTCAAAGGACTATGGAAGCGCTGAGTGTCAACAAGTGAAGACTGCCACGTGCATCCATCCCTTCCTAAAGGTTGCTCGAGCAAGGAACACAATAAGTTTTGTTTTGATAAAACAACAAAGTGTCAATGAAGTAGACTGTGATAGGTGTCAAAGGCAGAGCATTCCTGAGTATAAAATAGAGAAAGCGAAAGCGGCCAGGTGTCATCCTCCAGTGCCTTCTAGACAAAAGGGGAGAATTTTCATGAATTGACTAAGTGTCCTCTTCCATTTCAATAGAATAGAGTGCCTGTCTACTTTTTACAACAAAGATGGAAAAAAACTCGGTGGGAGTTATTCTTGGTAGATAAAACAGTGCATTGGGTAGATTTTTGGGGCTTGCAAGCATTGAAGATGCCATCTATTTGTCCCCTATAAGCAGAGGTAGAACAGATAGTTAAGAAACCAAAATAAGTGATGGAACGAGGAATTTTAGGTGTAAATGGAGGTACTAGACATGGATCACCATGCTGAAGTCATGGCCATTCTTGATAAGATCGGGATATGCCCAAGGCATTAAAAGAACCATCTATGTGTCCCATGTGAGTGAAGGATGGAGAATAATTGCATGGGAAGTGAAGTGATGGAAGGAGACATCTAAGGCTATATAAGTAATATTGTAAAATCAAAAAAAGAGGGGGGAATTTCTCATAGTTTTAGACTTCTAGAGTTTTGACTAGTAATATCATTTGCTCTTGTCTCAATTTTATTGAGTTGTAAAGCTGATATAATCGTTCATGTTTCTGTGCCCTTTATGTGGCTGAATGAATTAAGTAAATTTGAGATCCATGCCTTGGTTGGTGTTGTCTGTGTCATTTTCAAAGTAGTCTATACTTTAGATTTTCTGTAGTTGTGATTAAGAATGTCATTTGTTTTTGTCTCATTTTCTTGAGTTGGAAGGTTTACATAATTGTACGTGACTTCTGTGCCTCTTATGTGATTGGAAAATTCTATTAAGAAGATTGAACACTATGCCTTTGTTGACATTCTCTGTGTCTCAGTGAAAGAACTCCCTATTATGAGCCTCTATTTTTATTATTCCAATCTTTTACATTAATCATGCACTTGTCTTCTCTTAAATGTAATAGAATCCTATAATAGTCTCATTGCGCTCAGGTTAGGATTAGGATTACACTCAAGCGCATCACCATAGTTAGGTTTCATTTATTGCACTTGCTTTTCTATTTAAGCTTCCTATCCCTTTTACCCACAATGCAATACAAAGAAGAGACCAGCTTCTCTAAAATTTGGAGGTTGTTTCAAGCCGCATTGTCCCATAGCTTGAAACTTCCCAGTGTTGATTGGTTAAGATCAAGCACAATTTTAATCCCTCAACATTTAATTTATTGACACTTTATATCTTTGAGGAACCCATCGAGTCTCAATCTCTCTAAGTGCATGCCTTAAGGGGTGCATCAGGAAATGGTTGGGTAAACCATTGGTGATTTGTAAGATTGTTGTCCTTTTGCCACTTGTTATCTACACACTTGTCTCCTAAAACCATTAAACCTAAGATTTTTTTTCTCTATTATACATATTCCAATCATTTGACACATTTCATCCTCATTTTCCTTATTTTATTCCCTTTCATTCAGTCACCTATACTGGGTTGATTGGGTCGACCCTGTATTATTTCAGGATATTTTTCACTTTGGAGCTTGTTAGCCTTTGGTTGACCTAACTCAAGACCTAGTGAATTATTGATCAGAATTGTATAGGATCGATTAAGTTAACCCTATTGGCTAACATTTATGGAAGGATTAAGGGTAATATATGTCTATATATATAGGTTCATTTCCCATCATTTGATAATATGAAGAAGTAATATAAGAATAAGTGCAAATGAACATCTACTTATTAACCATTCTACTTGAAAAGTAAAGCTTAGAATTCCATACTTTATTTGGAGATATGGATCTTATCTTGTGGATAAGTATTTTAGATGCATAGATAGGTTGTGTAGCCTAGATCTGATTTATCTTTGTCATCCTTACATATCACAACAACCTCTTGAGAAGAACCTTGGCCAAGGGACAGATTGAGTCTCGATGGGTCCATCTTCAAAGGTAAATATTACAAACTTTATTTCTCCTTTATAAGAGTAGATAGATAATGCAGTTGTACTTCTTCTTCCATGTATTATGATTTTATATACATTTACATGAGTATGTGTCTTCTATGCATGTTTATTTTTATTTTTTTAACCCCCACTTTGTGTCATAATCTTTGGTGAGCACCAGATTAGATTTAATTTATTTATTTATTATATTAGAGTGAAATATCAAACCTAGGACTATTTTAGGGTTATTATTTGATTTATGTTAGACTTTAGTATTTTTAACCCTTCCTAGCATATTTTATTGTGATAAGTGATCCCCTAATCAGGTCTAGTGGATCCCCATATTGGTCATGCTCCCACTTTACAAATGTGTTCCCAATCAGAAGTGTAGGTATGCTTTATCTTGTTCAATCTAGGATTGATTTATAAACATGATGAATTTATGATTGCACACACACACACACATTTAAAATTTCACCATGGAGCATGACTATGGAACCTTTAATACTAATTTATGGCAAAAGTTATAGTAATGGATCCTAAAAAGCAATGTTTTACAATGAAGAGATAAGTTCTTGATCTCCAACTAGATTTATACCTATAGGACTTACAAGTGAAAATCCATCACTTTGATAAAATATATATATGAAAACTACATGTACTCACATGAACTCAACATCCAAATCAATTTGGAAGCATGTTTTCACTACTGTTCATGAGTGTAAAAACATTGACAACAAATCTTGTCAAAGTTAAAGCGTTAGTTGATAACTCCACTTCTAGTGCTTCATGGTTAGAAAATAATGATTCAAACATGTCTATGGTGGTATATAATGTATATTACTAGGTTTTTTTTACCTCTTATCATGTTTTATCGAGAGACCCACCACCCATTACAGCCTCAAGAAAATCCTTTCCAATCAAAAAAGTGTAGTTTTTTAGCCTAACTTCATATATGCATAAAATAAAAATTATAAGTCCTTTGTATGAACCAAAAGAAAATTAGTGTGTGTTTACAATCCCTCTAATTTCACCATAGATCATGTTGATGTAAATTTCAATACCAATCTATAGTACAATTTACAATAATGAGTCCTAAAATGTAACTTATTGATAATAAAGAGACAAGTTCTTGAACTCTAATTGGCATTTATGCCTTTGGGACCTCTAGGTAAAAATAAATCACTTAGATAATGTATATATATTTAAATTACATGTTATCACATGACCTAAATTTCCAAATCCACCTATAAGTGTGTATTCATTATTATTTAGGAGCATAGAAACACTGATAAGAAATGTTGTCAAAGTTGAAGCAATAGTTGGAGAACTCTGCTTATGGTGCTTTGTGGCTAGAAAATGGAATTTAAAACATTTATGGTGTGGTATATAACATCCAAGACCAATTTATTTTCATCTGATCATTCCTAGTTAAGAGACTCATGACCTATTCTAGCCTTAAGAATGCCCTTCCCAATACAATAAAAATGCAGTTTTTAACCTAATTTCAAACATATGTAAAACAAAAACTATAAGTCATTTTGATGAATTTAAATAATATTCATGTTAATATTTAATCCCTTTAATTTAATTATATATAAAATCTATGGAACCCTAAAAATCAATTTGTGGCACAAGTTATAGTAATGGGTCTTAAAATGCAACTTTTTGTAGTGAAAAGTTAAGTTCTTGAAATCCAACTAGAATTTATGCCTTTAAGACATCCAAGTGTAAATAAATCACTTTTATTACATATATATAGTAAAATTACACATTTTTCCATGACATCGACATTTAAATCCACTCAAAATCATGTTTTCACTACTATTTAGGAGCGTGAAAACGCTGATAATAAATGTTGTCAAAGTTGAAGTGGTAGATGGAGAACTCCACTTTTGGTGATACATGGATATAAAATGGAATTATAAACACATTTAAGGTGGTGGATAACATCCAAGACCAAATTCTTGTCTTTTGATCATGGCCATTTGAGAGACCCATCACCCATTCTAACCTCAAAAATGCCCTTCCCAATATAAGAAAAAAGTAATATTTTAGCCTAACTTCAAATGTGCGTAAAATGGAAATTGAAAGTAGTTTGGATGAATGAAATGATTAATCATGTTAATTTTTAAGCCACATAATTTCATCCCAAATCATTTCAATGTGACCTTCAATACCAATATATGGCATAAGTTGTAGTAACGAGCCCCAAAATATAAATTTTTAAAGTTAAGAGACAAGTTCTTGAGATCTAACTAGAATTTATGCCTCAATGACCTCTAAGTGTAAATATATAACTTTTATCATGTCTATATAGGTAAATTACATGTGTTCCCATGACCTAGACATCTAAATCTACCCAGAAGTGTGTTTTCACTACTGTTAAGAAGTGAGAAAACACTGACAACAAATGTTGTCAAAGTTAAAGTGGTAGTTGGAGAGCTTCACTTATGATGATTCATGGATAGAAACTAGAATTAAAAACATTTCCGATATGGCATATAATGTCTAGTACTATGTTCATATCCTCTAATCATGCATATTGGAGAGACCCACCACCTATTCTAGCCTCAAGAAAGCCCTTGCCACTACAAGAAAATTATAGTTTTTTAGCCTAACTATAAATGTACATAAAATAAAAACTATAATTCATTTGGATGACTATAAAGAAACCTCATGTGAATTTTAAATCTCTCTAATTTTACTCCAGATCATGTTGATGGAACCTTCAGTACCAATACGTGTCACAAATTATAGTAATGGGTCCTAAAATGTAACTTTTTATAGTAAAAAGACAAGTTCTTGATCTCCGATTGGAATTTATGCCTCTAGGAAATCCAAGTGAAAATATATCACTTTAATCAAATATATATAGGAAAATTACACATGCTCCTACAACTAAGACATCTAAATCCATCCAGATGCATGTTTTCACAACTATTCATGAGTTTGGAAACATTGACAACAAATGTTGTCAAAATTAAAGCGACAGTTGTAGAACTCCATGTTTGGTAATTCGTGGAAGTAAATTGGCATTGCCAACATGTTTGGGGTGGTATATTATGTCAAGGTCCAACTTATTAACCTCCCATCACACCTGAGAAACCCACTTCCCATTTTAGTCTCAATAATGCCTTAAATCTATAACAACTAAGTACTTTTATTAATCTTCACTTAGCTTCAAAAATATTAAATTATTTACAAATAGTGCCAACTACATAAAGTTGGAAGCTTATTTAGCATCACTAACCTAAAAAACAATTATTAGTAATTAATTAAAAATGAAATTTACATGTACTACCTACAAAATAAAAAATGTTTGATAAAATTGATTACATCTACATTTGACATGTCAACCTACCTTTGAATTTCAATCCAACGAACCAATAGGGTATGTTCTAATCTTGATAGTAGAAATAATAGCTTCATGGTCTAACTCATGAAGTTTCCATAGATTCATGTTTAATGGCCTCCCATGATATTTGACAATTAAATATTTTTTGCAAGAACCAAATTTGAATAGTAAATAATCTTCTAATGAATTTCAATGTCTTAAAACAACCATACATTTTAAATTTTTTATAGGATATTATTGAATCCAAGATCTAATGACTATCACAAACCCAATGGGATAGTCAATGTTTTCTCCATCTATGATAGGGGAAGTCAAATTTTTATTTTCCTCTACACACCAATATAAGTAGTAATTTATTCCCTCTTTATTGTCCTCATCTACAATACTTTAAAAAATATGCCCTGTATAAAAAAACATTTTTTTATGAAACTATCAAGATAGATAATGATAGTAAATAATACCTAATGATTAATCTTCTATCTGGTTACACTAGATTAGATACATAATCAAAGGCATGTGATGATGTCATATCTATAAGTTATAATGTTTGTGGAACCTAATATGTGTTGATTTGAATTAGAGGGTTTTAACTCAAGTCATCCACCCACTCTTGTGACTCACACTCATTCCAAATAGATTCCATGCATGTAAAATAAAAACATGCCAAGTGTCTCATATGAATAGTCCAAAAACCTACATTTGAGTTATGAAATGAATGGAACTCACTTGATCCTATTGTAGTCATAAAATCCTCATACTTTGCCAAGTGTTCTTCCTCTAGCAACCAAAAATGTTTATGAAGAAAAGAATTTTATTGACAACCATGGCACATGTTCTCATTACACCATTCAATAATGGGTTTTTCATCATCCAAAATAACACCATCTTCAAATTTTGACTCCTCTCTTGTAATGACTCTTTTTATACATGATTCAACACCATCATTCTCCCCTTTTCCATGCCCAAAATCAGTGAAAATTCAAATATGTTCTATTCTAGTGGTAACGTGCATCCTTCTCAACTATTAAAACATCTATCCATTTTTGAATTATGATGTTCAATTATCTATCCAAATGTAATGTTGACTAAAATTAATGTTCCTCTCAATCAAATTTTCATAGAACATTTAAAAACAACTTTACACCTACTCTATACAATGTGATTGGTAATCACTAACATATAAATGGTGTTCCCTTGATATTTTTTGATCTAACTCTATACTATCATATGCATGCATGAATGTTATATGCATTAATTTGGTAACTTGTATTGAGTTGTAATACTATGACTAAACTTCCAAATTTGGTTTCAATGTATAATTATTGACAAAGTTGACTACTAAAACAATAGAACCAAGTGTAAATGTGTCCTTAATTATATTTAAATGTTCATCCAACAATCTTTCATGTGTGTGCCTTTCATATAAATAAACAATTCCCTCCCTAAATTTGACCATAAATTTTGAAACAAGGATCTATTTTATAATAATCTCACATTTTTTAGATTATTTACCATCTTTTAGTTGCTAATTCATATATTTGTATTTGCTCAAACCAACTAATTTTTACTTGTACTCTCCTCATGGATATAACTTTTTAGTTTTGGCAATCCATTACAAATGTTGCAATTTCTATCCAAACATGTTTCATTATAAAACAATTGTCTATCTAGTCTTTCATAAAAATGGTTGGAATAAATTCCCTAGATGAATTTGGTGGAACCTCTATGCCACAATCCTAAAAAAAGTTTTTGGTATGCAAAGCACAATATATCTGGAGAAAAACATCATAGTGCATTGAAAATTCAACATGTTGCCTATAACAAGTGGTACGTGTGTGATTTATGTTTACATAAAATGGTTTATCCATCTCAAAATATATTTGACTAATAAATTTTTTTGAATATTTTTCTAAAAATTTAGAGTACATTTGTGTTTGGGTTATATAAAAAAATGTTTTTGGTGTGGTTCATGATTACGATAACCAACTCTTATTTTCACTACATTTCTTGTATTGCATGAAACTCTTATAATGGCTTTCCAAAATTATGTAAATAAATAGTTGAGAGAATTGGCTATAGCCTTGTCCTTTTATGGAAGTCTATCAGAGAATGTATGAAGCTCAGTGGTATTAACATCATTAAGTTTGGCATCTTCCAATTGCTTTCATTAATGTTTTTATATTTATGTCCAATGGTTGGATAGTTTTTGAGATCAATAATTTTTTCCTTGTTTAACCACTTATTGAACAATTTTTAATTATATTGGGCAGCATTACAATATTTGTTGCATGATTTTGGGCCTACAATATAATATGCATCATGTATATTTTAAATAATTTCATTATTTTCATCATCCATAATAGATGTTATTATCCCTAGGGTTTACATTGTAGGTCTCATCTTAATCAATTTCATTAATGAAATAAATAATTTACATTTTTGACTATCAAATCTAATTTATCAAACAAATTATCCCAAAATATTTTAGCTAGTCTTCTTGAATGGTGGTCAGATATTTTGTTAAGCATTTGTTTCAAAATGTTTTCATCAACTTCAATTAAGTACTTGAATTTTCTACGCACAATCCTTGGAGGTGTTGTTAATGGTGGAATTTTTTAAGAGGGTGTTTCAAAATCATTATGTTCACTACTAGTTTCTTCATTGTTAGTTTCATTGTTTATTTGTGGGATGGCATTTTCTTCATTGTTACTTTCAAAATTATTTGTTGCTATGAAATTGCCTTCATTTATAGGGATAAATCATCATGCCTAAACTCATCATCAAAAAAAAAATACTTTGAATGTGGACTTGAAACATAATTTAGACTTATAGGTAAATATTCATCATCATTATTCAATTCATTATTGTCAATTTCATCATTATCTATGACATTTTCCCCATTAGGGATAGTTTTATTACCTTGTCTCAAGTGAAATGTTTACATGCATACCTTTTATTTTTCTCTCAACTACTTTAATTGATCTAGTGTTTTTTGCTTTAACTTCTTCCTCTTCTTTGAATGAGCTCTATCACCCATGACTAGACAAAGAATAATTTGATTCCTTTTGATGGTGGGGACCCAAAGAATAATTTTATTCCTTTTTATGGTGGGGGACCCAAAGAACAATTTTATTCCTCTTGTCTTCACCATGGAAAATGCATAATGATGCAAAGAATGTTTTTGGGGTCAAATTTTCAAAATGCCCTAAAATAAATGTTGGATAAATACTTGTCTATTGAGATAATAACATATATGTGTTATATATATTATGTTTATATGATCATATTTCATATTGTTATGATATATGATTATATTACATGATGCAAACCTATGTTATATTATTATTTTATATGATTATGTGATGTAATTTAAACAATGCAATATTATTATGTCAAGAAATCCTAAACAATTACCTCCATATTTACATTTTTGATACAATTCTAGGGTCAATTTACCCATATGTTACATTCTATACAATCGATTGAGCCATAATTTAGATTTATGGTGCTCAATTTGGCCCAAATTAAATGTTTAAATACACAAATTGACTAATTGGATTAATTCACGATTAATTCAGGTTTAAATCACATCTCTAATTATACTAATAGACCAATTGGATCAACTCATGACTAATTTAGCCCCAAATCATGTCCTTCTCTTGTCTAATTAGGTTGAAATGGCTCTAATTGTCCTCAATTTCCTTCTTGATTATTTGGTGGAATTTCTATTTTATTTTATTATGATATTAGTGTAAATTGACCCTTAAATTAATTCCATATAGTCAAAATTAGGTTCATAGGTTCAATTTCATCCAACTTGCATCAATAATTCTAATAATGGACTAATTGGGTAAATATGTAAGGAAATATGAGCTAATTTATCCCCTGAATCACATCACAGACTCACAGTTAAGTTCAAAGGGTTCATATTGACCCTAATTACCTTCATGTTTGCATTTATAATAAAATTAAGGTTTATTAATCCATATGTTACATCATATAAAATCAATTGACCCATAACTTAGGTCTACATGGCTTAATTTTTCCCAAATCACATCCCTAATTAAACCCATTGACTAATTGGATCAATTTGTGATAGAATCAAACCTAATTTAGCCCAAAATCACATCCTTCTCTTATAGTTAGGTTGAAGGGGCTCAAATTAGTCCCAAGTTCCTTTATCATTGAATTAGTGTACTAATTTATTTCTTTTGTTGTGATATTGTGGTTGATTGACCCCCCAAATTACATATTAAATAAGCAAAAACAAGTTTATGGGGTTCAATTCCATCCAACTTGCATCACTAATTCCAACAATCAGCTAATTGGCTCAAAATGTTAGGAAATATTAGATAATTTATCCCCAAATCACATCCTGTACTCATGGTTAGGTTAAATGGGTTCAGATTAGACCTATTTACCTTCATGTTTACATTTGTGATAATATTAGGGTTTAGGGTTTAGGTAATGATCTAGTTCAAATTTACACACTTGCAACATCGAATGATCCAAATAAGATTATACTAATTGATATTGTATTCAAGATGTCTCCAAAAGAGAGAATGTTACAAATTTATAGCATAATGAACTCATACAAACAAGGAGTCAAGGCTATCTTGAATCCCAACAATATCTTCACGTATAAACTATCAATCAAATATTATCCCATCTACAACCAACTATGAGTTGTTACTAGTAACTCATTTACATCATACTAATATATTATTTATTCATATAAAAATATACCACATGTAAAATTAGACATAGTTAAAGATTATGTTAGATTAGATTGGAATTTGTTAGATATAATCTGAGAGGATCATCCTGCAATAATTAATAAAAATGCACAAAATAACAAGAATTAACAACACAAATTAACAGATTTAGATAATTAGTAGAATACTTGAAAATATTGAATTGATCATAGGCCATATCAAGGGGGCAACCTCATTTGATCAAGATCAATATAATAAATTCGTATATGCCTTCCTTGGACTCAACACTTACTTATATACTAAGTCTAATATAAGCAACTACTACTTCCCCTGAATGTGGGATAAAACAAAATGCTCACAGGATGACTTACAAAGCATATGCATCCATAGCAACTATTACACTAACAAAATAAAGAGAAGGGTTAGTATGAGTTCCTAACATCCTCTCCCTCTTAGAAAAATCTTTGTCCTCAAAGCTCAGACATGGGAATTGATGTTGAATCTAAAATAGTGGTTCTCATGTTGCATCCTCTAGTTGCATTCTATATCACTGAATTAAAACCTCTGCGATGGATTGGAAGTAAAGTTTGTGTGTACACCTATCCAAGATGGCCTCTGGTTTGATAAGGATAGACCCTTCATTATCATTTTTTTGTAAAATAGTCTACACTCTAATGTTTGTGTTAAGAACTTTCTTCAAACAAGAGACACAAAATACTAGGTGAACTCAGGAAGAAGGTGGTGGTTCCAACTTATAAGTAACCCACCCAATATTTTGGGGAACCTTATAGGGCCCAAAAAACTTGGGATTTATCTTATGATACCATTTGAGTTTTAGGAAGTATTATTTTTATAGTTGTAGGTGAATAAAAACCATATCACCTACTTGAAAAGTGCACTTAGAATGGTGTTGATCAACATATTGTTTCATTAAATTTTGTACCATATAAATATTATCCTACAAGGTACTAAGGATCTAATCCCAGGTGTAGATAATCATGTTGACCACTTGAACTGATGAACTACTAGGGTGTACAGTAGGAGCACTAGTGGTTTTTTACCATAGATTGCTTCATATGGACTCATTTTTATTGAAGTGTGATAAGAGTTATTGTACCACCATTAAGTGAGGGGGAGCCAATTGGCCAATTGATGTTGTTATTATGAAGTGAATAAATGAAGAAAAGTTTCCAAGCATTTATTGATAATTTTAGTCTACCCATTTGTTTGGGGATGATACCCAGAACTCATCTTCAGTTGGGTGTTAGTGTGGTGAAATAGTTCTATCCAAAAATGGCTAGTGAAAGTTGCATCATGATCTAAGATAATGGATGAAGGAATGCTATGAAGATGTAAAATTTAGTCCAATAAAATTTATACGACTGTGGATGCGGTATAAAGATGGTTGAGGGCACAAAAATGACTATATTTAGAGAGGAGATCAACCACAACCAAGATCATTATTTTCCCTCTAGATTTAGGGAGCCCCTCAATAAAATACATATAAATATCAGTCCAAATCTTGGTAAGGATGGGAAAGGGTTAGAGAAACCCAGGGATGAGTGTTGTTTCACCCTTCTTGTGTTAACAAGTATCACATTCAACCATCATCTATTAAATTACCTTTTTCATTCCCTTCCAAAAAAGGTTGTGTCATGCCCACTCATAAGTTTAGAGGAACCCTAAGTTCCCTATAGATGAAGAAGCATGGAGTTCATATAATATAGTCTATTAAAGATATGTGCTTTGGGGAAGAACTAGATGACCCTTATATTGCAAAGAATCACTATTCCAAGAATAATGTGATATAACAGAAGGTTTAGTGACCAACTATTGAATGATTTGAGATAATGAGGAGTCATTGACATACCCATGTTTTATATTATCCAACCAATTTATAATAGGCATAGAAAGAACTAAAATAGAGGTTTGGTCTGAAAATATGCAAGATAGAGCATCAACCACAATATTATCCTTATCTTTCTTATAAGTGATCTCATAGTCATAACCCATGAGTTTATTGACCCATTTTTGTTGTGATGGGGTGGAGACCCATTTTTATTGGAAATATTTCAAACTATGGTGATCAATTTTTATGTTAAAATGATTCCCTAGTAGATATGGCCACCACTTTTATACTACATATAAAATAGCCATTATTTCCTTCTCATAAGTAGAGATTCCTAAATTCTTGCTCGAAAGGTCTTTGATAATGAATGCACTGGGGAATCCTTCTTGGAGGACAATAGTACCAATTCCATTTCCTTAAGCATCACTCTTGATAGTGAAGGTCTTGGCAAAATCTGGAATAGCTAGAATATGTGTAGTACACATATCTTGTTTCAATTTTATAAATGCACACTCAACCACTTGTGTCCATGTAAAAGTATCATTTTTCAACATAGCTATCAGTGGAGCTAAAATCTTCTTATAATCCTTGAAAAACTTACAATAGTATCTATTCAGCCCCAAAAAACCATTGAGGCTCTTGAGTGTTTGAGGATGAGGCTAATTTGTCATGGCAGTTATTTTTCTAGGATCCACCCAAACCCCTTGGGATGAAAAAATATGCTTGAAATACTCCACTTCATCTTAGCCAAAAGGACATTTGGACTATTTTTCACAAATATGATGGTTGGAGAGAAGTAGTGTGAGCTCCATATGTCAAATATGCCTAGACCATGTTTTACTATAGATGAGGATATCATCGAAGAAGACTAGACTAAATTTTTGTAGGTAGGGCTAGAATATTTTATTCATCAATGCTTGAAATATTGAAGGATAATTAGTGAGGCCAAAGGTCATGACCAAAAAATCATAGTGGCCATCATGCATGTGAAAATCTTTTTGAGGGATATCATCCTCATGAAGCTTGATCTAGTGATATCCAGAATAGAGATCCAACTTGGATAAAAAATGATCACCATGAAGATCATTAAGAAGCTCATTAATAACAAGGATTGGGAACTTATCCTTGATTATGAGGTGGTTAAGTGCATGAAAATCAATGCAGAGGTGCCATGACCCATATTTTTTATGAACAAGGAGAATTGGTGAAGAGTATGGGTTGGTACTAGGTTAAATAATGCCTTACTTCAGTAAGTCTCGAATGAGCATCTCGATCTCAATATTTTGATAAAATGGTAGAAATAGGGCCTAATGTTGGGAGGAATGTTTCTCGGAAGGATTTCAATATGATGGTCCTCTAGCTATTAAGGTGGCAATCCCACCGGTTCAACAAAGACATGTGCATACCTCTGTAGAATGGTTTGTAAATCAGGAGTAGTGGAGACTATTGATGGTTGTATTTGAATGGAATAGATACAGGTAAGGACACCATGTGAATTATTTTTAAGATTATTTTACATGTGATGTGAACTTATGATGCTAAGAGATCCTAGTTTTAAGCCTTCAATGTGTGTTTTTGCCCATTGTCTGAAAAATACATTCAAAGTTCAGCAAAATCTCATAAGATGGGTCCAAATGTGTGTAACCATTGGGATCCTAAAATAACATCACATCCACCTAAGAGCAAAGCAAACATTATAGAGTGCAAGTTATAATCTCCAATGGAGATATGGATATTGTGACACTTCCCTTTGCAAGGTAATGTGCCCCCATTGGCAATCATGACTTCAAAGTTGGAGCAAAGATGGATAAAACAATCATCCAATTTGGTGATCTGAGGATCAATAATGTTATGACTGCTACTCGAATCAATGAGTATTGTGAGAGGGAGCTTCTTGAAATAAACCCTGATCTATATGGTTTGTGGGGTAATGACTCTTGATAATGTAGAGAGAGAGATCTCTGGTTGGTCTTCCTAAAAGCAGGTTCCACAATCAGTTGAGCTTCTTCTAGATTATCTGTTGTATCCTGAACATCTTCCTAATCTTTAGTTTTGGGTGGAGAATCCACATCTAATAGGTAGAGCTTTTACTCAACACATCAATGTCTCTGAGTGAAACTATTATCATAGTTGTAACATAGTCATTTTTATCTATAATCCTGCATCTTTGCTTCATTAAAATGCTTGATAGGAGTGGTTCTAGGGGCTAACATTATTTAAGATCATTGTGGAGCTGTATTTTTTAATGGAGAAAAATTGGATTTGAATCGTTGTTGATTTCTGATCTTGTCCTCTGCCAACTTAGCCATTCCTATGGATTTTATCATCGTATTGGGTCAAAAAAATTGACCTTAGAACAAATTGCATCCTTCAGTCCATTGACAAAGCAACTCCTAAAGAATTCTTCAGATAATCCCTCTATGTGATTGGCCAGTTTTTCAAATTCTATTTGATATTCTCTCATGGTTCCTATTTCAAAAAGTTTAGTGAGTGCTCCAATGAAGTCATAAAAAGTAGCAAGGCCAAATCATTGCAAAATTAGGGTGAAAAGAGCCTTGGTATACCAATGATACCATTGAAGGGCTTTAATTTCTAAGTGGAAGGATGCAAGTGGGACCTTGTTGGCATCAAAAGTATTATGTAGACTAAAATATTGTTCTGCTTGATAGATCTACTAGTGGGATCTTCACCATTAATCAAGAAAAATTAAACTTTAGCCCATGATAATTGCTAAAATAAGAAAATCCAGTGTCTAAATAAGACTCTGAATGGCATTTGTTGTTCATGGTGGTATGTTGAAGACTGAGGCCAAGAATTTTTTCATCAAGATATTTGATGTGGCTCTTGAGGGTGGCAATTTGATCCTCCATATTTTTTACTCATGTTTGGGTTACTACCATGACCCAAATAATATATTTTTTTTTGAAATGGATAGTAAAATTAGAGTTAAGACACATTTACTAAGGACAATTTTGAATTTAAGTGAAAATGGAAGGGGTAAAGGGGTTTTTAATTATTTTTTTGCATAGTGGGAGTATGATTGATGAAGGCAAGGGCAATTTTAGGAGTAAAAATGGAAAAAATGAAAAAATTATCAAAGAGGGATAAAGGAGTAGCATGAGATGATGAACATAGTGAAATTTTTTGTGGCAAATAGACAAAAATAGTTATGATAAAACTCAAAAAAAAGGAAAATTGAGATTTATGAGAATTAGGCATGGAATTGGGATATGGGACCTCAAAGAATGAAATGTAGGGAATGAAATTTCAGGTGTCTAGATAAATCTTGTGGATCAATGGGGCTATAGATGGAGAGCTATTGAAAAAATGAAAAAAAAAATTGTTGTATGGTAGTAAGTTCTCAGAGAGTCTACTGATACTCTACAGATGGTTCATAGATTTTGGTTCCTATCAAATATCTACCTACAAGTCCTTTGACAGTCTTCGAATACTCTACTGAATGATGTTTTTGAGTCTTCTAGAAATATTTTGAAATTGATAGAAATGGCCCCCAATTTTCAATGGTTATCTAAGGGTTTTAAAAATATCACTCTGGCCACCAATACCATCTAAGCAAGTACCACTCTCAAAAAACAAAATTGGCCACATATTTACCTCTTAATGATAGCTCTTGGTTTTCCTCATGGATGGGAACTACTCAATAGGGAAGGGGCCATTGCCCATTTTGTTGGTGGGTCCTCTTAATGGGCCAGCTACTTTGGGGTTCTTTTGATACTCCTCAGGATGATTTTTAAGGCTTTCACCCAAGCACTTTCCACAATTAAGTGGTCAAGTTTTTACCCTGATCCAAAATAGATTATAGAAAATTAGTTAATGGAGTTCTGCAGCAAAATATAATTAATATTTTTTGAAAAAATTACTGAAATGAAGTATGCAGTAAAATAGATTTACGACTTTCTAAAGAAGAAAAAAATGTGTGGCCCTAGAAAGTGATCTGATACTAAATTAGAGGATCCTTCTATAATAATTAAATAAAAATGTACAAAATAACAAAAATTAACAGCATAAATTAATAGATTTAGATAATTAGCAGAATACTTGAAAATATTTAATTGATCATAGGCTACTTTGAGGGGGAAACCTCCTTTGAGCAAGTTTAGTACAATAAATTTGTGGATGCCTTCCTTGGCCTCAACACTTACTTATATACTAAGTCTAATATAAGCAACTACTACTTCCCTTGAATGTGGGATAAAATAAAATGCTCATGGGATGACTTACAAAGCATATGAGTCCATAGCAAATATTAAACTAAGAAAATAAAGAGAAGGGGTAGTACAAGTTCCTAATAGAATCATGAGCCAATTTGGTTTACAAGACAAATTCAAAAAAATTATAAGGTCTTATATTTCTACTTGCATGTTTCAATTCTTGTGAATGGTATGGGTCAAGGCTTTTTCAAATGTGGTAAAGGCATGAGTTAAGGGGATCAATTATCCCCTTTTTTATTCATCATTATGGTTGAGTATTTGAATAGATTTGTTTCTAATGTGGTGATAATTGGAGAGCTAAAATATTTTAAACTAGCTAGGAATGTGGATCTAGTATCACATCAACAATCTAATGATGATACCATTCTTATGGCAGAGGTGTCCATTTAGGAAGCAAAATTTTTAAAACAATTTTTAATTATGTATGAACAAGCTTCAAATCAAAAGGTAAATTTTGATAAGAGTTTAGATTTATTTTCCAATATGCCTTTGGGTAGACAAACCAGAATTGCTCAAATCTTGGGCCACCAAATCAAAAAAACTCTTTCATCCTATATGGGCATGTTTCTCTTTAGCAACAACCTTCCAATCACAACTTGGAATCCTTTGGTGGAAATATTTCAAAGAAATCTATTTGGATGGAAAAGGAAGCTTCTAACCTTAAACTATTGCTTGTCAAAAGTGTCTTTCAGAGTCTCCCAATCTATCTTCTTTCTCTTTTTAGTCTACCTAAGAGCATAGAAGATAAGCTTATTAAAATCCAAATAAACTTTTTATAGATAGGTATGGAAGAGAGAAATAGAATTCATTTGGTGGCTTGACAAAAATTTTGCATAGCCAAAAAAATGGAGGTTTAGGAATTCAAATATTAAATTAGATGAACAAAGTTATTCTCTCCAAATTTGTCTGTATATTTCTCAAAATCAACAGCACTTGGGCTACTATCTTAAGATTTAAATACTTAGATGGAAGAAATCCTATGTGCATATTTGAAGTTGAACATTTTATTTGGTGGTCTCACTTCTATAATTTTTTAAATTCGAATAAATATGTTATCTCCTTAGGTTTAAAATGGCAACTAGGAAATGGTATGCATGCCAATTTCTAAATAGATTCTTGGATTTTAGACTAGCCTCTAAATTCATTAGAACCATGGTAGTACATACAAAATCACATTCAAAATAAATATGGCAGTAAGGTCCAATATTATTGATAGATTATAGAAGATACTAGAAGCTGGAAAAGATTGAGTATTGATAATTTAAATAAGGAAAATAATACTATTGTATCTAGCCTGAATAATTTGTTGAGAACCTATCATCTGTCGAAAACTATTAATGAATATCACTTGGTTTGGAAAGAATATTGTGATGGACAATATCAAGTTAAATCTAGCTATAATTTAGTGGCTAATCTTATAAGAAATGATGTGAAGTGGGATAGTTATGGGACAAGTACTTGATCCCCAAAGTTAACTTTTTTATGTGGTTGGTTATTTAGAATAAAGTCTTATCTATGGATAATTTAAGGAAAAGAGGTTTCATTCCAATCAACAGGTGCCCTATGTGTGAAAATGACAATGAAATAATTTTCAATCTAATAGTGGACTATACATTTACTAATGAGGTTTGGAGCTTCTTGCTTAACAAATTCAACATCCTTTGGATACTTATTGGTTTTGTATTTAACTTCTGATAGTCTTAAGAGTGTCCTTTTCAAAATGATCTTCTAAAAAAAATCTATAAATTCACATTTCCTCATGTCATTTGGGGTGAAATAAATAAAATGATTTTTAGGAATAAAAAGTGCACAACTTTGACTTTAGATAATAAGATTTTTTAGGCTATTGTGGAAAATTTTATTGTTATGTCTATTGAAAAAAGCAAAAAGCTTACAAATATTGAAAAATAACTTACTTTAAACTGGTAAATTGATTCTTTAGTCATTGGTAAGATTGATCATATAAATGAAATTATAAAGAGGACTAAATTTAAACCTCCACCTATTGGTTAGTTAAATCTCAACTTTGATGGGGCTTCCAAAGGAAATCTAAGACCCTTAGGAGGAGGAGAGATTTTAAGAGATCACTAAGTGAGGTTTGTGGCTGCTTATGATGGTGATATGGGTATCCAAATGAATCATTGGGTAGATGATCTTGCTTCCCTTTGGAGAAAAATTGGGTTTTCAATTGAGGTTGTTGATTGGTTCACCAACAAGGGAGTCAACTCTTCTAGTTTTTCTAGTTGGACTGTGAGAGAAGAATTACCTCAGGATATTTTCCAGAGGATTGATAAGGAACTTATTATTATTGTTCAAAATGGTTGATAATGTCAGAGTCTTCTCCACTTGTAAAAATAAAGTTTGTTATAACTTTATGGTTACGTCTCTATGGTTTTTTATGTTCTTATTTAATCTTACTTTATTTTCCCTCTCCAAAGTATCTAGAGAGAAGCTTTTAGATCTAATTGGTAGAAGACATTAGTGGTTTAAGACTTTTCAAAATTATAAGCACTTTAATAAAGGATTTGAGTGGGATAACATGATATGGTTAAGGATAACTATCATTTCAAATTTGGGGTGCCCAAAAATTGCCTATTTTAGTTGGAAGTGCTATATTTAAATCATCTTTTTCTCCCTGGGGCTTCCAAGCATAATAGAACCTAAAATCCCTAAGCAAGTAAAAAATAATGTATAAGTGTGGGATATCCTCCATAAAGAGGGAATGTCAAACTTTATTTAGAGAATAGAAGGTCATGATAAATATGTCCTGACCTTATTTTTGGAATCCTATGATAATAGAACTTTGAACAGCAATGGAGTTTTTTTGGATATCTCTAAAAAATTGATTGATCATGTCACTGGTCTAGAGATGGAAGTGATGAAAGTGTAAAAAATGGGCAGAGATTATAAGGAGAAAAAAAACTTCCTATTATAAGGAGAAACCCTGGAGGTATTGCATAATGGGTTTGATTGTGAATCCCTATCGATACCACTTCAAGGTGTGGTTTTCCATCTCATGCAGTATATAAATCTAGAAGGTGTGTTTAATGTTGTTCACTAGTCTTTGTTTGTTTTTCTAAATTATTTTAGGCATGTTATACCCTTGAATCTCCCATTATCTATTCTGATCTCTATGGAAACCTCCATTGAAAAAGTCAAAAAGGGTAAATACACAATTCCTAGGCATGAAGAAGTATTTTTTCTCATTCATAAATATTTCAAAGGGATGAATCAAATTACCCCTAAACTTATAAAACCCCATAAAAGCAAAGAAGAAGTTAATAAATAACAATTTATAAAAGTGCAAAATATTTGGATTAAATATCCTACAAGTAATACTTCAAATGATAAAGAACAGAGCTCAGCCAAGAACCCACCAAATTATCAAGGTTTAGGTATTAAGACCCAACTGAGAAGTGTTGCTAACTACCCCTATGCTTCAAGCAATAAGGTTAAAAACACTAGAAAAATAAGGAAATAATATATAAATTCTATCATGGTTGAGGATGAGGCTATAGCTAAAGAAGATACCAATACACAGAAGAGGTCTGAAAGGGAGAACATCAATTCTCCAACTAAGAAAATAGACATAGGCAAGAGGAAAATGACGGATGGATCTAAAGAGAAAGAGGTGAAAGATCCAGATACCCATTCCTATCATCCAAATGAAAATTTTAATTCCATGGTTGACTCTCTTAAAGGTAAGTAAAGTATTGATAAAATTGAAGAAGAAGTCGACTTACAAAAATTGATAATGAGGAGGTTTATGAGGGAATTATCTGAACTCAAAGGAAAAGTGAAAATACTATAGTAGGATAATGAAAGATTTATACAGAAAGACTTTCATAATGATCATAACTTGAAAATTCAAGGGCTCATAGATATGGTTAGTGTTCTTGAGTCTAAAAATGATAAACTTAAAAACAACATCAATTTTTTGGTTAATTGCACTAAGACGGCTATGCATGAAGGAATTCAGAATGTGGAGAATCTTATAGCACACATGGGGGAATTGTTTGATATGAGGACCTCTTTCAAGCACAATGGAAATCACATTAAATATAGTAAATGCTTCAAAGACATTGATAAGGAATATTTACTTCTCCATATTGGCTCAAACCTAAAATGCATGTAAAGTTGTTGGGAGGATGTTGCACGAAACTTGGATATGTAAAAGGATTGTTGTCATTTTATATCTATTTTTTATTTTTGGCATTCCTTTTACTAATTTGGGGCTATATTTTGGCCGTATTTTTTATGTTCTATATATATTTTACTTTGTTTATCATGGGGACTTTGTTAGTTCTTTTGTTCTCCTTTTTTTAATACTCTTTATAGGGTTTGGGGTCCCTAGTAAAAAAAAATTCCACCTTTAACATTAATAAAAAAAGACCACATGTATAATTAATTTCCTAGCAATCCCCCCTTAGTGTGAACATAAGGAAAATATTATCTTATAATGAAATTGCCACCTCTACTTGTTCATGATCTGGATAGTTTTCTTTTTCATGAAATCTAACAACCTCTGAAATAGTTTTACAAGTGATTTACCAATAACCACAATATAATTATTTTACATGTGACTAACCAACAACTACACTAGGATGGTTTTTCAATTGACTTACCAAAAACCATACTACCACATGATGGTTTTCCAAATGGTTTAACAACAACCATACTACCACATGATGGTTTTACAAGGACAACCAACCTAAATATCATGATTCTATAATATGTTATCATCTCTCATCATTTTCTTACATCAGGGTAAAATACAAAGAAATTATACTTACTCATTACATCATATGAACATGGATATATCTATTTTTATTCACTAACACACCATAGTAGAAAAATAAACACATAACTAAAAATATGCCATAATACGATTTCTCACCCCCTCACTTGTTGCTGACGAAAGGACATTAAAAGTCATCCTTCCTCTGTTGTCTTCATCCTCCTATTGGATGACACTCAGTATAAAAAAAATTATGAATTATAGCCACTATCTTCATTTTTTGTTTCTTTCTCAGTACCTAGTTCATCTTCTATTATTAAATTAGCCTCATTTTTTTAAGATTCCCTTTGAGAAAATCATTAACTTGAATCTTACAATTCATGGATGTATGCCATTTTTTCTTGCAATAGAAACATTCAATTTAATCATTGTTTTTACATAATTTTGATAGTTCTTTTTCAAGTACAATGTAGTTTCTTCTTGATCATCTTCTTTAGTTATTTTTTATTTAGCTAAAAGAACTGAAATCATATCCTCTAGAGGTTGAGAAGGCATCTGGCCAAGGGTAAAAACAACATTATTGTATTTGGGTGGCAAGCTATTCAACAATATGGTTTTTCTATCATTATCTTCTGCTGAAGCTTTGACTTCTATTAGTTGTCTCAAAATAGATATCATATCATTGATGTGGCTAGACATGGTGACCCTTTCATTCATTTTTAATCTGAATAATTGAATTTTTAGAGAAACTTTGCATTGACAACGTTTTCTCCAAACAATTTGTTTAGGTTTTCCCACATTTCCTTTGATGTTTTCTCAAGATCTACATAATACAACACTGAATCTAAAATAGCCACACAAATAATGGCTTTGACATATCATCCCTACTTTGCCATTCTGTGAGCATGTTAGGATTTATTGATGTTGTCTATGGTCCTTCTACTATCCTCCACAAATTCTTGTTTATTAGTTGCATCTGAATTTTAACTTTCCATGTGTGAAAATTAAGACCAGTAAATTTTTCCAGTGGAATGTCCATTTTGAGAAACGAACTAGGTAATGACTCAAGATGTCAATTTATATCAAAAATGCATGCGTATAAAAATAAATTTGAAGCTTAATTTTAGTATGCCCCCCACAAGAAGGACGTTGCATTCAAGAAAAAATGTGTCCAATTTACAATATGACTTGGATTGATTGAAAATGTTAAAAATATATTGAACCTATAAACTCTAATTGTTTCAATACAAATTAATCTTTAGCAAATCCTTATTAGACCCTTTTAATCAATTAATAATTAAGCTAACTTAAATTATATAAAACTTTTGATCATAAACATAATTATAAATCCCTAAGTTAATAAAAAAATTAATAAATCCAACAAAATAAATATTGACCTAAATGAATTATAACTAAAATACCACCTAAGGGAAGAAGAATACCATGGTTTTGGTGGTAACATTTTGAAACCAAATCAATCAAAGGATGCTATAATGGTAGGCAATAATCATTCCTACAAAGGATGTTTTGAATAAAAAAATTAATCTTTAAAATTTTCATGCTGCACTAGATTCATGTTGGTCCTTTGATAGTTGCTTAGATTTTGATGCTCTTCAAAATGGATTTAGGATTTATTATGAAGTATAACATAGTAGTCGATTATGGCAATTTAAAGCAGGTCGATCAGAATGTACAGGTTTCACAACTAGAATTTTCAATGATCTTTCACCAATAATTTAAAAAATATGGCAATTTGGAGGGTGACAACATCACCTATTGTGGATCACCATAGCTTTGATACCAAATAATGATTATGATTCAGATTTACACATTTACAACATTGAATAATCCAAATAATAATCTACTAATTAATATTTTAGTTGAGATGTCTTCAAGAGAGATAGTGTTAAAAATTTATAGCACAATGAACTCCTACAAATGAGGAGTCAAGACTATTCTGAATCCTAATAATCTTCTCACATATAAACTATCAATCAAATATTATCCAAAATAAAGCCAACTATGAGTTGTTACTAACAACTCATTTACATCAAACTAATATATTATTTATTCCCATGATAATATACATGTAACACTAAGATCCTAACATTAGGGTTGTAACATAGATTAATTGGCTCAATATGTTAGTAACTATGAGCTAATATAGCCCCAAATCACATCCTAGACTCATAGTTAGGTTCAATGAGATCACATTGGCCCCACTTACCTTCATTCAAATGCATTTGTGATAAAGTTAGGGTTTATGGTCTAGGATTTGTATTTGTGATAAAATTAGGGTTTAGATTAAATTAGGGTTTAGGTTTTAGGGTTAACATGTTAGAAAACATGAGCTAATTTATCACCTTAAATCACATCTTAGATTTGTAGTTAAGTTCATTAGGTTCATATTGGCCCCAATTTCTTTCATGTTTGCATTTATGTTAAAATTAGGGTCAATTAAACCATAAATTAAGATCACTAGACTTAATTTAGTCCAAATCATGTCTCTAATTACACCTATTGACTAATTAGATTAATTCATGATGGAATTAAAGATAAATTATCCCCAAATCACATCTTGCTCTTGTAGTTAGGCTAAAGGGGCTCAAATTGGCCTCAAATTCAACTTTGATTGAATGAATCAACTATTTGGTTCATTATAGATGACATTAGGGTCAATTTCACCCCAAATTACATTATATACAATTGAAAATAGGTTCATGTGGCTCAAATCTTTAAAAATTATATCATTGATTGCACCATTTGACTAATTTGCTCAATTTATGATGAAATCAAAGCTAATTTAGCCTTAAATCACATTGTATAATCATAAATAGGTTCAAGGGCCTCATGTTCACCATATTTACCTCCATAATTAACCAATCAAATATTTCATTGATTATATGATGACATTCGAGTTTATTGAGCCCAAAACGACATCCTATACATGTCAAACTTGCATATGTCATCGAACCAAATGATTCTTTGCTTCATTCTATGATGAAATTAGAGCTAATAAGACCCTAAATCACATTTATAGTCATGCACTTAGGTTGAAGGGGCTCAAATTAGCTCCAATTTCTTTTAGATTCAACCATTGGACTATTTGGCTTATTTAGTTATGGTATTAGGGTTGACAGGACCAAATTAAATTATTTATAGTTAAAATTAGGCTCATTGGGCTAAATTTTGCTCAAATTTTATCATTGATTGCACCAATTCACTCAATATAAACTAATTTAGCCTTAAATCACATCATATACATGTAGTTATGTTCAAGGGGTTCAACTTGATCATAATTTACTCCACCATTAAAATAATTGACACATTCATTTATTTTGTAATGGAACTAACCCTGATTAAACCCTAAATCATGTTCTATATATAGTCAAAATTATGATTACGGATGCAAACTCACCAAAACTGTATCACTTTATCAATGATGTCCTTTTTATGGTAGTGTATATCATGGCACACTCCACTTATATATATATATATATATATATATATATATGAACTAAATAAATATAAATGTGAACTAAATAAGTATAAATAAGTGTATATCATGATACATAGATAAGTATAAACACGTACGAGTAGACTAAATTTATTTTTTTGATTTTATGTCAACATAACATGTACACATTATAACACGTATGCTCTATGCTTTGTTTGAATTCAAAAACTAAGCCTTTTGGTTCTAAAATGGCTTGGATTCCCAAGATAAAGTCTTGCATCTGTCAACACATAGTCAAATCTGGGAGTTTGATTAAAAAACAACATTTAACTTCTATCGCCAAATATGCTATGAATTTCAACGATAAAATCCATAAAATTATTAATACGATGATGAACCCACTCTCCTCTTGCCAAATATATGGTTTTTATATTTTTTGGACTATTTTAAGGTTTAAATCTATGTTTATTTCTAACTATAGTTTTTTTAAGCCACTATATGTGCAAATATACGTGTGTGTGTGTGTGTGTGTGTGTGTGTGTGTGTGTGTGTGTGTCTTTTTTTCCATTGATCTAACTGCAAAAAAAATATACGGTTACAAAATATGTGTGTATTTTTTTGAAGAATTTGAGGGGGGCACATGGCCAACTCTCTATTTTTTTTGGTCAACTTTCAAGATCTATTTACTTGTAAAATTAATAAAAATATTTATATTCATTGAAAGATTATAAAAAATATATAGGTTACAAATTATATGACCTTATCTAAAATTTCACTAAACATAGTTTTAAAAAATATTAAACGATGTTAAAAAAAATGAGGGGTCATATGCCCGGCTATCTACTTTGTTTTATTTTTAAAAAGTATGAATTCCTATTCAATTTTAGATGTTTCGTTTAGTTATATTTAACCATTTTTATTTAAAAAAATAGTGTTTTGGAAACTAGACTCAAATTTATACAATTCATGTTCTTTCATCATCCTCAAATTTTGAGTGTAGCCATCTCAAAGTCTCTACAGAAATTCAGATTTCTCAATTTTCAGGCAAAACATGTCTACAACCAACATGGATTTTGCACTTCGATTCGAAAATGCAACAAATTTCCACATTTGATAAATGTTTCAGGTCTAATATATAGCTTTAGAATCCCCAAACATCAAGATCAATGGATACTATATGAAAATATGAGAATAAATTTTTTTTATAAAATCATTTAAATTAAGAAAATAAAATAAATTTCGGTAAAGAAGCATTACTGTCCATTTGGGTGGTGAGGTAATCAGTTTTAATACATGCTTACAAAGATTTTTTTCCTTTATAAAAAAAAAACAACACTATCTTAAATACTTCAACCCGTTCCCTAACCTAACGAGCATCAGGAAAAAGTATGTATAAATGTTAAAATAAAATTATTAGAGAAGATGAGCATCATCACTTAGCACTCACCTAAAATTCTCTACTATTGGGCTGGTGTAGTAGAGCCAACCTGAAGCATTCAGAACCCTGAGAATACTGATCAAGCTCCATAAGGATTTTGCAATGAAATCTCCTGCAGAAAATTATTATTCTGAGCATCAGATGATGCATTTACTTCCATGTTGTATCTCATCCTCCTATACAGCATAGCCCATTGGAAATCCTCCTCACCAGAAGAAACTTTTTTCATTTTCCAGATATTTTCTCCTTGCAGACTGCTCCATTGACTCTCATCAGTGGGAATTAAATGGTCGTCATGATGATACTGTGAATACACCTCCATTTTCCATGTCTCGTTGTCAGAGGAATCTAGAGCATAACGATATGTATGAGACAGCAACTCCTAGGGAATACCAATGTTTGTGCATAATTTTGCAGGGGTCGAACCATATGCACTCCATTAAACCAAACAATATGCAGAATCCAACATATCTTGTAGCATAATTTATATGAAATGGGGGTTTTTAAATGGGTAAACCATGGTATTAAGATGATATTATACATTTGTTGTATATATATATATATATTTTTAAACACTATTAGAATTATTAGATTTATTAGATTATACATATAGATGAAAATATTTGATATAAACATATTTTTTGAAAATTATATAAATTATTTATTATTTTTTATAAAAATTAAAATGTTTTAATTTTGTTTATATATATATAAATATAAATTATTTATTATTTTTTATAAAAATTAAAATGTTTTAATTTTGTGTATATATATATATATATATTCTATGTAACTTTTTTTAATGTTATTTTTTGTCATGTTTTCATTTTCATTCTGTTTTTTCTTTTCTCGTTTCTTGAAAGATAGGTTTTAATTTACAAGAAGGTAACAATAACATACAAACGTTTCAACCAATCAATGTCAAGAAAATAATATTTTATATATTTTCAGTTTAAAAAAATATAATTTATTTATGAAAATGATTTACATATTTCAAAACACGCAAAACAATAACATTTGATTGGTTGAAAAGTCTTAAATTAGGACAAAATGATCACTATAGTTATCTCTTCAAAACTAATAATAATATTAAATTGAATTTGGCACTGATTTTTGTGTGATATTTATTTGAGAGGGCTAAAAGCATGTTTTTACCCTAATTTATGGTGTTGAACAAACCCCATCTAATTACAAATGCATGTCACTTTCCTCAAAATTACTCTATACAACAAAAAAAGCATGTTTTTCCCCTAATTTATGGTGTTAAACAAACCCTATTTATTTATACATGCATATCTCTTTCCACTAAATTATTCCAAAAATTCAAATGTCTTTTAAAATTGAACCATTATATTCTCATTGCTACTGGTATATTCCACATGTCATAAAACCAACTCAATGGAACTGAAAACCGTATGTCTCACCCAAATCCTTCCATGAAAGCGGAACTCCATTGACACCTCTCTGGAGAATGCGAGTCATTAGCCCTGTAGTTTGGTAATAATTTCAAAGACATAAATTCTATCTCAGATTTCCTTAATTATATTATCCAAATTGTCAAACTTAATGAGGAGATGGTGAGGAAGTCATTAGACTTGCAGTTTGGTAATAGTTTCAAAGACATGAATTATGTCTTAGATTTCTTTCATTATATTATCCAAATTGTCAAACTTAATAGGGAGATGGTGAGGAAGTCATTAGACCTGCAGTTTGGTAATAGTTTCAAAGACATGAGTTCTGTCTCAGATTTCTTTCATTATATTATTCAGATTGTCAAACTTAATGGGGAGATGGTGAGCATTATTTACCTCGTGGAAATAGTCAAAATGTTGATATGATCAACAGAAGTGATGTGATATGCAACTTTGTTGATCTATTTTATGTCATATTTTCACATATTTTAATGCTAAAACACAATATACGTTTTATCATAAATTATATAAAAATACAACAAATATTTTATCTAAAAATTGTTTGTTAATTTAATACGGACTGTAGAATCCTTCACCATAAAAGAATTAATTTACTTGAGTCTTCAAATGAAAAACTCTTAAATAATTGATGGGTTGAAATAGAGTTTACATCTTTTTTTTATAAATAATATATTTTAAGTTATTTTAGGATTGATTTTTTTAATGGTTTGTTTATTAAGATTTAAGAGATTTTTCATCACAATAAAAATAAAAAGTATCATGATGTAGTTGTACCATGTACTTGTGGGAATAAGTAGATATTTTAATAGAGAATGGACATGACTTAAAAGAGTAATTAACAATTGGATAGGTAATTAAATATCCATTTTTGTTACACGCATTCAAAATTTTGATTTTAATAATGTGCGAGAAATAATGGCCATCATATATATTGGTGTAATTCTTGTTAAAAGCAAATTGTAGATTTTTTTTCCATTATTGTGGAGAATAATGTAGACTATGGCATTCTGGTAGAAAATTATTATGTTTATGTGGTAAGGACATTCTCTTGTAGTAGGGCGGTTTAGCTTCTATGTTGCACAGTGCAACAACAGGGTAGAATTGTGTAGCTATTTAGGAGGGTTTGGGGATCCTTTTGAATCCCCGTGCCAATTGATCCACTAAAAGATATCCCATTATTTGATTCGTTCTTTTGAATTGATAAAGAAGAATTATTTGCTAGTTTTGTTGCATTGATGGTAAGAGATTCTAGAGATGAAACTAATGTTTACATTAATCAATATGGAGAGCTTACCAATGATCACCAGTTCTTGGTGGAACCCATTAGAAGCATATGTTGAGTCTTGAAAAGATGTTAACCAAATAAGTATTGTCGATGCATGACGAGGATGAGGCAGGGTTTGTTTCAGAAGGGAAAAGTAACCCCCCAAAAAAAAAAAAAAAAAAAACTGTGAATTTCACAATATAAGACCCAAAAAAATTAAAACCCTATCAAATAATTTATTTGAAAGTAAAAGCAAACAAACATTCCCATAAATTTCACAATATCAAACCCTAAAAAAATCAATGCCCTCAATATTGCAAACTCCCAGTGCACTACGTTGCATACCTTAACTATAGTGCTCAAAAGCTTACTTTGATGGCAAAACGGAGTAAACTCTGGCAAGATTTTATTATGTTATGGTATATCTATAGGTAAATCTCAATTTGACTAGTTTGTTGGTTTTTAACACCAACAGATTTGCCATTAAAGGTAGTCGAATTTATACCTGCACACGCTAGCATCACTAATTGCATGCATTTGTTATTGTCTATTATCCGTAGATTCTTATTGAAGACACATCTCCCATCCGCTTGCAGTAAATTTCAACCATGTTTACGCAGCTGCTAAAGGGCTCGTTATAACAATAAATCAAAGAAAACCATATCATTAACCACATGTTAGAAGAACTATTCCCTCTTTACCAACAATGAAAACAATAATAAAATATTTATATCCCTTTACAGACATTTGAAGAAAGAAGTGAAGTCGACACAATGCTATCGAAGAGACCTCCTACTTATGCCATTGGTAAGCATCAATAATGTTTATGCTTCTCATAAAACACTCTACTGCAAATAATTGAAATGCAATCATTTGATTGGCCATAAGCCATACCATTCTGTAAACATTTGGTTAATGATAACTAGAAAAATAATAGTTTATTGGCAACACTCTGTAAACATTGTAAAATCAATTGGATTTATAACTTAGACAACTTTTGACTAGCAATCAGTAGATATTAAAAAAACTTAATATGCAGAGACCTTTACAATAATACCAAAGAAGTACTAACAAACGTTTCCACAGTTTATATCAAATATGGTAAAAAAATACTTCTTTTAATTTTCATCTCTATTTTATTGTTTTATTTATCTTTTTTATTAATACATATACATGTTATAATTGTATAAAAGCTTTTGAAACTCAAATTTTATTTTTTTAATTAAATTTTCATCCTTATTTTATTATTATTTTTATACATGTCATAATTGTATTGAAACTCAAATTTTATTTTTTTTAATTAAATTTTCATTCTTATTTTATTATTATTTTTTATTTTTTATTTTATTTTATTTTATTTTATTTTGTTGAGCAGATAATTACATTGAATAATGTGAAATTAATAATATCAAAAATTAATTTATACTGAATAATGTAAAGTCAATAATATCAAATTTTGACATTTTGAAGTTAAAACATTGGCTTTTTTATATAAATAATTAAAAAAAAAAAAAACCAATTATTTAAATGTTCATTGATATAGTGGTCTGAGGTGACAATTTTCTTAGAGAAATTTAGAAATAATTGATTAGAAATATTTGCATTTATGTACAGTGGTGGAAACTTTATAGCAACATTTTCAAAAAAAAATAAAAAATTTGATTATGCAGGGTGAAATTAAATACCCAGGTAAATTATAGACTTATTATTTATTGCTGCATTTTAATCTTTTTCTCTTAGTCAATGGTTGCCGGAGGTCGAAGCTTCACAATTGCTGGAGAAACAAGTGTGTACTCAGCTTCACAGTTCTCTGTAACTCTACACCATTTCGTGAAACAAGTGTGTACTCCACAATAAACTTTTCCCAAATTAGATTTTGTAGCTTTCACCATTTATTGAACAGATAAAAAAATTATTGAATAAATAAGTGATTATAGTACCTGCTAAGAGTATATTCTTATGGTACCATAAGAATTGATGTGTTGCAGAGAATATTTAAACTTTTGTTAAATCACTTATTAATATGTAATCTACACTAACGCCAATAGCAAGCAAATTTTCTACGTATTTACGCTGCCTATTAAAAACAAAAAATTATTTAGAATTTAAAATACACCTTTAAAACAAACTATTTAAAGTAAAATATATTTAATTAAGCATGCATAGAACTGGAAGTGAACCGTAGCAGATTATGTGTATGGATGATGGAGCCCATAGGCACCAAAAACTGTAATCCAATCTCTGTGCTATGTGAAAGCATTAAAATGAACGTATGCACTTAAAAATTCACCCTATAAACTAATGGAATTCGGTCTGTAGGTGAAAGGCAAAGCCATGGGGCAAGGTCTTGGGGCCAAGCGCAATTCAGCATAGTAGGGTAGTCCCAGTTTCATTGTAACCTTAGAGTCTTCATGGTTATACAGAGTGCTACATCTATGTCTGGGTAGATCTGGTCACGCTTGAGCAAGAACTACGATCATAAAACCATTGGTGAGAGTAAAAGATTATCAAGTACCTTCAAAGAATACATGAGTTGAGATAATTCTATTTGACAGAACCCAGTAATCAAGACAGTGGATTGAGCCTGAAAGACTATACTCTTGGCCATTGGAGGTCAAGCAAAGGATGAGAGTGCATAACTTTTTAGGATATATTCGATCTGCAGAGACTATCATTGGCAGTTGAAGGTCGAATGGGAGACAAATGTGGTCGACTGAGAGCATGGACTTTCCTCGGTTAAAATGGATGAAAGCATTCAAAAGACATGGGTGGCCCTTGTCCTCAGAATTGAATTCTTAGCAGCTACTTTTGATTGGCAAGACATGGCCTCCTCTTGAAACTTGGAATTTTGAATTGAGATTTCCTCTCTCCTATATGTAGGAGTTCGAAGGCCTTTCTAAAGGTTGGCTCTTTGCTAATTGTAAGAGAGACATAGAGAACCAGACACTTCTTATGATTCTTTACAGCTTTTTAGATTAGCTTTGCTTCTTTGCTTTTTCCAAGATTTTCTGTTGTAAAGGTGAAATCAGTAGTTGGATGATTTTATGGGCCCTAAACTTTGTTAATCAATAGGAAAACCCTAATATTTTAAGACTGTAGAGACTATGTGGTCATTTCTTATGCATATGGTATGTTGGGTATATTTTTGACTTGTCACAGTCAACATCCTTAGACTCTTCTACCATTTTTTGCTGGAGTTGTGATAGGTCTGGCTCAACTAAAGATTGGTTTGACGAAGCTTATTCAATCATGCACCTCAGATTCATTTTCATAACAACAAGCTTTGTTTTATCTCTTTATCTCTACTCTTTTGTATAATCTTTGTAATTGGGTTAGTCTAGGAATAAAAGCAACCAAAAAATGCATACTCCATCTTGGTTGTTGAATCTCTCCCATTATTGTTGAAGTAATGTTATATATGTTAAGGTAAGGTAATTAGTTTATTACCTGTTTATGCATTGTTAGATGAATGTATATGATAAATATATTTCAAAATCAGCTGCTTAATTATTTTGGACATCTCATGAGTTATATTTTATTAAAGGTAAAGTGTTATGCAATTTTATGAAGGTCTACCTATTAAAGCCTCTATAGGAGAGGCCACTAAAAACCTACAATCTCACCCAAAAGTTATTAAAGTTTGAGCTAAGTTTCAATCTTAGTTTGTAAAATAGACTCCTTGTTAGGAATGGTCTGCATCAACCAACTTTGTAAAGATCAACATACCAAGATGTGGTACATTTAGACCTTGAAGAAACATTTTCTTCATGAGATCTCCTTCCTTTCAGGAGAGGAAGGGCATAGTAACCCCTCCCTGTTTTTGACGTGCTAAAATGAAAATCAATATATTTGGTGCTAAAAGGAGGGCCGTGAACCACAAGCTAAGCACAACCAAAGCTCAAACTAAGACATTTTGAAAACCTTCGATTCCACTGAGCCAAACCATCCCTTAAGATGAAAAACCAAAGAATAAACACTCGATACAAGTCTGGTGGGGACAAATTTGATATCTTAGAGCGTATTAATCATAAAATATTAAAATAAAGAGCTAACAAAGGAAAATAAAAGGCTAACCCCATTTAGTCAATTGGTAATTCACTAACAGCTGTAAATAGTCATTTTATCAATCCATTTGTTGTCCCCCATCCTTTACCAATGGCCAATCTCATGGCTTGGATTGGGCAAAGAGGTTATTGTCGTGTGGTTGTCCCAAGCATACCTCACGATCTACCCAAAAATCTAGATAATTTTTTCCCAAATTCATAGTTGGGGGCATATAAATAGAAAAGGAACATATTCAAGACTTTAAGGATGTATTAATCAGAACATGGGTTCAACTCAAGGATATTGCTTGTAGGTTGTTCCCTTATTCTCTAGTATAAACTATGTATGCCTAGTACTTAGGGTTATCCCATGGATTGATTACTTCTTGGGTAGAGCTAGAGATAGTGTTTGTGAACCATTTCAGACTTCCCATTGACCTTATTGTCTTGTACGACCATTTTATTATCACAAGGGGCAAAACAAGCCAATGAGCATGTTCAATTCTTGGTTCCATAATTTATACCAAAGACTCAAAGCACCTTACATAATATCATAAGGTCCTATAATCTAGACATATGTGAGGGATCTTGATCTATTGACTTCAATGTTTTTTAAAAGAACTCCAGCTACACTTGCCACTTTCTCTCTGCCTACAATGAAGTGGTGAATATAGATCAGTAAATGGTTCCATAAGGGTATAATGTAGAAGCTATAATATCTTTAGGACAACTAGGGGCATATAGTCATATCCCTATGTTGAATCAGGCCATTACACAAAACACCCCACTCATGAATTCCATCCCATGTGCTATGGTAGCCCTGGCCTAGTGTATGATCTAACTCTAATGATTACATGCCTAATGTTTTGCCTCATATTCCTCCCAATCATGTAGTATCCCAAGAAAACAATCAATAGTTGTTCCCAATGGCATACAATAACATTAATTCCATGTCAATCACTAGTGGGTATGCTACATCTGACAATACTTAGCAAGAAGTTCCATCCTATTTGAATCTCTAGACACCTAGTAGCAATGCTTACAAATATGCTCCCACTGTTATGCCTACATTCTTGAATGCAAATGAACATATGACAAATCCACAACCTCAAAAAAGAAGCCAACCTAGCACTAGCGTAAACCTAGAAATAGGTAATTTAAAATAAATGATTCAAAATCTATCCAATAATGTGGTCAATTTATGAAGGCAAGGACCTAATAATGCAAATAACCCATCTCATGGCAAAAATTTATATTTTAAAAGGTTTAGTAGGCAATGGAATACCAGACCTAATAATGGGAATGTGCCTAGTCCTCTTGACAATAGTGATCAGAATGACAACAGTGCCTCCCATACTATGAACTTAGTAGACTTGGATTTAAACATTTGGTGTAGAGTACATAACACAGTTGATCATGTAGAGAAAAACTATGTTGAATTCATAGTTTCTTCTAACATCTTCCAAAAGGATATGGATAACATGGAAATAGTGCCTACCCCTGATGAGAGTCAGAACCAAGATGGAGAGAACTCAGGCATAACTTTAGTATTTGAAACATATGAATTTCCTTTTGAGGATGATAATGAACCCAAGGATAACCTTGATGAGATCCATGATTTTAGGTAGTTACAAAGAGGGAACAATTACTAGCTGAGGAGTAAATCAACCAACCCCCTTAACCACATCTACTCCAAACAACAATGAAGTCCCACCTGACGTGAATTCTAATAATAATCCTCCTCATCCTAAAGGACCTTCTACTTCTTATTAGCTGAAGAGCCATGCAACACCTACCCTAGATGATAAACAATAATAAAAAGTCAAATTCACCTATGATATTGTTGAAGATCTCAAAAAGACTAAAGCTAATATAACTATGTTTGACCTAATTTAGATTTATAATCAAATGGAGTTGTTGCTTAAAGAGTTTTCTAATAATAAAGGGAAAGAATCTAACAAAACTTTTGATGCTCATGTTTCTCTATATAAGTAAAAAATAGAGACTCTACATTTTCTTCTAATGATCAAAATCTTTGAGAAAAACTTACATAATTACATGGTTGATTTAGGTGCCTCTGGGAATGTCATGCCTTATTTTTTTCCAATAGTTAGGATCCTAGTCCTTAAGAGTACACTTGATTACCTTTGTATAAGCAACTATACATGGAATTAAACTAGAGGTAATATGTAACTAGAATTTAGAGACAACACAGAATATGAGATACGAGAAACAATACAATCTATATTAACACTCTTCCAGAAGGAAATACAATGAATAAATCACACTCTTCCCACACCTCTTAGGCGTATAGTAATTCTCCCTCAAGAGTTCTTTCTCTCAATCAATTACAACCAACTCAACACTGATTTGTTCCCTCCACCAGTAAGTGACAATCAACCCAATGGTTGTTGTTGCCTACTTCCAGTCCACCAATTACTCAAAGTAGATCTCCCTGATCTTGCTACTTGCAGATCAACTGATTTTACTTACCATGTAGATCTCCCTAATCTTGTTACCTGTAGATTAACTGATCTTACACTCGGAAGGATCTCGTCCTTGTCCTTTACAAGTCCTTGACTTTGTCCTTAATTACAATACAGCCCATGGGTCTCTTAAATAGATCCCAAACCAAACAATTATTAGAAACGCAGACTCAAGACTAAAATTAGTCTTTACATGCAAACTAACTGTCCATCTAAAATTAGACTAGAATGCACAGACGACCAAGATCGGTCACTGTCTGTCTGGAGATGACTGACATCGGTTCCTGTCTGACCGATGCCGATCGATGCCTAACCAATGCCGATTGCTGTGTAACTGGATATGACTGACGTCAGTTGATCTGACCGATGTCAGTTACTTTAGCACTCAGCAACCTCCACCATTTGCATCAGTGAAGCTTTTAGCTCCACAACTTAACAATCTCCCACTTGGAGATAAACCACTACACCTGTATATGTACCTATACAACAACATCCTCTAATTTGTTTCTAGCTTGTATTCCTCTTCAAGTTCAATCTTGAAGACTAATTGAAGTTGAATGAAAATTCAAATTCTCCTTTATTCCCAACTTTGTTAACATACCTACAGGGTCTTATCCTTGCTAGCCACCATGACTACAACAACCTTCTGTAACTTTGATATCCAACTAACCGCCGTTCCACCAATAGTGAACACATATCTTGTGGTGCTTCTCCTGTCATCCAAGTCACCTGCCATATTTGAATATACATACCCATGTAGAGAAGTGCTTGGCCCTGCATAGCATAAATACCTGTTGTTGGTCCCTCTCAGATACCTGAGAATCCACTGAACTGCTTTTCAGTGCTTCTTTCTCGAATTGGCCATAAACTTGCTGACAACTCCCACTACTTGGGCAATATCAGGTCTAGTACATACCATGTACTTAACCTCATCATGTGATTTAGGACACTGTTCATAGCTCAACTTGAACTGTCCAACCATAGGTGTGCTAACTGGTTTTGCATCCTACAAATTGAACCTCTCCACTACCTTATTCACATAATCCTCTTGAGACAAAATAAACTTGTGATTTTCCCTGTCTCTAGAAATAGTCATGCCAAGGATTTTCTTTACTCCTCCTAAATCCTTCATGGCACTGTCTAAGCTAATTTTACCTTTAGCTCAATAATTCCCTGCATGTGTGACCCTACAACAAGCATATACACTACATATAGTAACAGGATAACATAGCTATCATTATCCAACCTGGTAAAATAAACACAATGGTCACATTGACATTGACTAAATCCATGCTTTGTCATAAACCTGTCAAACCTCAAATACCACTGTCCTGGAGCTTGCTCAAGACCATATAACCTAGCCTTCTGTCTCACCTATCCATTCTCTCCTTTCTTTAACTTGTGAATCCATCCGTATTTCAGTGTTTTCCTTCCGGCTGAAAACTCAACCAAATCCCACATTTGGTTCTTTTCCAAGGAATCAAGTTCCTCATTCATGCCATGCTCCCATTGTTTCCTGGATTCTACTTGCATTGCCTCTTCAAAACTTCCTAGTTTTCCACAATCAGTGAGCAACAAGTAGTATAAAGAAGGGGAATAATGAATTTGAGGCTTACTTACCCTTTTGGACCTCCACATGGGCATTTAAGACTCATTGACAGCTTACTATCCACCCAAATTTTGTTTTGTCAGTGACCGATGTCGGTCATCTTTCATTCTACACCCGATCAATGTTGATTTCATGTGATACCTGACCAATGTCAGTTCTTACCTTATTGACGTCAGTTTCCACCTGATTACCGACATTGATTCCCTGATCGACATCAGTGTCCACCTACCTGACATCACTAAATTTGGTCTCCACTGGACCGACGTTAGTTACTACCTAATCGACGTCGGTTCTCACCTGACTGATGTCGGTAACTGTGTTGTCTTGTGAGTGATGATTTTTACCCATGAGCTCATTTTAGATCATAACCTTGTCCAAATCAACCTTGCCCTGCTCAGATTTATTTAGCCTCTTAGGCTGATCTCTGTCCATCATCTTCTCATTGAAAACCAAGGCTTTCTAGTTCTTAAAAGTATCAAAAACATCAGATTTTCTCTTTATGCAATAAACTCATAACTTTCTTGTAGCATCACCAATGAAAGAAACATACTTCTGTGATCGTTCAATAGAAGCTCCTTGAGCTGGTCTCCACACGCCTGTGTGAACAAGCTCTAACCTGTGCTTCTTCTTTGTTGACCCAGTTTTGAGAAACCTCACTTTCTCCTATTTCCCAAACATACAATGCTCACAAAAATCTTAGTCTATCAAATCTGAAAGCATACCTTTTGACTTAAGAACATCCATTCCCTTCTCACTCATGTGACCAAGCCTACAAAGCCACATCTTTACATCTACATCTGAAGTAGATAAAATAGAAAGAGAATCAGTAATACAAGTAGATTGATAAAGTGTACCTACTTTCTTACCTCTTGCTAATACAAGTGCACCCTTGGAAACTTTCCAAGATTCCGCTGTGAGAGTTACTATACAACCCTCATCACCCAACTTCCCTACAGAAATCAAATTCTTCTTCAGGATGGGTACATGCATGACATCCTTCAACACCCATATGTTACATGTCTGCAATTTCAACTGCACTTCCCCTTTGCCAACCATTTGACAAGGCTCACCATACAGATAATCCTCTATCTACATCCTCCATAATTGATAATTCTTGCCATTGAATTTCTCCATTCTTATCTTACATTCTTCTGCCATTGCTTTACTCTCACTCAAATAGAAACCCCTATGAGTGACCTGTAATCAACAAACACTAACACGTTGTGATATCACCTATTAGTGAACCAAGATCTGATACCAATTGTTAGTGAACCAAGATCTGATACCACTTGTTAGTGTACCTAACCAAGCTCTGATACCATTTGTTAGGATCCTACTCCTTAAGAGTACACTTGATTACCTTTGTATAAGCAACTAAACATAGAATTAAACCATAAGTAATATGTAACTAGAATTCAGAGACAACACAGAATATGAGATACGAGAAACAATACAATCTATATTAACACTCTTCCAGAAGGAAATACAATGAATAAATCACACTCTTCCCACACCTCTTAGGCGTACAGTAATTCTCCCTCAAGAGTTCTCTCTCTCAATCAATTACAACCAATGCAACACTGAGTTGTTCCCTCCACTAGTAAGTGACAATCAACCCAATGGTTTTTGTTGCCTACTTCCACTCCACCAAGTACTCCAAGTACTCCAAGTAGATCTCCCTGATCTTGCTACCTATAGATCAACTGATCTTACTTACCATGTAGATCTCCCTGATCTTGCTACCTATAGATCAATTGATCTTACACTTGGAAGGATCTCGTCCTTGTCCTTTACAAGTCCTTGACTTTATCCTTAATTACAATATAGCCCATGGGTCTCTTAAATAGATCCCAAACCAAACAATAATTAGAAACGCAGACTCAAGACTAAAATTAGTCTTTACATGCAAACTAACTGTCCATCTAAAATTAGACTGGAACGCACAAACAACCTATGTCGGTCACTATCTGTCTGGAGATAACCGATGCCGGCCGATGCCTAACCGATGCCAGTTGCTATGTAATTGGATATGACTGACGTTGGTTGATCTGACTGATGTCGGTTACTTTAACACTCAGCAACCTCCACCATTTGCATCAGTGAAGCTTTTAGCTCCACAACTTAACTCTCTACATTTTCTTCTAATGATCAAAATCTTTGAGAAAAACTTACATAATTACTTGGTTGATTTAGGTGCCTCTGGGAACGTCATGCCTTATTTTTTTCCAATAGTTGGACCTTACACCTATAAATTCAAATTGAAAGGTTTTTCCAATTAGACAAAATAGAGGTGAAAGTAGCGGGGGAACTAAATCATATAAACATGCAATTGGCCTTAGAGCCAAGGATTCAACAATTCACTGAAATCCAATTGGTGGATATCTCAAATGCTTATGGCATGTTTCTAAGCTAACACTAGTCAAGAAAACTAAATGGTTGCATGGAAAACAACTTTAACCACATGTGGCTACCATGTCATGGTTTGCCTAACTAGATCAGAATTCAACAAGAACCAAATATGACACATTATCATGGAGTATAACCAATAAAATGAGATCCTCTATGAAGAATCAAAAATGGGATTTTACTCACTTGATAATTAGAGACACACATCAGCCTCTCTATAAACATGCTTAGTGTACAACAAAATACAAAATTAAAGGAATTAAACAAGTTAGAAAAGGAGGATTTATTTTGTGCCTCAAATATGGTCACATTTCAATATGCAACATTACCGTGAAAAAATTTGGATATTGATGATATAAATAGGAGTGAATATTCTGCAAGTTCTTCCCAAGATGAGACAGCCAAGGTGGATAACTCCACCTCAACTTCTCCTAAAGAATAATTTCCCATAGCGTCTTCATCAACTATAAGACTTAATGTGTGCTCAATGAGAATGAATCCAAGAAAAGGGGCTACCCAAATTTGAATAAAATATCTGGATTAGGCTCCTCTGATGGTGAAATTATAGATCTAAATACACTTAAGCCTACTCTTGATATTAAATATCTAGCTTAGATACTCTCACTAATTAATAAATAAAATGATGGTCTAATTAAAGATGGATGAGATGCAAACTCTACTAGTGGTAAGGTAATTAATATAGACTCTGTATTAGCTTCTGATATTATTAACCATTGAAATTTGCAATCACCCCCAATGGGAAAATAAATTAAATATGTGCATAGCCTCAAGAAAACACACCAAGAGATGAACATTATAGCAGTTCCTCCCTTACAAAGGCCACCAATGTGCACAACTTAATCTGACCTATGGACATTGAAGTTTGATGAATCCAAGTCTAAAATTTGATGTGGCACTAGAATTGAATTAATTAATCCAAGAGGAAAATTTTACATGGTTGTATACCCCTACAATCCACTTGTACCAATAATGTGGCAAATTATGAAGCATTGGTCCATAGACTTTAGTTTTCCCTAGGGAAGAAAGTGAAGAATATCATAGTGCTAAGCGGCTTCTAATTGGTGGTTAAATAAGTGAGGAGCCTCTATACATGAAATTATAAGTGCTTGTCAAAGTATCACAACTAGTTTGGAACCTAATAGAGTATTTTGATGTATTTGGCATTCAAACATTACCCAGACAAAAAAATTGCATAGCTAATGCACTAGCTACTATATACACATAATATTTTCAAACTTTTATTAAATACTGATGATTTACATCTTGAAGGAACCCATCGGGGCTCAATCTCTCTGAGTGCATTCCTTAAGGGATGCACTAAGAAAGGGGTGGGAAAACATTTGGTGCTTCATAAGATTATTGTCCCTTTTACCACATTATTATCAATCCAACTAGTTCCCAAAACCATTCCCTAAGCTATTTCTCCTCCCTTTCATATTCCTCCAGTCTTGTCCTCTATCCATCCCTCCTTTTCTTATCTTAGCACCCTTTTGGTTAGTCAATTATACTAGGTCAACTAGGTTGACCTAGTAAAGTTTAGGGGTATTTTTCACTTTTTTAGCTTGTTATCCTTTCAGCTGACCTAGCTTAGACCTAGTGAACTATCCCTGAAAACACATTGGGCTAACTGGGTTGACCCTGTGCAGTTAATGTTATTGAAAATATTTAGGGCAAGACCCACCTATAAATACAAGATCATTTTGGTCATTATTCATATGTGCAATCAAGAATTATTATTCACTCAGGCTTCTTCAGCATCTGCTCTTCTGCCATTCTATTTGAGGAGACTTAGCTTAAGTTTCTTATTTGGAGAATCTAGTCTTATGGATATATTTGGATACTTTGACCTTTCGTAGTGATCTTTACAAACCACAAAAACCTCTTGTGAATCCCCTTTTGCCAAGGGAGAGATTGAGTCTTGATGGGTTCACATCTAAGTAAACATATTCTAACTTTGTTCTCCTCTCTTTTAGTAGATAGAAGTATCATAAGTGTTGGCTCAAATAATACTATCTTTTATAATTTATGTATTAGGGTGTTACTCATACTTTAATTGAATTTCCCTCTACATTATTGTTTTATTATTTCTAACCCCCACTTTGTGCCATAAGCTTTGGTGTACACTAGATTAGATTTACTTTCTTGTTATTAGAATAGAGTTAACATTTTAAACTTTAGGACTCCGTTAGGGTTGTTGTGCAATTGTGTTAAATTGTAGGCTTTAGAACCCTTCTTAGAATGATATGTTGTGATAATTCATCCCCTAATCGGGTCTATAAAATACCCATATTGGTCATGCTCCCACTTAACAAGTGTATCCCCAATCGAAAGTGTAGGTATGCCCTATCTTCTTTGAGCCAGGATTGATTTATAGACATGAATAATTTTTGATTGCATATATTTTGGTGAACCTGATGTGAAACTAACCCTTGCAAGATTTATTTCACTTTATTTTTCATTTCTTTTGATCATTATTTTTATCATATATTTTGACATTCTAGATCGATTCTGTCAACCTAGCTTTTTATCTCTATGCGCAAGTTTCCAGTAACAGGCAACTGGATCAACCCAATACAGTTTTCTAGCCTTTTAGACATCTAGTCTAGCCTACTAGGTCAACCCAGTCAAACCCTTATATATTTAGCACTTTGCAATAGGTTTTTGTATAGATTTATGTATATTGTCGATCTAGTTTGTATATTTTACCAACATACCTCAAAGTTATTCATCATCAATCTTTCCTCATTGCATCTATGATCCACCAAGGTTCCTTTATGATTCTCTACTTATCTATTTTATATATTTTCTTTCATAGTTTACAGTCTTTAAAACTAGCCTTACATAGTCAACTAGATCAACACTACCGACCCAATTTTGTGTTTTGTGTGTTGTCTAAAATAACTGGATCGACCCTACTGACATAGTTCATTTTCAAACCTTGCTTTTGTAGTATAGATTTAACCCTATTGACCTTATTCTATATTTTATGCATATAGTGTCAACACTATACCTTGTTTCAAGTTGTAATTAACCTCATATCTACTAGTAATTAGTTCACACATTTCTTTTATTAGTGTTTTCATGCTTAGAATTGTCCACATAGTTTAAATAGGGGATTTTTATTTAATCACTTAGTTTCATTAGTTTTATTTTATGCACACACAACCAAATCACATAATTTAAACAAGCAATTTAATATTTGTCTACCTAAGGCCAACTTATTTAGATTTCATCACCAATGGGGAAGGCAACTTAATGCTTTGGTCAAATGTAAAGCATGGTTAATGGTATATTCTAGCTAAACACCTGACACCCTTATCACTGTGGTGTGTGATGTGAGGTGGTAGACCCCAATACCAAGCTTGTATCATTGCCACTATAGTCCCTTTTAGCTCAAATTAGTTATCTCTTTACTCTCCAAGTTGATTGCTTGCTCTTTGCTCAATTGTGTGTGCAAAACTTGCATTATCCAGCATTAGTACAAGGTTTTATTTTGTGTGATCAATTAGATTGGATAGTATTGATCTAATTGAATGTTTGTTTCCATTTCACTCTTTATTTCCTAGATTAGCTGTAAAAATCATCTTATTTTAGCCCATAACTTGTTATCATCTTTCTCTTTCTCCCTATCTACTATACTAGATCGACCCAATCAACCTTGTACCTTTTTTTATCCCTTGTGCACTATACAATATTGACCTAATTGACCTTGTATAATTTGTAACCTCTTTTTCCTCTTTTGCCTATCTCTATTTCCTATACTAGATTGACCCAGTCGACCCTGTACTATTTTTTGGCCCTATATTTTGTATTAGATCGACCCAGTTGACCTTGTACTATTTTTATTGACCTTGTATTATTTTTATGCCCTATATTTTGTATTAGATCAACCCAATTGACCTTGTACTATTTTTTGCCTTCCTTATTCATCAATTTAACTTCCCATCTCTCTAATTTTAAACTCTATTCATCTCTTTTCAATCAAGATGAAATATCCTATCAGAATATTCTTGGATACCTCGAATCTATTTAGGTACTATATGGGATGTTCATTTCTTCCTCTTTTTTCCTCCCAAGAGAACCATAACTCTTGCAGCACCTCTTATCCTCCTTCATCTATGAACTGTAACATGGTGAAAATAACACATCAAGATGAAGTTGATGAATCTGATCCTTTCTATACTTACAAAGAAACTTCTCATATACAAAACATTCAAACCAATGTGGGAGTGATTGATACAAGTTTACTTTAAAATCCCACTAGTAATCCTTCTTCTTTTAATCCCCTCCCTAATACCAATTTGGGGAGTGATCCTATCAACACTAACTCACTTCCTAATATAACCCAATTGTTAGCCCAAGTTATTTAACAAATGAACATTATGTAAAATTCTAACACCAACCAAATGATGCAACTTTAACAACACTTAATGAATGTGGCTAATCAACCTTTGACTATGCATCCTCAAGTTATTCCTCATTTCATTACTCCACCTCTTAGGGATGCTTCAATTACCAGTATTCCTCAACCCATAATGAATTACAAGATGCTTTAAACCATTCAAAATAAGCCTTTATCTCACTTCATTTTTTCCATTTATATTGGTAACATATCTCTAACTATCAAATATGATGGGATTAAAGACCCTGCCTCACTTTTTAAAGCCTTTGAGATCCTTTACAAGGAATGGATCCAAACTAATACCTTCGTCACTACTAAACTCTTCGTCAAAACTTTCATTGGCAATGTATTAGAATGGTATAATCAACTTCCTCAACATTCTATATGGAAACTTAAAGATTTGGTTCATCCTTTGGTTAAAGAGTTTTAACACAATGATCTTCCCAAAAATTATCTTATCCATTTCATCAATGCTAAGAAATATCCTATCAAATTAGCTCATGACTTTATCAAAAGATATAAATCTTTAGCTCATAAATTTGACCATAACATGATTGATGATAACTTATTCAAACTCTTTATCATGGCTTTAACTCCCACTCTTCAATATAAGGTTCAAATCTTTGCTCCCTAAACACTTAATGAATCTCTTATTCAAGCTAAATGTCAAGAATTTCTTATGAAACAATTTGAACCTAATCCTAAACTTATTAAAGGATCTTTACAAACATCTAATGATATCACTATTAATACTCTGCAAACCAAATAAGGAGTTACCAAAATTGATATTCCTTTACCTTCTCATACACCTCTTTTGGTTTAACAAATGAAATAATTTTTACCACCCTCAAAACCTTTCATCTATCCCATTGCTCTTCCTAAGTGGTATGACCCCAATCTATTTTTTTGGTTCCATGTCGACATTGGGCATTCTCATGAATCTTGTAGAGGTCTTAATAAAAAAATTGTCTCCTATATGCTTGGTGATTTATTCAATCATGAAGCTATGATCAATCTTCGTCATCAAGAATACACTATTGCTTCCCAAAAATGTTAAACTTTTAAAGCTTCTACCTCTAATAACCAAAAATCTTCGTCAAATAATCAATCAAATTTCAAGGATGTTTATGCCATCCATGGTAATTATGACCAATATTATAACAACTCTCAATATGTAAACACTGCTAAGGTCAATTATCATCATAAACAATGTCACAAAGATCCCATTACCAAGCCTAAAAAAACTATATAAGAACAACTTCTTAAAGATACTACCACCACTAACGCTGATTTGGAAGCACCTGAAGAACAACTTCTTCCTGTTAAGCACAAAATATACTGAGAGGGGGGTGCAGGGGTAAATCAGTATATTATATATCTTTTTACTTAATTTTATTTTTTTTCTTTAACCACTTAATCATACATTCAAGATATGCAATAAAAATGAAACAATAATTTTCACCACATGAGAGAGAGAGAGAGAGAGAGAGAGAGAGAGAGAGAGCAAATTTTTACATGGAAACAAAGTGGGAAAACCCACAGAGAACAATCTCAAGTATATGAATGAGCACCAACTCAAAATACAAAGTTCTCAAGCATATGAATAAGTACCAACAAAACAAATATTTGTGAGTGCCAACCCAAAATATCACCAACCCCTTACAAATATGTGTGAGCACAAACACATAGGAGCATCAACCCCTCTTGTGTATAAAACACAACTATCTCTCAATGTTGTTTACTCAACAAATGATATAACTCTACAATATCTCCTACTTTTCTCTCTTTGAAAATAAATATAAACCATGCACTCTCTTGCTTATTACAAATGGCTTCTTAAGCCTTTATTTATAGCTTTTCAAACGACCTTTGGCATTCACCCTTTGTGACCCTTCAATCCTCATAGAAAATGACATCAAACTTGCATGACCCTTCATATCCTTACATGTGAAAAGTCATATGGTGACCCTTCATAATCAAAAGTGTCATTTCCTCTTTTTTCTTTATCTTGGTGGCTTTTCATATTCCTCAAATTGTCCCTTCATGTAAAAATTCACTATACCTCTTTTGTCTTCACATGGTGACTCTTGGAATTTCTCAAGATGACTCTTCATGAGAAAATGCGTCCCATTCCTCTTTTGTCTTTTACCCCAAGACTCTTTGACTTCTCCATGCGCCCTCTTTTGACTTATATGTAACCAAAAATATATTCATTAATATTAAATAAATATTAACACACATTATCCCATATATGAATATTAAAAACACCATTAAATGCAATGGGGCCTTTATTAACCATAATTTTAGACCTTTGACATCAATGACAATATTTCTAACACTTACGATCCTCCAACCACATCTATACCTTCCAAAACTAATTTACCTTCTAAAACTCATGCTAGTTTTTCTAAATCTCATTGAAACTTGCTTGAAGAACTCAACTCTATGCCTTACAAGATTTCACTTATGGAGTTAGTTCAAACTTCATCCTATCATCATAAATGCCTTCTATAATAACTTCAAGAAATTGAAGATCCATCATCCATAGATGAAGAACCACCTACTATCGATTCTTAGCTTGTTAATGTTAATACCATTGAAACCATGTCTCCTCACTCTAATCCTTGTATTGAGTTTATTGAGGAAGACATGATCAATGACGAAATTATTTTATGCGATGATGATCCACCACTCTTTATTGAGATACCATTAATACCACTCTTATCCATAAAGTCTTATTTGATGAAGGCTCTGGTAATAATGTAACATCCTTGTGGCTTATTCAACAACTTGTTTATAACAAGGATCATCTCAAGCAAACCTGTCTCACCTGCCATGGTTTTGACAAGACTAATAAAAAACCACTTGGTTGTATACGTCTTCCATTAACCATAAGACCTAAGACCATTCAAACCAATATTATAGTCCTTGATCTCCCTTTATCTTATAATATCCTTCTTGGTTGTCTATGGACTCATCGAATGAGAGCCATTATTTCTTGTAGTAGTCAATGTATTAAATTATTACATAATGATAAATGGTATAAGCATGAAGCTAATCTCAATCCTTGGAGCATTCATCTTCCTAATCCTAAACCTCAATATTGTATTCCCATGAATCCTAAAATTAACAATGATACTTTGCTCGAGTTCATCAACATGAATATTTACTTACAAGTTAATTTTGTAGATTATGATGATGATGAGCCCAATGAATTTCAACATACTAATAATACTACCAAGTTACCTCCATATATTTCACAATGGAGTCCTCCTCTATACCAAAATATCATATTATTCCTACCATGGATGAAATTACCAACTTTGCCCCTTCATGCAATGCTCAAGATCCTTCTTTACTAGAAGATGTCTCCACTTGCAATGATTTTAGAGTGAATAAATTATTTCAAGATCCTCTCATCATGTCTCCTCGTACATTCAACAACTTTTGGATTTTACCTTCTGAAACTCCTTATGATTCTCAAGAGTGTACAATTTATCCAACATATGATGACAACTATATCATGGCCTAAGCTTAGTCTAGAGACTTGGATGTCCAGCATTACCAAAAAACCTTATCCCAAATCCATTATTTTAATCAAGATGTACATACCATTTCTATGGATTGTACCTTAGATCTCTAAGGTCATGTGCCTCCTTTCAATCCTCCTCTTACTTATTTGCTGGTAGAATAAATTATTCCTTCCAAACCTTGAGAATTTCTTACACCTTTGGATCCAATCATTCCATCTGATCCTTCTCCCATCATTGAATCCATTGATATTCCAATCTCTTCTAATCCATCTACTTCATTTATTCCTGAAATAATGTTTGATGCCAAGTCAACTGATGTCTATCATATACACTCTGAGTATGATAGCCATGAAAATCAAGTTTTATATCTTAAAGTACATGTTGAGTATTATGGTCCTCTTCCTACCTTGTTTAGTGATGAAGTTATTTTGGAGTTACTACATGCCTGAGAACCTCAACTTTTTAAGTAGCACCATAAGCTTGTAAATTTCAAGACTAAAATTGCTTGCTTCAACAACTTTGTTGCTAGCATTGATCCTAAGACAAATCCAATTTCAGCCTTACTTAATGCACCATACCATTTCTAAGATGGAAATGTCATGCTTATTAAAGAAACCATTCGCATTGAATATGGTACTCCATCTTGTCCTCGACAAACTACAATTTCTTGGGATCTTTCACCTACTAAACATGACAACTTTAGCTTATTCTTTAACAAATATCATGAAGTTTTTTCTTGGTCCTATGAGTAAATTGCTAGCATTAACCCTAGAATTTTGGTACATAATATCATTACTTATCCTAATGCCAATCTTATATATCAAAATAAAATAAAATTTTGACTTAAAGTTTCAACTCTATGTCATAAGGAAATCATTAAATTACTCAATTCTAAATTTATTAAACTAGTTGATTATTCTAAATGGGTTTCTAACATTATTCCCATTTGGAATAAATTCACTATTCTCATTCGTATTTGTATTGATTTCCATAATCTTAATCTTTTTTATCCCAAATAAAACTTCCCCTTACCTTCAATAGATCTCATCATCAATTCCATGGTTGGTTACTAAATGTTATCTCTTATGGATGGATTCTCAAGATATAATCAGATTCATATCACTCCTGAATACCAACATAAGACTAATTTTGCCACATAATGGGGCACTTATTTCTATGTCAAAATTCCCTTTGGCCTCAAAAATGTCATATCCATTTATCAACATGCAATGACTCACATCTTTCATGATATCATTCAAAAAAAAATTGGAACTTAAGTGGATGATCTTATTGCTAAATCCAAACATCATAAAAATCATCTTTTTGATCTTGATATCATCTTTGACCATCTCCTTAAATATAAAGTTATACTTAATCCTTATAAATGTGTCTTTGGAGTCACATCTGGTAAATTGTTAGGAATCTTAGTCTCTCTTTATGGCACTGAAATTGATCCTACTAAAATTAGTGCTATCATTAACATGCCTATTCCTCATCCTATTCTTGACATTCATAAATATTGGCAAACTTGGGGAAATTAGATGATTTGTTCCCAAAATGGCATGTGAAATTCACTTTGTTAATTCCCTTCTTAAGAAAGATACTACTTTAGAATGGATAGATCCATGTCAAAAATCCTTTATTAACATGAAAGAGTCATTTCTTATTCTACCTACACTTCATCCTCCTTCAAATAATAAACCTTTGATTCTATATACTTCTTTCACACCTATTTCAGTTGGGGTAATGCTTTCCCAACTAGATGATATAGGTCATCTACTGGTTTTGAAAATGTCATGAAAGAGTTAATAAGATGATAGATGGTATTTGAGTTTATTGAGCCCAAAACCACATCCTATACATGTCAAACTTGCATACGCCATTGAACTAAATGATTATTTGCTTCATTATTTGATAAAATTAGAGTAGATCAAGTCTTAAATCACATTTTATAGTCATGCACTTAGGTTAAAGGGGCTCAAATATGCTCCAATTGCCTTCAGATTCAACTATTGGAATATTTGGTTTATTTAGTTATGGCATAGGGTTGACATGACTAAATTAAACTATTTATGGTTAAAGATAGATTCAAAATCCTAATTTTCACTCAAATTATATCACTGATTACATCAATTCACTCAATCTAAGCTAATTTACCTTGTAATGATCTCGTTATTCAATATATGAATAAATACCCTTAAGGTAGGGAAACACCATAAAATACTCCTTTAGGAAGGAATAACTCCACAATGTCTCTTCGAGGGGACAACCTCCAATATCCTCTTACAATAGAAGACTCAATGCTTACTTGATATCCTTCCCATGATAATCATCTCCTATATATATACATCTATCTAACCCATGGATGGGTAACCTCCTAATCCAATGTAGGCCGACCATTACCCAATGTATTACTTCCACAAGTTACTCTATTATCATAATATATTGTACCCATATAACTAAGGGGATGTGTGCCACATGTCGGCATCTCCATCAACCCATATACCTCAATATATCATATCCCTAGGTACATAGCATTCCTTCCCTCCTTGACATGTTTCGTCCCCGAAACATAGGAAGAAACCAAATAATGAGTGTGCTTCAAATCATTAGACACTTGTCTCCAATCTCGATCATCTAGCCATCCATATGTGATCTTCGCAGGTGATAGCTCTCCAAGCTGGTGTCCAAAATTAATTGTGCTCCTTTGATTTCGTTGATGATCATAATTATATTGTTTTGGTGTCCAAGCATAATTATTCCTCTTTTTATTCCATGTTCCATATTTTGTTGCGCTACTCGGATTCCAACCATGACCATAGTAGGTATTCTTCCATGCATAGTCATAGTGATTCCCCCATTCGTTCCATGTGCCATAGTATTTTTTCTTTGGATTCCATGCATATCCATAATGATTGGAAATTTTATTTCCTGTATAGACAAAATGATTATTATTATGACACTTCCTCACCTGGTTCCATGATTGTTTCCTCTCATGATGATGTGGGTGCCTATATACCTCAAACTTTTCCAATACTTTGACCTTGTCCACCTTTGCTTCTACCTCTTCCACTTTTTCCTTCTTCATTTCTTGAGTAGATGAAGTGCTCATTTGTAGTGTGTCTTTATCTATATCATCTGAATCTTCATCATGTTCTTCATCACCTGTTTCCATCTTATCCTCATGATCTACCTGGATTGTTATTAGTGCCTTTTTCACTATGATATCTTGTAAAGTGATCTTCTTTTTATTATACCAAAACTTCATGAACTTTTTCTGAATATTAATATTCATTGTTCCCAAAGTCTCTAACCATGGATATCCAAGAACTATATCCATATCATCCATATCCAAAGCATAAAAATCTGAATGCAAAACATATTTTTCCATAATGAGCTTTAGATCTTCAAACATTGAAATATTCTTACCATCTACTTGAACCTCTTTGATATTCTTTTCTTGAACATGTAGATGCTTGGCCACATTCATGTTAATGAAGTTATACTTGCTAGTAGGGTTTATGGACACAACCACCTTCTTATTTTGAATGCATCCATGAAATTGAAAAATTGACTCAGATTTCTTTGGAGCCAAATTATTTGAACCCTTCTTTTCTTCTTCGTCTTCTTCTTCTTCTTCTTCTTCTTCTTCTTCTTCTTCCATTACTTCTTCTACTTCTTCTTCTTGTTCTTCTGATGATTCTTCTATTTCTTCTTCTTCTTCGACTGCTTCTTCTTCTTTTGCTTCTTTTTTCCTATCCCATCGATCTAAAAATATCTGTTCCAATATTTCCCATGAGGAAGCCCTTTCTGAACAACTCAACTGATCAAACCAATCTTGTGCAGGCCCAGACAAAAAAGGAGATAATTGTCTTGGCATAAAAGTTTTTCTAAAATGATTATACAAAATTATCCACCATTCTCTAACATCAATATCATCTTCCCCTGAAAATATCGGCACCATGATCCACAAAAAAATTAAGGTTCATGAAACCCTAAAATGTCAAAACTGATCCATAAAATCACAACAAAACACTCAAAATAGCTCCAAAAGTTCTGAAATTTTGTCTGAACTTCTCTTAAATCTGCTTACATCTCCAATAAAAAGTTCAAATAAAAATTCCCTATATTTTGGAAGATATAGTGAAATTATTATAAAACCTAAAATAGAAATAACTCCCTCAAAACAAATCCAAAAATTCTAAAATTTTTACCACGCTTCTCTTATATCTTCTTACATCTCCAGTAAACATTTTTAGTAAAAATTCCCTATATTTCAGAAGATATAGTGAAATTATGGTTTCTCTCCACACATTGCCCAAATCGAAGCTCTGATACCACTTGTAATGATCTTGTTATTCAATATATGAATAAATACCCTTAAGGTAGGGAAACACCATAAAATACTCCTTTAGGAAGGAATAACTCCACAATGTCTCTTCGAGGGGACAACCTCCAATATCCTCTTACAATTGAAGACTCAATGCTTACTTGATATCCTTCCCATGATAATCATCTCCTATATATATACATCTATCTAACCCATGGATGGGTAACCTCCTAATCCAATGTAGGCCAACCATTACCCAATGTATTACTTCCACAAGTTACTCTATTATCCTAATATATTGTACCCATATAACTAAGGGGATGTGTGCCACATGTCGACATCTCCATCAACCCATATACCTCAATATATCATATCCCTAGGTACATAGCATACCTTAAATCATAGCATATACACATAGTTATATTCAAGGGGATCAACTTGATCATAATTTCTTCCACCATTAAAATAATTGACTCGCTCATTAATTTTGTAATGGAACTGGGCCTAGTTGAACTGTATAGCATGTTCTATATATAGTCAAAATTATGATTGTGGATGTAAACTCACCAACATTGCATCACTTTATCTATGATGTCCTTTTAGTGGTAGTGTATATCATGACACCCTCCACTTTAAAATATATATATATATATATATATATATATAAAGTTTTAAATTTGAACTAAATAAACATAAATGTAAATGAAATAAGTATAAATATGTGTATATCATGATACATAGATAAATATAAGCACGTATGAGTAGACTAATTTTTTTTTATGTTATTTCAACATAACATGTACACATTATAGCACGTATGCTCTATGATTTGTTTGAAGTTAAAAACTAAGAATTTTGATTTAGAAATTGATTAAATTCTCAATTCAAAGGCTTGAACCTATTAACACAGCTAAATTTGAGAATTTTAATAAAAAAACAACAAAATTTAACTTCCATCGCCAAATTCACTATGAATTTTAATGATAAAATTCATAAAATTATTACTACAATAATGAACACACTCTCCTCTTACCAAATATATGACTTATATATATTTTGGACTATTTTAGATTTCAATCTATGTTTATTTCTAATTATAGATTTTTTATGTCACTACATGCACAAATATACATGCATATATATGTGTGGTTTTGGGCTCAATAAGATTCGATAGATGTATAAGATGATTTAGATACTATTGGTTTTAATTTTTCAAAAATACACATGTACATGTCTGTAGCTAACATATTTATCAAGTTATCGCGCATAGAGATCACATTTTAATAATAGCTTTGCTACTAGTGAATGAAGCTCAACATTTTGAAAAATGGTGGCTAGACTTTATGGTTGGAATCAATGCAAATTCATCTATGGGCCACAAGTTTATTCTTACTACAATTGAATTTTGCACTCATTTGGTTGAGGCTAAAAAAATCAAGAGTTGTACAAGTGATATAAATATTCAATTTTTAGAGGGGCACATTGCCACAAGGTTTGGTATGCCTTACAAGTTGGTATACAATAATGGACCTACCTTCTACTCTTTTCAATTCATAAAATGGGCATATTATCATTAGGTAACCTTTAAATTTTCCTCTAATCATTATTTTCAAGGGAATGGGCTATCTAAATACACAAATAAGAATTTGATAAATATACTTAAAAGGATATTGGAAAATAATCCCAGAAATAGGCATAATGAGTTGAAATTTGCATTATGGGTGGATAGAACTAATACTAAAGTTACTCTAGGCACTTCTCCCTACCACCTAGTGTATGGCCAAGACCCTATTTCTGTAGTCAACCTGAGGATCCCTATCTTTATGGTTATGAAGAATTACTTGGAAGTAGATGATCAAATAAAATCTTGCCTCTTGAATCTTATGCACTTAGATGAAAAATGTGACGAAGGATTACATTTTAGTAGACATCAATAGGTTATCAAATTTTGGTTTGATAGACAATCCAAAATGAAATTATTTGGGATCTCTAACCTTATCCTTATGTAGGACAAGGCAAATGAATAAAAGGTATAACACAAAAAATTGATGCATTATGGCTAGGTCCCTATCAAATCTCTAAAATCCTAGGTGATAATTCTTTCTTCCAAAGGTGTCCCACAAGAAAGGATGTCCCATTTCCCATCAATGGGCAATTCCTCAAATATTATTTCTAGGCCTGATTGACTTGGAAATCCCTATAAATATTCTCTCTTTTTCTTTTTTTTCTTTTTTTTTCTTCTTTTTCTTCTTTTTCTTTTTTTTGTTTCATTTCCCATCCCTTGTTTTATTATAGGTTTATTGAATTTGTTTTTTACTTGTTCTGTTGTTTTTCACTGCTTGGTTCAACCCCATTGCATCCCTTTTTTGGTTGAACCTACTATTTTGAATTGAGGGTTCCCTGCTTGATTAAATAATGGTAAATGGGTAGCTTATTTGTGAATATACCAATGTCATTCTTATGTGCATAAAATTATTTAAAATATTCTCTAATTGTTTGCATGAACTATTGTGTTTTCATTTTATGGTTAAAAATTTGAAGGTCAATGATTTACAATAAAACATATGAATTTATTAAGGCTTCTTTTCTTGTTTTAAAGATCATTAAATGCACATAATAGAAAATATGAAGCATGATGTAGCTCTTAATTTTTCAATTTTGTCTTAATTGATTGTGCACTTATTGATTATCGATTAACCCATGGCTAGGTGCCCAACACTCTATGGATAAAAACAAAGAAAATTTTCCTTTCAAATAAATATGTAAAATGTAAAATTTTAAAAATTCCTCAAAAGGGTGATCTTGGCAAACTCGACCACGGGTTCTTCAAATTAGTTGGTAGTGAATCAAGGCCTTAGGAAGGCACCGTAGGTAGCTCTATTGGGGATATAAATCCCTGAATAAAATCAGATCAATACCCATGTCATTTCACCCCTCAACCAAATTGTAAAATCCTTTCTCCTTTTAGTAGTGCCCATCATTTATATAATTCTGATTTATTGTGTGTGCTTCAAAAATAATTGAATTAACCACATAAAATCACACACTATTGGCCTTTAGTTAAAATTGTACTTTAGTATGTCATGTGTTGAAGCATAATTTTGTACTTTCATTTTTTCATCCTGATTTATAATATTGCTTGTAGCTAATAATTGTGTTTGAATGAGAACTAGAGATTTTAGATTCTTGAGATACTCAGGGTATCTCCCAATAGGAATTTCCATTTGTTATTGCCTTCACCAACACACCCTGATTTCATCTGATTTTAAATTTAGGGAACCTCATTTTCTCTAATTTTTAATCTTATCTCTCCTTATAAGAGGTTGGTTCATCTTCTTGGGGCACTCTATCTCATTTTAAAATTACATGGATGTGACCGATCATTTTTTGAGTGATTCACTGTTAAAATCTAGGTCTAAATTATAAACTATACACCTTAACACTTGGATTCAAAGACCACATCATAGACTTTCTCATTTTAAACTATTTGATTATACATAGTTCTTTTTAACCTTGAACATAAAGCATTCTTGTTTTAATATTACTGCTTAACCCTTTATTTCAATGTTTGAATTAAGTATGGCCTTTTATCTAACTCTTGAAGAGTCCTTACAATTAAAAACCCTTGGAAAAATTGACCCAAAGGAAACTTTTGCATGGCAAAGACTAAACTTTCTAATGTTCTATCTTGATATTTAGTCAATCTTTTGTAACTTGCACTTTTTTTTACAATTTTAGTAACTTAAGCCTTGAGTTGTAGCCTAAGGGGCCCTTTAAAGTAATTTTGTATACACTATGAACTTAGGGATTTGCTTTTAGAGTGTTTTGGCCTAAATACCTAGTGTTTTAGTAATTATTAATGACTAAGCCTTTAAAATTTCTAATTGTAAAAGCTTAGTCAAATTTTTATGGTCAGGACCCTTTGTATTAACTTAGGTTTTTTCCTTTAGTTTAAAGTATTTTCTTTAATTTAAATATCATTGTATTATTTTAGACTTTAGGATTTCTCATGTATATTTAGGCCCATGAAAATTCCTTTTCTAATTATTCTATTTTGTTTAACAACCCCCAAGCTTCTTGATAAATCGAATTCATCAATTGATGGATGTGCGTATTAATTCATGTCTGCCTAGTAGGTATAAAGGTTATAGTCAATAGTAAAAAAATTAGCCCTGATCCTTAAGGCCTCAGATGTCACCATGTGGTGATATCTCAGGATTGCAAGCCTTAGTGGACATCATCGAATATGTGAATCACCTCTTCATACCCTACCACGTCGTGACATCTCAGTATTCTAGGCCTAGAAGATTCAATACAAATAGTCAATGTTGAAGAACCCAAGGACAACATACAGGCATGATATAAATTCATAGACTAATAATTAGGTGACAAGTGGCACATTATGATTAGCAGTGATACTGATGAATGAGTAAAAGATGCATGTTTTGATTGATGCTCATAGATTTCTATATTAATTTTCATTACTTGTCTTGTACGTCGTACCCATTAAAGCGTATAATCGATAAAATGAAAGTATGGGAATTTTTTTAAAAATGGATGATAGACTTAAGCATTAAAATGAAAGTATGCACTTATAAAATTTCCCTATAAACTAATGGAATTTATTTTTAAAGTGAAAGAAAAATCCATAGAACAAGATCTCAGGGTAAAGTGTCATTCAACATAGTAAGGAAATCCTAGTTTCATTGAAATTTGAGTCTTCATGGTTATACAGAGTGCTACATCTATGTTTAGGTAGGTCTAACCACACTATAGCAAGAACTACGATCATAAAACCATTGGTGGGATTAAAATATTATCAAGTAACTTCAAAGAATAAACAAGTTGAGGTAATTTTGTTTGACAAAACCCATTAATCAAGATAATGGACTAAGCCTATAGGATTATATTCTTGGCCATTATAAGTCAAGGATAAACATGCACAAGTTATTAGGCAATATTTGATTTGTAAAAACTATTGTGGTAGTTAAAGGTTGAATGAGAAAGAAATTTGGTCAACTGATATCATGGACTTCCTCAGATAAAATGGGTAAAGCATTCAAATGAATGGAACTTAAATCCAATTGGCCTATTAGACATATGCACATAGATGACTATCTTATAAATTAGCAATCAATGATATTGCCCAAAATACATTTTTGAATGGATATCTAAGTGGAAAATGGACTTGGTTAAAAAATTAGTTGCATAATGAGTTTCAAATTAATATGATCTACTAATCAACAAGTTGCCTAGCCCATGAATGAAAAATGAAATAAGTAATAGGTGATCTAGTGGCCTATCAATTAAATTCATAAGTAGAATTTACTATCAAATAAGGGTGGTTCGGTAACCTATAACATACGCATTTAGTGAGGTAAAAAGTGATAAAAAGAGAGTTAGAATATTTAAAAGGAAGCAAAGAATTTGAATGAATAATAACATTTAAGGTAAAGGGTGGAACCTACATAACATTTGGGAGGCATTCACAAAATTACTAGCAGCATTTAAGTCCTTGGTAACTTATTATCTTCTTGACAATAGGATCTCAACTAATAGAGCCCATGAAGTGATTAATTCACCCACCTCTAGCATGGTCCTTGCCCTCATAATTGAATTTTTAGCTACTTTTGATAGGCAAGACATGGCCTCTACTTGAAATTTGTTTTGAATTGAGATCTCCTCTCTCCCATATGTAGGATTTCTAAGGATTTTTATAAATGCTAGCTATTTGTGAATTTTAAGAGAGACATAGAGAAACAAACAATTTCTTTTATTATTCTTTACATATTTCGAGATTAAATTTGTTTCTCTACTTTTTTTGAGTTTTGTTATTATAAAGGTGAAATCAGTTGTTGAATTATTTCATGGGCCTTAAAATTTGTTAATCAAAAGTAAAATCTTGCTATTTCAAGATTGTTGAGATTGTGTATTCATTTCCTATGCATGTGGTATGGTGGTTATGCTTTTAGCTTCTCACATTCAACCTCCCCAAACTCTTGTACCATTTTTAGCTAGAGTTTTGCTAGGTTTATATCAATTAAAGATTGGTTTAATGGATCTTATTCAATCATGCACTTTAGATTAATTTTCATGATAGCATGCTTTATTTTATCTTTATATCCCTACTCTTTTGTATTTTCTTTATGATCAGGTTAGTCTAGGAATAAAATCAACCTAAAAATGCATTTTTTATCTTAATTTTTGAATCTCTCCCATTATTGATAAATAAATGCTATATCTTAACATAAGGGAATTAATTAAACACATGTTTATACATTGTTAGATGAATGTATGTGATAAATCTATTTAAAAATCAACTGCTTAATTATTGTGATCATCTCATGAGTTAGGTTTCATTTAAGGCAAAGTGTTAAGTAAGTTTATGCAAGTCTACTTATTAAATCCTCTATAGGAGAGGAAACTAAAAACCTACAATCTCACCTAAAATTTATTAAAGTTTGATTTGTTTCAATCTTAGTTTATAAAATAGGGCCCTTGTTAGGAGGTCCACATAAACCAACTTAGTAAAGATAAACATACCAAGACCTAGTACATTTAGACCTTGGGGAAGCATTTTCTTCATAGGATCTTCTTTTCATGAGCAAAAGGGCCTAACAACCCCTCCCTATTTTTTATGTTCTAAAACATGGATCAAAAAACTCCTTGGAGGCTCAAAAGTTTCCTCCTCAAACTTAATGGTAGCTCATGTCAAAGATGTGTCCTTCCCACAAAATTTATAATATAATGTTTTACCCTAATTTGAATTAAAATGTTAGATTAATATAATTAAGATGAGACTTTGAATTAGAATTCATATTATAATATATGGAATTCAAGCATATATTTGAATGTAAATGATTAAAAATTGATTGTTTTGATTTGATTATGGCATATGCTAATTATGGAAACTACTAAGGAGATAATGATACTTAATTTTTATGGTTTACTATCTTACTAAGATTGTGTTCTATAAGTGAAAATTAGGGGTAATCATAATTTTGACCCACTCAATTTAGGAACTAATATGTTCCCTATGTTAGGTTGGTTCCAAAATATTAGGTCATTATCATAGGTTAATATTGACCTGTTGGTCAGAACTAACTTGTGAAGTATGTAAAATGACTATATGATCATTTATGACTATATTTACTTGCTTTGTGTTTGTGATACTAAGCCTAGATGATTTATATAGATTCAAAAGTTAGCTTCCTTTGCCTTGAAACCCTAGATGTGCTAGTGAGAGATGGAAACCTATAAAACTTAGGGAAGGGTGTTTCCTTGAGCTGACCCTAATCACCCTTATATGATGATTGGCTTCTACCTACATATCCAATAATCTAATGAGATAAATCATGCCACATTTAGTTCTCCCACCTAGTGTGATTATTAAATTGTACCCTTTCACTATGTGTATGCAACTAATGATTAGATTTTGAAATTGATAATGCTTAATTTACCCTAGATTTTGCATGCTTTAGACTTGGTTTATAATTGATCTTAGTGATGGTTATGCAAATTGAGAAGAATAGGATAAATTTTCTCAGTGTGCAATAGTGTATTGAAGTGTAATAGATACGTGTTAGATATATACCATATACCTTTTGAATGAGTCACTAATTTTTTTTATATAGGGATCCATTTAAATATGTCCTCACACCATTAACACACTAAGCTGATGGGCCAACCTTAAGGATGTGTTTGATTTTAAAAAATCTATTTTCTAGGAGGGATAGTTCTAACCAACGTAGATCATTATCAACTAGGGATAATAACCATAACTATCAAAACTGACCTATGTATAGATGGACTACTACAAGAGTCTGGAGATATCTAAGTAGGGTATTTATCATGTTTAAAATAAAAATTGAGGTCTTTTTAGGTGTATAATAGTAGAATAGAAGAGTTGACTCATAATATAAAATTAGAGTGTTAGAGGATGGTGAATTATGATTTTGTTTGGGTTCTCAAATCATGCATAGTAAATGTGTATCAAGCTTGTCACTGTCAAGTACAGAAGACTAGATTTTAGTATCTAAAAATTCCCCCCTTTATTTTAGTAATGTAGTTACTAGAGTAAAAGGATAAAATATACATAAGTGTGTATGACACACTTTAAATTTTGGGAGATGGATCCAAATGTGTAATTTTGCTCCATAGAAACCTTAATTAAGAATGAATGAATCAATGTCCATATTTGAAATCTAAAATTTGAGATTAAAAATTAAAAGATTGAGGGTTATATTTCATCTATGTCTTGGTTCAAACCATGTTACCTTTGTATATTTTTGGATATGTTGCTTCCTTATTGAATCATTAGAGAGTTGGGGATGATAATGCCCTCAAACTTGTGTAATTATGCATGACCCTAAGTTGGGAAGGCAATATGACCCAAACCTTGCGTATGTGGGTAAATTACATAATGTATTAACCCAGATAACTATGTAAGAAAAAGATAGAGAGAACCAATCAGGTAAGGTTCAAATCCAAAATAAAACATTGTGTAGTTAAATGAGAGAACCGATCAAGCAAGGTTTGCTTATAAATTAGTCAATCATTGTATATGGATTATAAAAGAAAATGTAATTTTTTTCTCTAATTATATCAAGATCGATCCATGGAAAAATAATAAATTATGATCACAATGGATTGAAAAATGTTTATACCCCATGATGTATGCAAGTTTTGATAAGTGTAAAGCATAATGGTAACCATTTGTTATTCAAATGTTACTATGTTGTATATGTGCATGAATGAGTATTATGCCCTTGAATCTGTATGTTGAATTTGAAAACATGTATCCTAAATGTAATGTGAATGTGTAACTATGAAACTTTTTTCATGTAAACTATTGTGCATAAGCCCATACATATACACTCAATTGTGTATAAATATGTGCTCAAATATTTTTAAAGCAAATACCTATGAATGGAATATGCCATTTTACTCTGTCTCAATGTGGTAATGTCTATAATTTATCTAAAACAATCTAATATTTGAACCATATGAATCTATGAAACTTGTACTCTATTTTGATTTTATGCTTATGTAGGCTTATGTCTCTAAGATAATCCCAATTCCCCCTTTTAAGATGAGGGATATATCATGTAAATCACTCATCTAAAAATAATAATGAATTATATCATTTAATATATAAATATGGCATCATGTGATAGCATTTGATCATGTGGATAATATGTCATCATAGTGATGTATGTAAAAATCAAGGCATGTATGTAACATATGGAATGAAAGGCATGTAAGTGTCATGTCTAGATAAATTTATCACTAAAACATATAGTATAGGTTTAACTAAAGAACAAAACATAATTACATTAAATGATATATATAGTGTTAACCTTATATGTTAGTAAACTCATAAAACTCAAGTGTTAGTCACACATAGGCCAAAGGGCCACTTACGAGGGACACGAAGATATCACAAAAAATCAAGTCTAAAGACCATATGCAAGAAGACATAAAAATGGCATAAACAAGGTATATCAATGGATGTCACAATAATAAATCCCAAGGCCCACACACAATATTCACTCACAAAGTAATATATCATGTAAAAGAGTAACAACATTAATGAAGTATAGAACAAGTAACTAGTCTACAACATCCATATGTATCAATGTCATATCATGATAAAATGGCATATAATATGTCCCTATGTAATAAATGAGTAATTTAAATTTTTTATATAAAAAATATAGGTGGATCAACATGGTACAAAGGTCATATAAAGATATAACATGTGATAGTGAAACATGTGGAATAAGATGCCCCAATGTGGCCACTGGGTGGAGGGAAAACAAACACATGTATGTATGTCTATGTATAACTTTTATTCCATGCATAACACTCAAATACCATGAAATTCATGTATGTATTTAAGTAACATACCATCTACAAAAACATGTAATAAATAACACATGTAAAATTTATAAACTACCCATCATATCATTCTTAAGTTTAAATATTTGAAAGTTTTTATTTTATTTTTTGTATTTTTGGAATATTTGAAATTTTAAAACTTTAACCAATGATGCACTTAATGGGAGGATAATGGAGGTGTTTGTATCATGTGGAGGAGGGATGTTTTGTCATGGATGGGATGTATCAACTAGGGATGAGTTAGAATTTGGTATAAAATCATATGGTGTACCATGTTTGTCAAACTCAATGCTCATAGAAATTGAGGGATGATGAATGACTCCATAAGGTTGAAGACTTTATGGTATCCATTGTGCAATAAGGGGGTCTCTTGTTTATTATGTTATCTATCGAACACATTTAACTATGTGAGGTACTAACTGAGTATGTGTTGTAAATATGGTTCCCTTTGTGACTTCTAAGTGACCCTCTAACACACTCAATGCAAAATATATAACTATATAGATGGATCCTATATATCTAAAAAATTAACCATGTATGTTGACCATGAATATGTATCATGTATGCCTCTTAATAATTATCATAAATATGTGTTTGAAAAAATCATGGTGGTGGTGGGGGTGAAGGAGGAGATATCATTAACTAAATGGTATTAACCACCATATTGAAATAAATGTATTTTAGGCATTGATCCACTATGGATGGAACTGCACAAAGTTTTTTCATCCATGGGCATCATAAAAACATGTTTAATACATCATTAATTTTTATTAATAGGGATGGCATGCCTAATATGGCTAATCCTACATGAATAATTAATAATATGCATCCCAATGTATTGTGTCTCTATCCATATAAACCTTTAACTAATTTTGTTATATCTTCTAAATCATGTTGTGTGTATCCAAGAGATTAGAGAAGTACCATCGGGAACACATTCTCACTTGAGTTTTTTTCAATCATAACACTATATATAGGTTGTTCTTGACTGAATATGTGCATGAATAATACATTAAAATCTAAATCATTGTTAACTATCATTTTGTTTTCAAATGTAACACAAGCCACTGATGTGGAATATTGTTGATTATACCAATGATAGTATCTATTGGATGACCATATGTAATTGGTAGAGGATGCACATAATATGCATGGTGTACCTATGTATTATCTTTGGTTTTTATTAACTTATGTTTAGTAAATGGATTAGTAAAAATATTCAAATTTTTATTTTCATTGTGTTGTAATTAGGATTTATTTATAGGGGTGTCCAATTCAATAATGTTATCATCAATAAGATCATGTATCTTGTGTCTTAACTTGAAGGATATATTCATTGAATGCCCCACAATCTGATGGTAATCATAATATGCATTTCTATCATGTTTCCTTATTCTAAGTATCCTTAGATCAATCTATTTTGTAGTAAGGAGTGTGAGAAAGGTTACATTAGTGTAACTTCTCTACAATCACATGGGGAGGTGACATCAATTATGACAAATGAGTCTTTGGTGGAGTTGTTAATTGTAATCAGTTCATTAGTTATGATATTATAATGACTATATTCATTGCCTCATTATTTTTATCACTTGGTTTGACCATATAATTTGGTTTGATTTGAGACTTCATTGTTGAATTTGTCACATGATTTGATGTATACTTCAGTTTGCTCAAAGAAATGAGCTTGAACTCTTTATCCCTCATTGTATGGCATAACTCATCAAATGATTTTAATATCTTGAATATGATTTAATCATGGAGTGATGGTAGTAAAATTTATTTAAAAATATCTTATAGTTCATTATTATCCATAACATTGGTCACCTTGGCTAACATGGTCTTGTATCAGAGCAAATAGTCACTAATTGGTTCATTGGATCCTTGCATTAACTTAGTAATTTGTGTATAGATTCTCATCAATGTTGATTGAAAAGTGTAATAATTATTATTTAACCAACGGGTTGAATTATCTCATATATTAAAGAGGGATAACATAAAACCATCTCAATGCAGTCTTTAAGACTCCTTGGAAATACATTGGTCAATAAATTATCATTTTATGCATAATCCAAGCAAGTTGCATGGATTGATTTAAGATGTTTTCAGGATCACTTTTACCTTAGTATAATTAGATATTAAGAGCTGAAAATTGTATAGGTAAATGGTATGGTGCAATCTCAAAATGTAATGGGTTATGGAGCAAGGCATGTTAATCCATGTTATGACTGGCTCTTGATGCACCTTGATCTAGTTACATCACCTTGGTATGAGAAATGGTAATAACTTGCTTAATGGAATGTGCATTAGGCAAGGTTTTTAATGGAATGTGTGTTTCGATCCTACATGAGGTGTATGTTACTATTGTATTAATAGGCATTGAACTATGTTAAAATCCTTATGATGCCCCCAGATTTTGGGTAGATGTCAGATGGGTCATGAAAGGTGTAAGCATGGGAAAGTTACCAATAGTAGTAGTATAAATACTTGATGTGGAGGTTTGAGCTAACTTTTTATTCTCATATCTTTCTATATATTACATAACATTAATCTAATGTGGATTCATATTAAAATAATCGATGAATATTGCATCTTCCAAGGCATTCTTTTGATCTAAAGTAATTGTATCATTAGTGTCAGTATTCATTAGTCCATCAATAAGGTGAGAAGGATGTGTTGTGTAATTTGTATTAGGAAGAGAAAAGGGAATCTTGAAAGCACTTTTGCATATAGTGGTAATAATATGCATCTTGTACTGGATGTTACAACAATAAGATTAAAGAAAGGCTTGGGAATAAAATGAAAATATAAAAAATCATTAATTGTGTTAACAAAATATGTTCATTCAACATGGTCCTGATTAGTTTGTATTATTATGGAAAAATCAAAAACCCTAAAGCCTAAATTTTAAACATTAAAAATATTAAACCCTAAGGGAAAACCTAGGATTTACATTATTCAATATGTGTACAGGTTCATCAATCTATTTTACCCTATTTTGGATTAATAGGTTAGATTAGTATTATTATGATATAAATTTGAAATATAATTTATATTATAAGATATGACATTCAATCATACATCTTAATGTAAATGATTGATAATTGATTCTCTTTATTTGATTAGGGCATATACTAAATATGGAAAGTACCAAGGAGATCATGATACTTAGTTTTTCTAGTTGAATATATGACTATAATTATGTTATACAAGTAAAACTTAGTGGTAATAATGAATATAATTCACTCAGTTCCACAGGATCAAGTTAGTACTGACTTGTTGGTCAGAATTAATTTATTGGTCAGAATTAACCTATGCATAAGTGTAACACGATGACTATATGATCATCTGTGACTATCTACTTTCCATGTGTTTATGATATTTAACCTTGATGATGCACACAAATTTATAAATCAGTCTCCTTTACTTTGAAATTCTAGATGTGCTTGTGAGACTACAAATCTAAAAAAATGGGGTAGTGTAATGGGATGAGTTAACCCCAATCACCCTCATCTAATGATTGATCATTGCCTACATATATAATACTCTAAATATGATAATTAAGTCACACATAGTTCTCCCACCTAATTTAATTATGTAATTTTTATCCTTCTATATGTGTATGTAACCAATGACTGGATATGGAACATGACAATGCTTACTTTAACCTCACTTTTGAGTGCTTTAGACTTCGTTTATGACTACTCCTAGTGATGGGTGTGTAAATTGGTGTTAAAATAAATACCTACACTATTGAATGGATATATATATGTAAAATGGTGATAAAGACATGGATACACAACATCATATATGAGTGGGAAAAAATTTCATAGAGATAATTACCCATGTTGATTTCATATATAAGAAATAATTTACCTAGTACAAATAACTTTTCTATCCTACTTATTCTCACAATATCTTCACATAACCAATTATTTAAATAATATTTTTAAATATGTATTAGAATACCTTGGGTTGATTTGAATTGTTATTTTACCATGTAAAATCATTTAGAAGTGGAATGAACCATTATAACCAACAGATTTAACCTCCCACCCAATGATAAGTTTTTATAACATATATTTTATCTTTTATTTATGTATAGTTTAAATCACGTATATAAATAATAAAATACATTATTATTTATTTATTTATTGATGTAATTCAATGTATTAATAACATTTATACCACTTAATCATTAATTGTTCCAACACTCCCCCTTAATGTTAAGTAGGGATACATGCCATATCCACCTTTACACAAAAAGATTTATACTTCGTAAACCATTTATGATGAGTTTAGGGTGCATTTAATATTTTAATTATTTAAAAACCTTCATCATGCCAATATCACCTTTTGAAACAAAATGAACTAATATTCATAAACTACTTAGAGTTAGTTTAGGCTAGCACGATTATGAGACTACATCTCATAGTTTATCATGAAAAATCTGTTGGGGATCAACCAACAATGATTACACTTATGAAAGCAATAAACACGGAAATAAATCAGATAGACAAGTAACTAGAATCAAATAATAGAAAGAACAAGAGATACAAGAAACCACCCTGAAAACTTGTATTAAACTCTTTACATAAGGAATACAATTGAAGAAACACCTTTCTTCCACACCTCTCTTAGATGCACAAGATCTCACACTAGATCTCTTTCCCTCAAGAGCTATCTCTCTCAAGTACAATCAATTCCAACAAGCCTGGATTGATTCAACACTCTGTACTATTCTTCAACATTACAATTGTCTACTTAGCTAAGAAGATCTAATCCTACATATAGAATTAGCAAACATATGCATGCACTTACAACCAACAGTTATGCCTCTTGAACAAAGGCTCTAAATACAATCTTGCTAATATTAGAGACACGGATTTAAGACTAAGACTTAAAATCATCATGAAAACTCTCACTGCTGTCCTCGGAAATAGATTCTGGACGCGCAGGAAACCGACATCGGTTCCTGCCTGCTTGCCTATGACCGACGTCGGCTGACTACCTACCGACGTCATCGTCTCCTGCACTACTCCTGACCGATGTCAGTCACTCCTGACCGACGCCGGTGACTATGTAGACCCGAAACCAAATAAGTACACACTTAGGTGAAGCTTTTAGGCTCCACATCCTAACAATATCCCACTTGGAGATAAACAACTGCACCAGTACCCGTACAACAACATCTTCTAGCTCCTCCATCTTCAACTCAATCATGAAGACCAACAGAAGCTGAATGAAGATTCAACTTCTCTTTAGTAACTGGCTTGGTTAACATATCCACAGGATTCCTATCTGTATGGATCTTCTCCAGCTTCAACTCACCATCTTCCAATACCTACCGTATGAAATGGTACCTTAGCTGTATGTGCTTTATTCTTGAATGAAAGGCTGAATTCTTAGCCAAATGGAATGCACTCTAACTATCACTATACAATCTGCAACTCTCATGCTCCCTTCCAAGCTCATCCATGAACCGTGTCATCCATATCATCTCTTTTCTAGCCTCTGTGACTGCAATATACTCTGCTTCTGTACTTGACAAGGCAACAACCTTCTGCAACTTAGATATCCAGCTAACCACCGTTCCACCTACAGTGAAAACATAACCTGTAGTTCTCCTCCTGCCATCCAAATCACCTACCATATCTGAACCTACATAACTATGTAGAGAAGTATCTGAACCTCCATAGCACAAATGCTTACTTCTGGTTCCTCTCAGATATCTAAGGATCCATTGAACTGCTTTCCAATGTTCCTTACCTGGATTGGCCATATACTTACTTATAACTCCCACTGCTTGGGCAATATCCAGTCTAGTACACACCATTGCATACATTAAACTCCCTACTACAGAAGAATATGGAACCTTACTCATGTACTCTACCTCATCATGTGAATTAGGACATTGTTCTTTACTCAACTTAAAATGTCCAGCCAAAGGTGTGCTTACCGGTTTAGCATCCTGCATATTGAACCGTTTCAACACCTTGTCCACATAATCTTCTTGAGACAATATCAACCTGTGATTCTTCCTGTCTCTCTTTATGCTCATGCCAAGGATTTTCTTTGCTACTCCCAAATCCTTCATAGCAAACGTTTGAGCTAATTTCACCTTAAGCTCAGAGATATCCTGCATGTGTGATCCTGCAACCAGCATGTCATCTACATACAACAATAGAATAATATATCTACCATTATCCAATCTCTTAAAATACACACAATGGTCAGATTGACACCTACTGTAGCCATGCTTAGTCATAAACCTGTCAAATTTTAAATACCATTGCCTAGGAGCTTGCTTGAGGCCATACAAGCTTTTCTTCAATCTGTACACTAACTTCTCCTTACCTTTGACCTCGAATCCTTCCAGCTGTTCCATGTATATTTCTTCATCCAAATCTCCATGAAGAAACGTTGTCTTAACATCTAGCTGCTCAAGATGCAAATCCTCAATAGTAACCAAAGATAGTATAGTCCATATAGAAGTCATTTTAACAACAGGAGAAAAAATCTCACCAAAGTCAATACCTAGTTTCTGTGCAAATCCTTTCACTACTAACCTGGCCTTATATCTCATCTTTCCATTCTCACCTTCTTTCAATCTTTAAGTCCATCTATTCTTCAGTGTCCTCTTTCCTGCTGGCAACTCAACCAAATCCCATGTCTGGTTCTCTCTTAAGTACTCCATTTCCTCTTTCATGCCTAGCTCCCACTGATCCTTGGACTCCACCTGTATTGCTTCTTCAAAACTTTCTGGTTCTCCACCATCAGTTAGCAATAGGTAAAATAATGAAGGAGAATATCAAATTGGAGGCTTACTTACTCTTTCTAACCTCCTGATGGGTGTCTGAGACTCGTCCACAACACGTTGTCCACCCAAATTATCTGACAGTGACCGACCTTGGTCACTTCCAGGTCTGTTACTAGCCGACGTTGGTTCTGCCTGACCGACGTCGGTTCCTGACCTACCGATGTCGGTCTCTATATGACCGACGTCAGTTCCTGTTCTGCTGACGCCGGTTCCTACCCTGCCGACGTCGGTCTTTGTGTTTTCCTGCAAGTGATTATTTCTTTTTCCCGTGAGCTCATTTTGGACTGTCACCTCGTCCAATTCTCCATTGCTGTGCCCATGTTGATTCAGCTTCCTCAGCTGATCACTGTACATCACTCTTTCATTGAAAACAACATCACGGCTCCTAATTACTTTGTTAGTTTCTAGATTCCATAATTTGAAACCAAAATCATCTGAGCCATAGCCAATAAATGTGCATCTCATAGACTTAGCATCCAGCTTTTTTCTATTTTCCTTGTCAATATGCACAAAGGCTTCACAACCAAAAACTTTGAGATATGAGAGATCTAACTTTTTACCTGTCCATGCCTCTTCTGGAATTCCACCATCCAGAGCTGTAGAGGGTCCTCTGTTAATCAGGTACACTGCAGTGTCAACAGCTTCTGCCCAAAACTGTAAGGGCAAGCCAGCATGCAATCTCATACACCTTGCATGCTCCATTATTGTCCTATTCATCCTTTCAATAATTCCATTCTGTTGAGGTGTCCTTGGAACCGTCCTTTGCCTACGGATTCCATTCATATAACAATAATCTCTGAACTTATGACTGCAGAACTCACCACCATTGTCAGATCTCATGCACTTCAATCTATTGCCTGTTTCATTCTCAACCATAGCTTTCCAAATCTTAAAAGTCTCAAATACATCAGATTTATTTTTAGTACAATAGATCCATACCTTCCTTGTAGCATCATCTACGAATGAAACATAGTACTGTGATCCTCTAATGGAAGCAACTTGAGCCGGTCCCCACACGTCTGTGTGAATAAGCTGCAACTTATGCCTCTTCCTAGTAGACCTAGTCTTTAGAAAACTAACCCTTTTATGTTTTCCAAATACACAGTGCTCACAAAACTCTAGATCTATGCCTTTTAAATCTGAAAGCATACCTTTGGACTTAAGAATTGGCATCCCCTTCTCACTCATGTGGCTAAGCCTTGAGTGCCACAATTTTACATCCACATCTGAAGTGGATAAAACAGAAGGAGAAATGTTAGTAACACAATTACACAAATAGAGAGTACCTAATCTCTTACCTCTGGCCATAACAAGTGCACCCTTGGTCACCTTCAAAGATTTTGCTGTGAGAGTTATAGTACAACCCTCATCCCCTAACTTTCCTGCAAAAATCAAATTTCTCTTCAAGCTAGGAACATGCATCACATCTCTCAACACCCATGTGTTGCCATTCTGCATTTTTAACTGCACTTTATCTTTGTCAATTATTTTGCAAGGCTCATCATCCCCTAAATACACTATTCCAAAATCTCCTTGGACATAGTTACTAAAGTATTCTCTATTAGGGGTAGCATGAAAAGATGCACCAGAATCTACAACCCAAGATTCTATATTATTGTGTAAAGATAAAATTAAAGCATCTTGTGCAAATCCTGCAACCTTTGCTTCTTCCTTTCCTTCGTGTTGATTGTCCTCCTTAGGCTTTGACCAGCAATCTCTGCTTATGTGCCCCATCTTTCCACAGTTCCAGCATTGTGGCTTCCTGCCATTCCTAGATTTGGATCTTCCTCTCACCTTAGACTTAGATCTTGATCTCGTTTTGCTCTTGTCTTTCTACCTCCCCCTGCTCTCAAAATTCAAAGCGTTCCCAGATGTCTCTTCTGTGCTTTTCCTGCGAATCTCCTCATTCAAGATAACACTAACAACATCCTCTACTTTCAAAATATGTGATGCAGATGCAGTATTACTAACTGCCATTACTAAGTTGTGCCAGCTTTCAGGCAAAGAACATAATATTAAAAGAGATTTTATTTCATCATCAAATACAATTTTTACTGAACTTAATTGGTTTACAATACCATTGAAATCATTCAAATGAGTAGAAACAGATCCACCTTCATTCATATGCAAATTAAATAACTGCTTCATAAGATATACCTTATTAGAAGCGGAGAGTTTTTCATACAAATTTGCTAAAGTAGTCATCAAATCTATCGTAGTTTTTGCCTGTGATAAATTAGATATCACAGTAGATGTTAGACTGAGTCTTATTGACCCCAGAGCCTTTCTATCAAGAACTTCCCAATCCTCATCATCCATGTCGGTGGGATTCTTTGCAATTCCACTTAATGGTAAGTATAAATCTTTCTGATACAGATAATCCTCTATCTGCATTCTCCAATGTTGATAGTTTTTGCCATTAAACATTTCCATTCTAAGCTTACTTTCTTCTGCCATTGCTTCTCCCACTCAAACAGAAATCTCTACAGAAACCCCTGTGAGTAACCTGTAATCAATACACACTACACAGATCTGAACCACCTGTTAGTGAACCTGAGCTCTGATACCACTTGTTGGATATCAAGCTCTAAACCTACAACCAAGGCTCTAATACCACTTGTTGGGGATCAACCAATAATGATTACACTTATGAAAGCAATAAACACGGAAATAAATCAGATAGACAAGTAACTAGAATCAAATAATAGCAAGAATAAGAGATACAAGAAACCACCCTGAAAACTTGTATTAAACTCTTTACAGAAGGAATACAATTGAATAAACACCTTTCTTCCACACCTCTCTTAGATGCACAAGATCTCACACTAGATCTCTTTCCCTCAAGAGTTGTCTCTCTCAAGTACAATCAATTCCAACAAGCCTGGATTGATTCAACACTCTGTACTATTCTTCAACATTACAATTGTCTACTTAGCTAAGAAGATCTAATCCTACATATAGAATTAGCAAACATATGCATGCACTTACAACCAACAGTTATGCCTCTTGAACAAAGGCTCTAAATACAGTCTTGCTAATATTAGAGACGTGGATTTAAGACTAAGACTTAAACTCATCATGCAAACTCTCACTGCTGTCCTCGGAAATAGATTCTGGACGCGCAAGAAACCGACATCGGTTCCTGCCTGCTTGCCTATGACCGACGTCGGCCGACTACCTGCCGATGACGTCGTCTCCTGCACTGCTCCTGACCGACGTCAGTTGCTCCTGACTGACGCCGATGACTGTGTAGACCCGAAACCAAATAAGTGCACACTTAGGTGAAGCTTTTAGGCTCCACATCCTAACAAAATCAACCAAGTATTTTAGAAGTCTTTTATAACATAGTAACCTCCATTATAATATATGATTTTAATTATTGGATCCACTATAGACTCATAAATGGCTAAGTTTACCAAAATCACATAAAGTGACTTATTAAAATATTTTTATAATTTGATAAGAAGTATAGATAATAATAAATAAATGCATGGTCATTAGAACATGATATTGTCATGTACACTCCCACTAAATGACAACTTTGGGAGTCCAAACATTGTATGAAACTTAAAAAAAATTTGTAGCACCAAAAAGTTTGTGAAGATATATTCCACTTATTCATTTGTAAGACAAAACTAGATATTAATATCACCATTGAAGACTTTCTTTCAAATAAAATACACATGAATTTCAATATACTTAGTTATTTGATGTTGCACTTAATTTTTTGTTAGAGATATACAAATTTGATTATCACAAAGAATGGTGGTACTCTAAGAAACATCTAAATGGAGTTATTCTAATAACCTTCACATCCACATGGATTCTTTATCAACTTTCATAACACTTATATATTCCACTTATGTAGAAGAGATATAAACAATAGGTTATTTTTTGTTGTTCCAAGTGATAATAGCTACACCAAACTTAAATACATATCCAAAAGTAGAATTATGATTTATAATATCACTAACATGTTCAACATCACAATAACAATATAAATTAGCATTATCATTGGAAGATAATGTAAACCAAAATTTACAATTATTTTGATATATTAAAGTATCTATTTTTATAATTTTTAATTATCCAATTATATATATTTCAAGAATCTGGAAGTAACACCTATAATAAATAAAATATCTAGCCTAATAATAGTTAGATTAATCATACTATCAACTAGTTGTATGAATACATTGGGGTTAGCTTTGTCACAAACAAATTTTAGATCTTGCTTGACACCAACTTCAATAGGGGTAGATGTAGGCTTATAGTCAAGCATATTAAATTTAAAAATAAGGTTATGTGCATATTGAGAATGAAATACAATAATTAAATTTTTATCTTGAAATGTAACCAATCTTAGAAAATGATAAAGAATATATAGATCAATTATTTCAAAAAATTGGCGTAGTTTATCTTTATATTTACTAATTAAACTAATTTGATTTCTAGTAATAAGAACATTAACATATAATACAATTAAGATAAAATGACTACTTTTTACTTTTAAAAATATATCTTTATCAGAATAGTAGTTAGATAGACCTAATTCTTTAAAATAACTATTTGATTTTAGAATACCAAGCTTGAGGATATTATTTTAAACCATAAGATATTTATTTTACTTGCAAGCATAATGTTTTTTATTAGATTTAGTGACACCTTTAGGTTGATTCATGTAGATTTAATCTTCTATAACACCATTAAAGGCACTATTGGCATCCATTTGGTGTATAATCTAATCACTTTGAGTTAAAAAGGTAATAAACAATCTAATAGTACTCATTTTTATTACATCAAAGGTTTCATGATAGTCAATCTTGAGTTTTTGAGCACAACCACAATTAACTAATCTATCTTTGAATTTATCAATTTTACCAATTAAATTATATATAATTTTAAAAAACCACCTAAGACCAACAATATACCTTTTATGTGAAGGTGGGACAAGACCCCAATTCTAGTTTTATTTAATACTTTATGTTCATCCTACATATCAACTTTTGATCTATCATCTTGAACAGCTTCCTTGAGATATTGAGGTTCATATTCATACATAGTCATGAAAGTATGATGAGTATGTTGACTCCTAGTTAATTTTTTAATATTATAGAGATTAGATTACTGAATTAGGAATTTAGTGCATTTAGGTCTTTTAGATTGAACATGAAATGGAGAAGCCTTCCCTTCAGACTCTAAGTTATCTAAAATTGAATCAACATCCTCTAAGGCATATGTTTCTTCATAAGGATTAAAAGAAGATTCAGGTTCATTGAAAGAAGTAATTTGAGGGGATTTCATAGAAGGATCACAAAAACATTTCTCAAAGATTTGGACATTCATAATTTCAATGATTTATCATTTAGATAGATTATAGACTCTTAATCCTTTAGTTTTTACTCCATAACCTATAAAAATTCAAGAATACGAGATAGGATCATGTTTCTTTCTTTTTGCTTTATGAATAAAGATGGAAGCATGACTACAAAATATCCTAAGGTGATTAACACTCAGTTTCTTATTAGACCACAATTTTAAGGGTGTAGATAGATGCAAATATTTAGTAGGGACTCTATTTAGAGTATGAACTAAAATATTAATGGCTTTATCACACAAGAATTTAGGAACATTTAGATAATGCAACATTGCTCTAGCTATTTTGAGGATGGTTTAGTTTTTCTTTTTAGCAATTCCATTTTTTTATTGGGAATAGGGAGTTATTAAGAGCTCTTTCTATACCATAATTAATTAAAAATAAATCAAATTAGTTACTAATGTATTCGCATCCATTATCAATTCTTAATCTTTAAAGTAAAAAAGAAGAAGAATTTTCAACTAAAGCTTTAATTTTTTTGAATTAAATAACACTTTAGAATTATTTTTAATATAATAAGACCATATCAACCTAGACTAATCATCAATGGAAGTAACAACCTATAAATAACTATTAATATATGCAAATTTTATAGGTCCTATAACAGTACTATGAATAAGCTCTATTGTATGAGATGAGTTAGCATCATGACTTTTTTCAAAAGGTTTAATGTGTTGCTTACCACATAAGTAATTCTCAAAAGTTTCATGATGAGAAAAAATAGAAAGAAGACTAACCAAAATATCATGATGAGATATATCATATAAACTTATAAAATTATCATGATTTACTTTTTCATGCCACAATTGAGATTCATTTCTACTTTACGATGAAGGCAATATGAAGAAGAAGTAGAAAACATGTATAAACCATTTTGTTGAATTTATTTAGAAATCAGAGAACCAAATTGATTCTTTATAGGCCATTTATCTTTAATAAAAATTACTATGAAATCATCATTTATAATCTAATAATAGGATAACAAATTTTCTTCAGTTTAGGAACATAGAAAACATCATTTATGACTACACTTGTAAATATAGCTTTTTCATGTTTAGTAGCTTCTAGAAATAAATTATCACCTAAAAAAATCATTTCAAATATACCTTAGTGTCAGATAAAATATTTGATAAATATTTCATATGATGCGATGCACCACTATCTAAAATCCATTCATTTTCATTAGAAGAAAATAAGGCAACATATAGTGCAATAGTGTTAGAATTTTGTTCCTAGTTGTTGTTTTGGTTTTGATTTTAATTTTTATTTTGATTGTTATTAAAAAAATTATTCCCTTTGTTATTTTTTTAAGTTTTATTATTAGATTTGATTTTTTAACAGTTTTCTCTTTTATTTCCAATTTATCACATTTATTATAATTTCTATTAAATTTGACTTTATGATTTTTATTACTAGATTTCTTGTTCCTATTTTTATCATTGGTAGGTTTATATTTTTAATTTCTAGTGTTTTCAAGAATATTATAAGTGCGAGAATTGACCAAGTAACATTTGCTTTAAAATCAAAATTTGCCATCACTTATTCTTCTTGAATAAGAAGATTAAGGATAGTGAGGTCAAAGATGTCTTACTCTATTTAATATTTAGAATTAAGAATGAAAATGAATTGATAAAATTTTCATGAATATTTAACTAAATAATGAAATAAAAAATCTTATCTTGAATAATATTACAATCACAACCATCTAACTGAGATTTGATATTTTTTATTTTTACAAGAAAATTAACTACTTTTTCATCACCTTTCATAGGAGCAGTAAGCAGTTCAAGAATGAGTTTAATATTTTTTTAGAGATGAGTGCCCTCATGCATAGATTCAAGGAGCTTACATACATCTTTGGGTGACTTGATTTTTGATATGGATTAATAAGTCATCCTTTACACTCTTCAAAATTATTGACATGGCTTCTTGTGATTTTTATTGAAACATATTAGTAACTTCAATTATGATGTCTCCCTCACGAGGATTTCAATCCTGAAACTAATGTTCCATGGTTATTGAGCCATGAATTCAACATTAATACATATTTAAAAAAAATTATAATTAGACCCATTTAATATTTGTGACTTATCAAACACAAAATTGAAAAAATTTATAACTTCCCTTCAAAGTTCAACACTGACTAGTTTGAGTTTTACACTAAAACAAAACTTAAAAAGGTTTTAAAAATAAACTTGTTAATGTGATTTTATACTTTGTTTATAATAAAATAGATATTTTAGTGTATAAAAATAATAATTGTTTAATTATATGCAAAACAATTGAGAACAATGTGAAAATGGAAAAATAATGTGAAAAATGTGAAACTTATTCTCTCTATAAAGGAAAAAGACTATGAACTTCCTTCTCTCTATACATAAAAGATATAAGAGATAGATGCAAGAACCACCATGGTCTAACAAGAGACCAAAACTATAAGCAATAACTTTGTATCTATGAATAACACTCAAGTAAAAGAGGATTGGAATATAATTACTATTTAGAAAGAAAATACAAAAGGCTCTCTCACAAGATGATTAATGTTGATCATTCAATGATTGTACAAGTACATCAGTGCCAATAAATAGGCACAAGAAAAAGTGGGAGAAAAATATAGAGACATGTAATCTTAGAATGTTCATGCAACACTTTTCATATGAAGAAGCTTCTATCTATCTAGAATATGCCAAGAGATAAGATAGAAAACTAAGAGCCTCAAATTTGTTGTGTGATAAGTGTCATGAAAATATTTAGTGCACTTATTTATTTTTTACACATAATAATTATTATTAATTTATTAATTTGAGGTTAACTAAACTACAGTCTAGTCTAATACCTTAATACCTCTCATAAGCAAATAATTATGGAGGAATAAAAGATGGGTGTCAGCTTCTAGGCCATGTTAGGTACCCATGTAAAACATAAGAAATAAGAAAGATAAGAGATCAAAAGGAAGGAAACACTTCACCCCAAGTCCCCACAAGGACAACATCATTCAACCCAATTAAGGTTTGTAACTAAACATAATGCAAAGAAGCCAAGGGTTTAGTAAATATGTTCTCAACATGCTTAATAGTAAGCATGAACTCCAAAGAGATAACTCCAGCCTAGATCAACTGATGAATTGAGTGCATATGTATATTGATATGTTTAGTATGATGATGATGCTCGATAGGATTGTGAGAGATATAAATAACACTTTAGGTGTCACACCAAATAGTATTAGGGTAATGTTATGGAAAACTAAATACGTCCAATAACTATCAAAGCTATAGTGCCTCCTGAATAGATCTGACAGCTTCATGATACTCAATCTCAGTAGATGACAAAGTAATATTAGTTTACTTCTTGCATAACCATTGTTGGAAATATTGTCATTGATGGCAAAGGTTTATTATTATTGGTGATAAAGGGTCCATTGCATTTAATTTTGTTTATCTTGGCTAATATGAGTTAATATTTATTTAATATTAACGAATATATTTTTTGTTGCATATGAGACAAAATAAGGTCCCGTGGAGAAGTCTAAGAGTCACGGGATAAAGACAAAAGAAGGATGGGATGCATTTTCCCATGAAGAGTCATCTTGGGGAATACCAAGAGTCACCAAGTGAAGACAAAAGAGTAAAGGTGCAATTTCTCATGAAGGGACACTTTGAGGAATACGAAGAGTCATCAAAGATAAGGAAAAAAGTGGGAAGGACATTTTTGGTCATGAAGGGTCACCACATGACTTTTCAAATGCTTGGATATGAAGGGTCATCCAAGATTGGCACCATTTTCCATGAGGATTGAAAGTTCACAAAAGGGGAAGGCCAAAGGTCATTTGCAAAGCTACAAATAAAGGCTTGAGTAGCCATTTTTAATGTGGAAGTGAGAGGTTGATTTGATATTGTAATATCTAGCTTAGAAGAGCAATTCTGAGAGATGAATATGATTTGTATTCGTTATATCTAGCTTAGAAGAGCAAAGGTGAGAGAGAGGAAGGAGATGTTGTATTGATCTATCATTTATTGAGATAGCAACATTGAGAGATAGGTGTGTGGTATACACAGAGGGGTTGGTGCTCATGTGGGTTGGTGCTCATGAATTATTGCCTGGTTGGTGCTCGACAAAGGGGTTGGTGCTCCTATGGGTTGGTGCTCATGAATTGTTGTTGGGTTGGTGCTCGGAAAAGGGGTTGGTGCTCTTATGGGTTGGTGCTCATGAATTGTTGCTGGGTTGGTGCTCAGTAAAGGGGTTGGTGCTCTTGTGGGTTGGTGCTCATGAATAGGTGCAGGGTTGGCGCTCGGTAAAGGGGTTTGAAGCTCCTGTCGGTTGGTGCTCATAAATTATAGCTGAGGTTTGTACTTGGTAAATGGGTGTGGTGATCCTGTGGGGTTGTTCTCATGAATATATTTGAGATTGATTCTCCATGGTTTTTCCCACATTGGGTTTCCACATTATATCTGGTGTGTCTCTCTGTCTTGTGTGATGTTTATTGTTTGATTTTTATTGCATATCTTGAATGTTTGATTAAGTGGAATTTGAGAAAGGGAAAGTTTTATAAGATATATAATATACTGATTCACCACCCCCCTCTCAGTATATTGCATGCTTAACAATTAGTATCAGAGCAGGTTCTTTCAGAAAGGGTTTAACAGCTTGAAGGTAGATCAAAGGAAAAGCACAGATGGCAAAGCAGCTAAAGAAGGAGAATCAAGAGTTGAAATATGTGGTTGAGGCTCTTAAGGAAAAGGTGTGTATCTTGGATTCTAAGTTGGCTATAGAAGTAAAAGAAAATAAGATATTTATTCAGGATCTTGAGAATCAGTTAGAGGTTGCAATTTTAATTTTAACATCAAAAGAAGAAGAGTGTAATCAATTGAAGGTTGAGTTAGATTCTTTAAAGGATAACCATGGGAAGTTTTTAATCAAGGTTGAGAAATATCATGAAATATCAATCCAAGGAAAGAAGGATGCAGGTTTTGAAGGCAAGTCAAAGAAGTCAATCAGGCCGCCCAATGCTTTCAAGTTCTCAAATTTTTTTCATGGCCATTGTTTTGTTTGTCATCATGTTGGTCATAGGGCAAGATATTGTATGAGGAGAAGCAATCAGTCAAAAGGAGATCCCAGTCACATTCAAGAAAAAGGTATGAGAAATATTGTTTGCTTTTGTTGTCATGAGGTTGGCCATATTGCTAGATTATGCCAAAATAAAGTAAAGAGATATTAAAAGTATGTCAAAGGTTACAGAGCCCCTAAAAGATATGAGAAGAGTCAAATTAAGGTTTAGAGACCTAAAATAGTAAAGGTTGATCAGGTTGAGTTCAAGAATGAAAATGAATTACTTGCTATAGTAGATAAAGAATCAGATAAGAAGGATTGTAAAAAATCTCTTGTTACATTTGAGCATGAGCTTTGTCAAGATAAGAAAGTTGCAAAAGTTGAGAAAATGAAAAACATCATAAATGATAAGGTTAGTAGGGAAAAAAGGTTAGACATGCTTAAACAAATTCTAAAAGAAAAACACAAGAAGATCAAGGAAGAAACAAAGGAGATGTGGGAATCTCCTGAGATTTGTTTCTAGAACCCTATTGTGTGGGGTGTCTCTTCTAGGATTCAAGGAGACACTTTTAAAAATTGAAGCATGGTGGATGCTATTGGATCTTGGTTATGTTGCATGACAAGAAGGTGAGCTGGAAAATTAATTTATCTTTTGAGAGAATATATTTTTGAAGAAAATTTTGCATTAGTATTATGGTTTGAGGCTATTAAAATGATTCTTGCATATGCATTTTTTTAAATGATTATGGTCATAAGAAATTAGAATGTTGAAAAAGAGCTAACAGTTTCAGAAAGAAGGAAAAGAATACTCATGTAGATTCAATGAATAAGGATCAAAGTTTCAAAGCTCCATTCATCAGGAAGAAGGTTTAGATATGTTCATGGCAGAAGTAACAACCTAAAGATTCTATGTTGGTGCAAATAGCTTTACATGTAAGAAATAAAGATCAGACATGGTTTGTTGATAGTGAATGTTCAAGGCATATGACAAGAGATAAAAGCAAAGAAGATCAATGATGGCATAGTGAAATTTGAAGATAAAACCACTACCAGGATAGCCAAAAAAGGTATCTTAAGTCTGGATATTAGTAGAGCCAAAGCTAAGAATGTTTTGTAAGCATAATCTATTGAGTGTAAGTCAAATATGTGATCAACAATACACCTTAAAGTTTCATGTGGAATGTTTTGAGATTAGAAGGAAATATTCAAATAAGTTTATTGCAAATTCTCAAAGGACAGGTAAAGATTTATATGCATTATCAGATATCTTCTCAAAGATTAGTGAGAGGAGTTGGGAGTAATTTCTATTACTTCCTGCCATTGATGTTCAGCATCAAGTGAGGGGGAGCTAAGTGTTAGCTCCAGGGAGGCCCTTTGCCATTAATGTCAAAGGGGGATAATAATAGGTATAGGTACAAGTGCAAAAAAAGGTACAAGGAACAAGTACAAGTTACTACAGTAAGGGGGAGTTATTGTATGTTTTCAGATGATAGTATGTGCAGGTGATAGGATGTGGTAGTTTCAGGATTGAGGTTGCCATCAATGACAAAGGGGGAGATTGTTGGAAATATTGTCATTGATGTCAAAGGTTTAGTATTATTGGTGATAAACGCCCCATTGCATTTAATGTTGTTTATCTTGGCTAATATGAGTTAATATTTATTTAATATTAACGAATATATTTTTGGATGTATATGAGACAAAATAAGGGCCCATGGAGAAGTTGAAGAGTCACGGGATAAAGACAAAAGAAGGATGGGACCCATTTTCCCATGAAGAGTCATCTTGGGGAATACCAAGAGTCACCAAGTGAAGATAAAAGAGTAAAGGTGTAATTTCTCATGAAGGGACACTTTGAGGAATACGAAGAGTCACCAAAGATAAGGACAAAAGTGGGAAGGACGTTTTTGGTCATGAAGGGTCACCACATGACTTTTCAAATGCTTGGATATGAAGGGTCATCCAAGATTGGCACCATTTTCCATCAGGATTGAAAGGTCACAAAAGGGGAAGGCCAAAGGTCATTTGGAAAGCTATAAATAAAGGCTTGAGTAGCCATTTGTAATGTGGAAGTGAGAGGTTGATTTGATATTGTAATATCTAGCTTAGAAGAGCAATTGTGAGAGATGAATATTATTTGTATTTGTTATATCTAGCTGAGAAGAGCAAAGGTGAGAGAGAGGAAGGAGATGTTGTATTAATCTATCATTTGTTGAGATAACAACATTGAGAGATAGGTGTGTGGTATACACAAATGGGTTGGTGCTCCTATGGGTTGGTGCTCACGAATTGTTGCTAGGTTGGTGCTCGACAAAGGGGTTGGTGCTCATGAATTTTTGTTGGGTTGGTGCTCGGCAAAGGGGTTGGTGTTCCTGTGAGTTGGTGCTCACTAATTGTTGTTGGATTGGTGTTTGGAAAAGGGGTTGGTACTCTTGTGGGTTGGTGCTCACGAATAGGTGCTGGGTTGGTGCTCGACAAAGGGGTTTAAAGCTCCTGTGGGTTGGTGCTCACAAATTATAGCTGAGGTTTGTACTTGGAAAAGGGGTATGGTGCTCCTGTGGGGTTGTTCTCATGAATATATTTGAGATTGATTCTCTATGGTTTTTCCCACATTGGGTTTCCACATTATATCTGGTGTCTCTCTTTGTCTTGTGTGATGTTTATTGTTTGATTTTTATTGCATATCTTGAATGTTTGATTAAATAGAATTTGATAAAGGGAAAGTTTTATAAGATATATAATATACTGATTCACCCCCCCCTCTCAGTATATTCCGTGCTTAACAACCATGCAATTGGATTTGAACCAAGTGTATAAAAAAATCAAAACTAGATTTGTGTATATCAACATCATTCACCCAATCTATGTCATTATAATCCACAATAAAGAATAAATAAATAATATGTTGAGAGAGTGTGAGATAATGTGAAGCTAATCTAATGCTTTTGTGATGTAGTGAATGTCCATGAATTAAGTGATTTCACATTTCCATTCAAAGAATGAGCAAGAATCAATGTTTTGTGCTAGTTAAATATGGCTTTCAATGCTTCCATCTTAAAATAAGGAGACTCAAAATGATTGGTCGCACCATAATAGTTTTAGGTTCCTTAATTCTTATTTTTTTGCCACTATTTTTCAGGCTTAGGGGTTTTCGTTTACTTAAAGGATACAATAATTTTTGAATTTTTAGATGGTTTGGTAAATGTAAAACTATATATATGTATAATAACGTCTTGTGATAAGTCCAATTACATTACATTTATGGGTTATTAGTGGTTGTTATGGGAATATCCATATTGGTTAGGATTCCACCAAAGGCAATATGGAGATCTATTTTAAGCATGGTAAATTTTGAAGTTACAACTATGGGAAATAGTACCTATAAGTTTTTGTAATGAATATAATAGAAGGCTTGATGATTATGTTAATTTTGATATGTATGCAAGCAATAGAATACTGAATGTTATCCTCATAAATATTTCACACAACATTTTGACAAAATTAGACATCAATTTACGTGGTTTTTCTTTGTTATAATCTCTGATAGTAGAGATTTTAATGTAAATTCTAAATATTAGTGCTCTTTACTGGTATAATCATAGAGGTTCCTATGTTCTAATGTTTGTTTCCTTCAGTTATTTGGATTTATCTATTTATTTGTATGTAAGTAGTTCCATCATGTATTGAACCTTTAGATTAGTATATTTCTCTGTGATAAACCTTGTTATGGATTCCAAGTCTTGATTAAACCTTTATGTAAGATTTTTGAGTCATTGTGTGCACCCTATACTTGTAATTAGCATGCTCTGGTGAAACCTAAGAACCTCTAATAACAATAGTGTGATGAGTGTGGAAATGTTGCGATGGTTACCAACCCAAAGAAAGGTGTAGAGTTGGTTAGACCATAAAATTTTGGAATTCACATAGAAATAAGGTTGAATAATTAGGTGTACATCAAGGTAAATTATACATGAACACCTTTACAGTGAAATCTATGAGATCTTCTAGTATTAATTACAAAGCTTACTAGTTGATTAGTTAGCTCAGATTAGATATCACTATTTTCAACCATGAACTAGTGACATTATTATGTGGACCAAGGAGAAGATATAATAATTGTAGAATCTAGAGATAAATTAGACTTATGTGGTTGATCATTAGATAATTACCACTATTGATGTATGTATCATTGATTATTCCTTTGATGTAGTAAAGGATTAGTTTTTGAGAGGAATCAGAGGAAAATTTATATAGTAACTTTTGATACTAATCAAAATGTTGGCTATTGTGAAGGCCATGGTGCCCACTCCTACTAATATGGAGTAGTTGCTTTGGGTGTATGGGGATGTGTGTGAGATAGGGGAGAATGAATCAAATATGAAAAGATAGATCTTGAACCTGAGTCTGACATGGAGAATCCAGAGGAGAAGGATGAAAAAGACTCTGGAGTTAGAAAGAGAATTGAAACAATAGAGGAGATATAATAGATATAGTACACTTCAAGTAACTATGAATATAAGGAGTAGTAGTAGCATTGATGATTTGGATGACAGAAGATGACAAGGAGAAGGTTATGAAAAAGAAAAACAAAATGAGGAGCCCAGGATAAGTAGATATAGAGGGAGAGTAAGTGATGAAGGTCTAGCATGGATAAAAAGAGAAGGTAGTAGTATAGAAGTAGAATAAATGAGTAAAAGTTAATAGTTTCTAGAAGGGGCATTCCAAAAAGAACATCAAGGATTACCGTACAGTTGTATACATAGTATAGTTTCAAGTTTCAAGATATACATCTTTGGAGGTAAGGATCATCTCCCAAGGAATCACACATCCCTAGAGTCTATATTTTTTTGAAATCATAGTAATTCCCCTACAATGTTATATAATGACACTTGGCAAGGACCAATTACAAAAAAAGTTTATATAAAAACTCTAGAACTATAAAAGTTTGTATATCTTGAAGTTGCATATAATTTCTTAGACCAATAGAAGAAGAACATCATAATATTGCTTGCTACAGTAACAGGTCCCCTAATCCTTGCACAAGATAAGGATTTCATTACATAGCTCTATATTTTTAAATTATAGGAAGGAAATGATAGAGATATATATGCAACCTTTACATCCATAGAATCAAAAGAGACCACACATATTATACTAGATCAAGATTCATCCCAAAGTGCATATAAATCTTCAAAACCATAACCATCATTGACATCAGCAATTAATCAATTATGATATCTGAGGAAACCCTATTATGGGAATGCAATTAGTTAAATTTATACATCTGACTCCCTATGATGGGTCTATAGACCATGAATAGTACCTACTTAGTTATGATATCTGAGGAAACCCTATTATGGGAATGCAATTAGTTAAATTTATACATCTGACTCCCTATGATGGGTCTGTAGACCATGAATAGTACCTACTTACATGTGACATGAAATGGAAGGAAAAAGCAATCACTGAAAAAAATATCAATAAGTTTTAATTGATTGGTGCTTTGGGTGGACGTGTACTACAGTTCATATTTCATAAAAATATAGATAGAGTATCCCTAGATGATGTTAAGAATTGGCTCATCACAGAATTTAAGGTCAAAAATAGTTCAAGCTAAATGATCCAAAATTTGAAGGAAATCTGATAAGGACCTTAGGATACTATTGGTGACTATGATCACATATTTTGTGACATCATGGATAAGGTAAAAAAATTGAAGATAAATATAAAGCCACTTGGTTTGTGTAAGGTTTAAGACCAAAGATTAGATTTGTTATGGATCAAACTCAATTTTTAGCTAAATTTGATGCTAGAGATATTGCAATTTAGGTATAACAGATTTGAGAGTATGGTGATGTAGCTACACCATCATGTAAGGTACAAAGTACCTTGAAAAATTATTTTGACCAGATTGGATTAGTTTCAAGGAATGGTTGAGATACACAAGTTAGATATCTGGTGCATAGAGTGTGGAAAATAAGGGCACCAGTAAATGAATGCCCCTAGGTTAAGATAGAGTTTTGTGAGATATGTAGAGTGGTAAGGCATGCAACCTTGTAGTGTCATATTTTACAATAGTACATAAAAACTCCATAGAACATGCATTGTAAATTATGTAAGTCCCCTACACATGATGACAAGGATTGTCATGCACTCTAGGGATTAAAGGAGGATATAACTAAGAATGTATATATGATTATTCTGTATAAAGACATAGTTTCACCATAGGCTACTCCTACATTAGGGAGCATCATACCAAGTCAGAATCCCTTGATGACACTTTTAGTTCCTAAAGCACAATAACAACATTTGACAATAGAAAGTTCCCAACCTTTTACACACAACTAGAATATTACCTCACAAAACTTTCCACAATCAATTATGACCTACCCATATCAAGATCTATGGAATCCTTTGATTCCTCAAGTGCAACAATCCAGATGGTCTATAAATACACCCCAGTCATAAGTGACTAGATTTAATAAATATCCACAACATCAAGGATGGAATGAACCCCATAATAATAGAAGTTTTTGGCAACCAAAATAGCAAGTTGGATGAGAATTTTAAGGGAATAGAGGAGGATACAAAGTTGGATACCAAGGTGGTATGCAAGGAGGAAAAGGAAACAATGGGCCTAGACAACCCATCTATTGTTATCTTTGTAGATAACTAAACCATGTGTAGAGAAATTATGATGAAAATCCTTAGATATAACCTTACTTCACATACTATAGAGTGACAGAGTAGCATAATATAGAATATTATCCATTGTTAGAAATATAATGGATGGAGAGACCTATTATAAATTTTAATATGATTCATGTGTATTTAAAGGAGGATGCTACATTACAAGAAGTAATTAGACAACAACATGTAGAATGGGGATTACCTCCATTGGAAAGCCTCAAGACTTGGGTATTAAAAATACATATCCATACCGATACCCTAAACCTCCTAATAAAAAGGACCTGATGTATAAAGTTTAATAGATTTTGAATATAATTCAGCATCAAGGGATAAATGGAGGGGTTGATGCTGCTCTTGACGCACATATGTACAGGAAAATAGTGCATATACTAAGATAAGATGGGGTTGTCATTGTGTTAATATATTTGATGATACTCCTCATTGTGATACATAATTATTATATCTCTTAGAACATCATGAATATGCTCCATAACCTATTGAAATGTGTGCAAAAAGGCTAACAATAAATTGATAAGTTGGTTTGGTTTGTAAAGACTAAGAAACCTTTGGACATTGATGCAAGAATGGGAATGTAATTAGATGGATATGGCATACCCAATGTTTTATTTGATTTTGAAATTACTATAAATATGATCCCTAGATCCACTTAGGAAGCCTTAGGAAGAACTGCATTAAGTTATAGCCATGTCACACTCAGGCTTGTGGACTATGGTAGGGTCAAACCAATTAGTTGCCTAGAAGATGTCAAAATCAAAATAATAGAACTCAGTCTATAAGGTAATTTTAAATTTATTGATATGAATATAGATGAGACTCACTACCCTACTCTTATAGTGAATAAGTGGGCCTGTGATGGGTGTATGACTATTAACACAATCATGAATTAATTGGAGTCTCATCAAGATGACAAGATCATTGTCATTCCTCTAAACAAGATTGAGTTCAAACCTTATTAATGTCACTCAATTTTTCACCCTTAGATAGGTTTTTAAATCCTTCTCCATATTGAGTGAAACATTGGATTACCTCTAGGCATGCGGGTTATTTATAGTAGAGGTAAACCTCTAGATTTAAGGGCTAGCTCTTTAGATTAGTCTTTAATATATTATCACATTTACTACTTGCTTGATTAAATGAAAATATGTATAAGGAACATAAAATTAACATATTATAATGAGGTGATACACCATATTTATCTCCACAAAACAAACTTGCATTTGCACTAAGAAAAAAGATTACTAAAATTGACCTCAACTCAATGTTTTTATAGCATAAGTGTTTCTTTATGGAGGTAGATTTCTATGCATATCTAGAGGTGGATGAAAAGGAGGTCTAATATTAGACACTACTAGTCTCTCTTACACTTCAAAACACACTTAAAAAACACATACACTTTATGATACTTGTTAGAAGAAATGCTACTACTTATATAATGCATACAAGAGCAGAATGGAGGCAAGGAAAAGACCTTCATCACTTGTCATCCAAATACACTAATTAACATACTTAGGTAAGATTTATAGAGACAAAATCAAATTCAAAACTTTATTCAAAGATAAATAAATATTTCAAACTATCAGGGCTTCACCATACTAATTGTGGATCTATTTACAATTCTAAAATGGCGTGCATATATAGAGCATAAGAGAGGAGAGAGAATAAGTGAAGTTGGATAGTTACAAGGCCAAGTGTCAAAACTTGGGAACTAATTACAATGCAAGAGAATGAATTTAAAAATAGGCCATAAAGTCCTCTTGGGCAAGTGTCCATCAGAAATGCATCATTCTCTTGAAGTTGGCATAGACACTCTTAACTTTCCTTCTTGAAAATGCTTTCTCTATGATGAGTCCACTTGACAGCTCATAACTACCTTTATAAGTTGTTGACACATGTTTCTTTACTAGATAAGTTGGAAATAATATAATGGCAGCCCTTATATGCCCCTCAACTGATGAACTTCACTGCACCACTTGTCATTCATTCCCTTGCAACTACTCACTAGCATTCTAGGACTCAATGCTCACAACTATCACTAGGGTGACCTACAATTTATCATGGAAGTTCATTTCAAAAGTGTAAGACACCTATTAAAAACTTTCTAATTTTTGACTGTCTATCCAAGATTGCCTATAATGACTAACCTAGAAGAGGGATTTCAAGGCATTATTTCAGTGATAATGGGTTTTGAGGAGTTATAAAACATCCCTAAACACCTCCCACAATGATTTTCATCTATCAATTCCCTTTTTCACTAATAGAACACCTCAAAACTTATATAAAACCAAGAATTAGGTATATCCATACAAGTGATAGTATGGAAAAATTGGATTTCAAGGAGAATAGGATAGTTATAAACATTTCAAAAACACTTTAAAGGCCAATTGGACACTTATAAATGCATATCCATTCATGTTTTCTCCATCGGGTTCATATAAGGGTTTTAGGTCACCTGAGTTGTGAACAATGATTCATAAAAGTTAGATATCTAAATATCAAACCAATTCCATTGAGATTGCATTGAGGACACTCCTAAAATATCCCAAATTTATTGAGGTACCATACAGCTCATCCTTACAAATATGAGCAAAAGAAGATGGATCTCGAGCTCCTTAAAGGCATTTTGGGTAGGCCTAAGACCAAATTAGGCCAAAATGACCAATTTGAACTATTTCTCTACAAAATAATGGGTCTTATCAACCCTTAAATCTTCCTTTAAGGTTCTCAAACTGATTGTGATTATCATGTGGTCATGTGAATCAAGTTAGGCATCTTAAGGGTTTAAGCCTAGTTCTAGGCCTAATAGGCCTAAACTATGTTTGACTATATATGACCACTTTTGAATGGTTTATAATGACTATAGGTGATTATTAATAATTTATCATATTCAATTCAAACCTTTATATATTCTTATATTCCATTAAGACTCTCTATTACTTCCTCTTACCATTCATGTAGTAAACCTACAGGTTACCTTGTTTGTGAAGTGCCCTCAGTTTGAGGTAAAATAGAAGGTAATTCCCCTATTAATTTGACCCAAATGAGACAATGGAGGGGTTTTATAGGTCATGAGTAAATTTTTTGTCAATTTTAAATGTTTTATCATATCTCTATACCCCTCAAACCTTCAAATTTCTCAAGATTGGCTTTTAGGACTATATGCAAGATTTTGACTAACTATAGTTGAGGGTCATGCCCAGTTTGGTTCAAACTTATCTATTTCCTTCATCTGAGAATCATATGAATGTGTGATATCATAATTATGTAATTTATTTATATGTGTTCATTCCAAATTACATCTTTATCTATTATTTTATCTTATACCTTTAACTAGCTTAGACTAGTATGCAAACTAGGTCAAACTGTAGGTGGCAATTTAGGAAAAACCACTAGGTTCCTGTAGGTGTTGATTCATGTGAAAGTACTATGTCTCACACCCTTAGGTTTATATTCAAGTTACTATATCTATTTCATAATTGAATGTATTTTACATCTACCTTGGAACCATTCCCTTGTCCTTACCATCAATGCATTAAGATTTTGGAAGTTCCAGGTTCACTTTTGGTTTGATGGCACTTTAGTGTTTGAATATTTCTACTATAAATTTGAATAAGTTGAAATCCCACTCACAATCCTCTTCTCTTGAACTATCAAGTTCATTTCATGTTGATAAGTGACATCTCCATGTAGGCTGAAATAATAAAGTGATTACACTAGGTTAAGCCTTATATACCTCCCCCAACAGATGGCACTTTATAAGGTAGAAACCTTTTTCAGAGAGATTAAGGTAAGTTGTCTCATGTGAAAATTTCCTCTAATCTATGAGTATAGATGAATTTGTATTTTTAATTAGTTCTCATAAATAATCTATAGTCCTTTTAATGGCTTAGGCTTACTATTTTTGCCTTGAGAACCTCATCAAAACCTTGAAACTTCAATCTTCATCAATATGATTGTTAAAGGCTTATTTCCAACTAGCTGTAGGTGGAATTAGATATAGGACTATGTGTTATGCTAAAAAATCATTATCACCCTAATAACCTTTCACTAGGCTTATGGAATTTGTTTGAGATCTCAATTAGGTTCAAATCCTTCAAACACCATTATGCTTCTTTTCTTCAGATTGAAATTGGAGTAGTCTTTAGACAAGCCTGTAGATGGCCCTTTTAGGGGTATATCACTATATCAAGTTTCTTAGACCTCAATTTCATCCGTGATCCTATTAAACATAAACCTTCAATGAATAATATGATCAACCATGCTTTGTGATTTAAAAAAAAATATGTATAACATTCTTGACCTGAAGTCACTCACAAGAAAATAAGCTCTACAACTATGAAAATAATGCTCTGCAAACCAATAGTGCTCACTTCTAGCACAATGATGGTGATCTTGCCTATGCCTTCATATCCACACATTCAAACTAGACTAAAATTTACATGAAAAGGATGAATATACTATGCAATAACATATTCATCACTTGGTTTACTTAGATCCATGCAATCAAAGAAGTAAACCAAAGCCATTGGGGATGCACAGGAAGTTTAGTGTCATTAATAGTCTTAATGATTGTTCATGAAGTAAAAATCACCAATCCTAAAACTATGTCCATGAAAAGGAATTACAAAGGGACCCCTAACATACACCAAGTTCACTCACTTCAACTCTCCTCCTCTTGTCCATACTGAAGGAAAATTATTTGACCTTGTTGACTTGCCCAAGAGAGCAATGAGAGAGAAAAACTAATTTTTACCATTTTTTGATCTGTCAAATCCATCTGTTCTTGTAAAATACTTATGGATATATAAAGAGACCTTATTTAATCCTTCCCACATGACAAATGTGTCACTCAATCCATAAAACTATCTAAAATTACCTTGTTTATAGTTGATCTCCTTTCTTGTACATTGAACTTATATCTTTTTCAATTCCAAAATATCAAACTAACATTTTATGACATGTGGGACATTAGTCTAAGCCTTAACACTTTTTTCCTTTGACGGGAAATTTTAAAATTTCATAAAAATGATTGAAAGGTGGCATAAAATAACATAGGACAAAATAGACAATTGTCATAAAGATAAAAACATATTATTTAACCTCATTAATGACCATGGTAAACATTTTAAACCTAGGAGACCCTATGACTAGTTTGCATATGTAAGGTTTTGATTAAATTTGACTTAAGGTCAAATTTATTCAACACTTTTAGCATTCTAAAAGATCCAGACTCACCTTATGTTGGTACCAATGCTAACTGGATGAAGGGGATTGTTGTGAATTGGTGGGTTCTCCATAGGGAGGTTTAGTTAACATGGGATAAAGCTTGTGGGCTTCTCATAGCTCATTTTTAGTTACTCAAGACTATCAGAAGAGACTGACATATCTATCAATAGGGTTAATTCCTAGAATTACATGTGTATAGGTCTATTGAAATGTGGGTTTCAGAAGGTATAACTCATAACTTTTGGCCACATAGTTTCATATATACCCTGGGTGTTTTCCCCATAACATGGTACATCCATTAGGAGTGAAGAAGAGAAACAAATCACTAGGTATATATCTAAGATGATTTCATTCAAACATTCATTTTTTAAATCAATAATCCTTAGTTACAAATTGCTCTACAAAATATGAAAGTTTTACTATGCTATAAAAGAGTTAAAGATTTACCAGCACAAAGGGAACCTAATTCGCATGAAGTCATAGAGAAAAACCTAAAACACATCTTAAATATCCTATAAATTATCCAAGTATAACACTCAACCATGGATTTATCCCTTCCATAGGATATAGGATGAGGATGAGCAATCTTCTTGGATAGATAGTGAGCATTACATGGATATAGGGGATTTTTGTGAACCAAAAAGAGTTAGAACCCCTACTAGAACCAGTTATAGAGGAAATAGAGGAGAAAAATTGTGACATATATAAATTCTAGAATGATAAAGAGAATGGATACTCTAAAAATTCATTCTTGAATAATAATATATAATATATCAAGATCTATTAAAGGAGCACATTACAAATATTGGTACAGAAGAAGGACCCAAAATGGCACATATTGGTGACTATTGGACATAGGAAGATATATCTGAGGTTTTGCGGTTACTTTGAGATTATCACAATGTATTTCCTAAGAAATTTGTAGAATTAAAAGGTGGTGATCCTTATTTATGGGATATTTACATATAGTTAAAAAAGTGCACATGGACAATCAAGAAAATACCACATATGTTGAACCTGAATATGAAGCTGAAATTGAAAGCTGAACTTGATAACATGTTGAAAGCAAGAATTATATTATTGGTCAAAATTTTTGATTAGGTTAGTCATATGGTAGTTCAACCAAATAATACTGGGGATAAACACATCTATGGAGACTACCACATTCTAAACGATTCTTGTGTCAATGATCTATTTCCCATTCCCTTCACAGATGAAGTTATAAAGGTTGTTTTTGGGTATGAAGTGTTCTTGTTCATAGATGGTTTTTGTGATTGCCATCAGATACCCATCATAGAAGAGGACAACACCAAAACCACATTCACCACTAAATGGGGTTCATTATCTTATAATGTCATGCCATTTGGACTCAAAAATGCACTTGCGGGGTTCTCTAGAGTTGTGTTAACTATGTTCAAGGATTTCATCCATGACTTCTTGAAAGTATATTTGGGTAATTGGGTAGTGTTCTCTTTGTTAAAATAACATTTATAAAAACTTAGATTAATTTTATAAATATTTAGAGTGTTATGAATAGAACTCAATTTAAATAAATTCTTGTTTTTCACACCTTTTAGTGTTTTATTAGGTCATGTAGTATATAGTAATGGAATCCTAGTAAACCATGCTAAGATTTCAATCATTTTAAATATTACACCCCCCAAGACTTCAACATAAGTGCAATCCTTCTTGGGACACATGGGTTATTACCAAAAATTTATCACGGGATATGCCATTATATCAGCTCCTTTGGAGAAGCTACTACAGAAAGGAGTTTAGTTTGTATGGATATAGGATTGTCAGTCTATATTTGTGGATTTGAAGTAGCAAATAGTGACTAATCTGATCCTCATTTTTTTGTATTGGAATAAAACTTTTCATGTGAATTTGTATGCTTCAGGTCTTGTTGTTGGAGTAGTACTCTCATATCCAGGATATGGAGGATTAGATCATCCAATCTACTTTATAAGTAAAAAGTTGTTAGTCATAGAAAATAATTATATGACAACTAAGTGAGAAGCCTCGGTGATAGTTTTTTCACTATAAAAGTTTAGGCACTATTTGTTGGCCATACCATTTTAGTTATTCATTGATCATCAAGATTTGTGATACCTAGTGAACAACCCGCTATTGGGAGGATGAATATCTTGTTGGTTGATGTTTTTTCATGAATTTTAATTCCATATTAACATCAAACCAATATGGGAGAATGTTACTCCAGACCATCTTAGCCAACTAATGAATCTTGAGGAACCTAAGGAACTCCAAGATGCGTCACCAAATGCATACTTTTTTAAGGTGACTATGATTCCATAACAACTATAGGAGATCTCACAGTTTCTTAAATAAGGGACATTTCCAAATCACTATATAGAAAGAGATAAGAAATAGTTGATAACCAAAGCTCTTTCATATAGTTTTACTAATGGATTTTTATATTACTTAGGTAAAGATGAAGTTATACATAGAGTGGCACTGGAGCATGAGCATGTACAAATTGTGGAGGAAGCATATCAAGGAGTAGTAGGAAGCCATTTTTCAAGAGATGCAACTATAAAGAAAATTTTAAAAAGTGTTATTTGGTGGCCTTATCTATTTAAATATACACAAAGAATTTCACAGTAATGCAATGTTTGACAAATAATGGGGAAGCCACACTAGCAGGATGAGATGTCTTTGTAGCCTATGTTGGCACAACAACCCTATAAACTATGGGAAATTGACTTTATCATGCCAATAAATCCCCTAAGTAAACATAGCAAGGCAAGGTACATAATCACTATGATGGATTACTTTACCAAATGGGTAGAAGTTATTACAACTCCAAATTATGGTGTGAAGGACACAACTAAATTCCTATATGAGAATATCATTACTAAATTCAGTTGTTTTATTAAACTGGTAAGTGATAGAGGAACCCATTTCCTAAATCAGACCATCAAGACCCTTACAAACAAGTTTTTGATCTTGCATCATAAAATCATTGTGTATCATTTGTAGGTAAATGGCCAAATTGAAGCTATGAACAAGGTGACTGGTAAGATACTCAATAAAATGTGCAATGTACAATGAGATGATTGGGAGGATAGACTTCCAATTATACTGTGGGTTTATTGCATGCATTATAAATATGTGATAGGGTTTACACTATTCTAATTAGTCTATAAGCTTGAAGTTATGATGCCCATGGGATATGTACTTCCTATTTTATGGGTCACTAATTTATTATGTATGGGTGATCTAGAGTCAATGAATCACATATTTCTATACTTAAATCATATGGATGAAGTAAGACATAGAGCAGTATGGGCTCAGGAGATAAATAAGCATAGCTATAAGGCCTGCCATGATAAAAACCTATGAAAAAAGGCATTCTAGGTAAATCAACTTGTTATTTTATATGATATCAGGTTTAGATCTTTCCCTAGAAAGCTTCACATCTGGGGGAAGGGTCCTTACATCATTCATGAACATGTGTAACTTGGAATAGTGGTCCTATGAGACTTGCAAGGGAATATCTTAACTAGGTAGTTAAATGGTTGTAGATTTAATTCTTACCACCATTAATTAAGAATAATATGGAATAAAGGTGTTATATCACTCCCAATAGATTGTAGAGAGGTTTGCACATTATTGTTTTAGAATTATTTGTATTTCATTTGTTTATTTCAACATGTGTTGGTAACTGTAAGTGTGTATATATTATGTAACTAGAAAGATCCATGCAATAATCTAAGGTTCCATTCCTATAGATAACTTGGTAGAAGTGGCCAAGTGTGTACAATGTATGAACATCAATTAAGTCTAGGAAAGACACATACATCTGAATCCAAAGTAGATAATGTCACATAATAGTTAAGTCATTGCATTTAATAATTAAGTATGGGCGGGATATTGATAAATATCTTTGGAAAAGTGATGGGTCTATGTCATGAATGGAATAATAAATTTATGATAGAAGCCCTATTAATGTGATAGGTCAAAAATCATCAATCATCATTGTAATCAAATGTCACGTCTGCCAAAGGCCTACCACATCAGCAAAACAAATCCATTTAATTTAAAGCTCGCAAGGGAAGGATTGAATGACAACATAGTTCATAAATATTGTAAACCATCAAAGGAGGTGTGAAATGTTATAAATCAAGAACTCTAGCAATTCCATTCCTATCCATTGCTAAAAATATTGAGGTGTTATCCAAATTCCCAGTGATTTTTCATCTTTACTTTACAACTTCCATATAACTTATTCTAGATAGAGATGTGTCATGGATAGGTTTGATCACTCCCAACTCATCAAAGGTTTATATAAGTACAGAAGGAGGATATGGTCATCATTATGGTGTTACACCAAACACTCTTCATAAATCTAGATGTTTATGATTTTACTCACAATGTGGAGTTGTGCATGTTTATCCCAAACATAATTGAAGGAGCACATCCAACTACATTAGTGTTACCACGTAGGCTCCATAATACTAATTTGGATCGCTTATACGATTACCCACTTTTAGGAAAATCAATGATTTCATGGAGGTTTTGTTGGGCCACTATAATGAGGTAAATATTTATATTTCTCAAGATATCGCTATCCACATTACTACTACTACGATAGCTAGGGAGACAATATTACATGTACGAGGGAGGTCAATTGCACATTACAAATCTTGAATGCCACCCATTATTCTAGAGATAAGATAAAAATATTCTCATACTTCTAAAGGAATTCCCCTAGAATATATTGAAGATGTGTCAGAGTGCATTCTGGTTGAATACATTTCTAACCAATTGCGGTAGACCACTAAGGATGCCAAATAGGCTACCAAAGGGGTCATCTATATTGTCGATCGAATGATACATCATAATGAGGAAATCCATTGGCCATGATTTTTTGTCAATGAACTCATCTTCCAATATCAACAAAGTTTTGGTAACTATGAAACAAACCTTTTAGTACCAATTTTTGGTATTATTGTTGGTGTTTATGTAGTGGAAACGTCCTGAGGGAAAATTTTACCCCAATGTTGATTACTGGTCGAATGTCTAGTTCTATAATCTCACCTAGACCCACAAGAGCAAATATTTTTTGCATCAAGCCAATTTTGTCACTTGGTGGGATGAGTTGGTCAAGATTATCAAAAATAATTTACACATCCCACTTGATGTCATGTAGTATTTGGGATAACATGCAATTATTACAAAGTTATCGAAAGGCATTACTATCTGGGTTCATGAAATCACCAAGGTTTTGGATCTACCTCTTCCATACTTTATTGACATGAAAATGGCATAGATTGAGGTGGATAAGTAAAGAGTGATTGTAGCAATTAGATCCACTCTATTACAGATAATACCACCATCTAGTATAGACCCTAAGATTATAACTACATAACCTTCAATAACAGCTTCTCCAATCTGATATTCTGGGAAGTGCAAAGTACCTAAAGGCTGATAATCTTCATCTCCTTCATGGCAAAATCCTCGTATCTAATTGACATGGTTGGATGACTTGAGCATTATCAAAATCATTGAGATCTATAATTTTCCATATTTGGGCACTGATGTGTAACAAGTATATAGGATGATGATGGTGGATATGGCTAGAGACCTTTATGATAGGGAAGAATATAAAGAGTAATTCTTCTAAAAATTAGTTTGCACCATCTAGATGTATAACAAGGTGTTTGAGAATCTTTGGGTAGGGATACCTCCTTACCTGGCCTCTATCATCATTGATACAGTGGTTGAAGGATCCAAGTTACATCAAATCTATTAATCATTCGATGTAAGAGGATCAGCTTTGATTTTGTTGCAATTAGGAGCCATGAAAACAAGTCCCCCAATACAATTGTTCTAGCAAAGGTGGACTCTATGCATCCCTTAACAACTTGGGGCCAAAACCTCACTTGTTCTTATGCACACGATTATATAACTTATGATAAAAGCATCATTTGCATAGGACGTTCCACCTCCCCAACCCAAAAGATGCCTTTTTTACAAGGAACAAGTTTCTCGAACTAAAATGAAAATAACTATACTTATCTCTTTTCCATCTGAATTTGAGGAGGTCATGAGTAACACAAAATAAGTTACATTGGATACTCAAAATACTAAGGAACAACAAGCCACATGTGAATAAGCATAGAGAGGAACTAAGCATTTTGTGTACCAAGAAGAGAAGTGCAAGGGTAAGGCTTAGGTTCAACACAAGGAAGAAATTATGCAGTAGAAATGGGTGTAAGCCTAGTGAAAGTCCAAGGAAGAAGTAACTTGCAATCAAGTTATGGATGCTAAGGCACTCTACCAAAAACAATAATAAGATGATAATACTAAATTAAAATCAGAAGTTATAGTTATTATACAAGCTCAATAATAATAGTACATAATCAATCAATAATGCAAGGATGCCAAGTTGGGATAGAGTGAAAATAGATGGAAGCTACTAAGGAGCTAAAGAATAACTAGCTTGCATAGGAGAAAACATAGCAACACATCGTAGACCAAGCACAACATCACAAGTCATAGGTAGAAGAGACTGATAAAATGGTGAAAGATGATGCACAACAAATATCATAGGCAGAGGAGGCCAATAAGGTGCAAGTATATGTTGCCATGCAAGAACAAGAGGATGATATAAAGAAAAGTGTTAATGAATTTCATTCCATTTTTGTGACAGTTTCATCTATGACAACTCCCTCAAGATCCATTCCATTATCACCATCTCATAAGTTGATTCAATTAAAATCATGAGATAATTTGGTTACCTCGTAGGATGATAGTGCTTCCTTGAGCTTGTCTAACATTTAGCTATGGTATATGTTAACCACCTCTACTTGATGTACTATCTTCTCTTTGTTCATCACTCCTTTATGCATAACACTTTTGAGTACCTCTATCTCACACCTCTCCTTAACTTTTACCACTTCCAAATCATCCTTGGATGTTTCTCAATTGCCATTGTCTATGCAAATTGAAGGTGTTGTTGCATTCCATGAGTCTATTTCCTAGAAGTTTATTAAATTGGAGCAACAATTTAAGGAGATTGAAGACATAAATTTTATAGTCATCAAGCAGTTGTGTATTACCTACAAGACTGTCATGAATTCCTATATTGATTTGTACATCCAGTGGATCATGGATCCCTCACTTTTAAAAAAAGACTAGCTTGTTATTCTCTTCAATAAGATCACCACTACTTGGTAGACTTTCAATGAATTATACATCATATAGAAGGGGCAAGCCATAAAATATGAAATAGAGATCATCTATGAGATGCTAGATAAGTAACAGATCACTATTGATACTGTTCTCACTTAAGCTATGCACATTACACTTCAGCTACTCGACTGAAAAAAAGCAGTTGGATACAATTTGGACCACAGTGTATTCTAAATTTGCTACAGCTTCCTTCACATATATTACTCTCACTATGCTAAATGCCACTCCTACTACCATGGATATTTCTCTCCAGACCTCACTTAGTTCATGGGATATTGTAATGCAAAATTTGTAGACTTGGTAAAACCAGATGTTGCATAGCTCTTTTTTTAGCATGTAAGTGTAATGACATGTCAATAAGTTGGTTCAGCTCCATAATGAAATCACATCTAAGGTTTAACTAGTGAATTTTGCTTTGCTTGAGATGATTGATATCAATATTCACCAGTTGATGGCCAATCAAATCCCCTTGTATGGTGTTTTGTGCAGTGCTCAAGAAGCTCTTCTCAATTTGAAATCTTACAAGGATGATTTGGCTCTCATAGACACAATCATTACACCACTTGTTGATGAGCCTTAGATCATTCCACCTAGTCAACTACAATAGATTATCCAATGTAGGAAGATACCTCCACCCACCAAATGATGCTTGTGCAAGTTTTACAATTTTGTAATTTTGGTTCATATATTTTGTATTTAGCTAGTTTGTATAGTATTATGTAGTGCTAGTCTATTAAAATTCCAAAAGGTCAATAGAATAGTAGGTTTCTTGGTTGAAAACCTAAAAGGATGATTAAGTAATGCACAAGTGGTGAAAATTAGTTTACCAACACCTTGAGCTTTGCTTACGAAGTTCTATGCACGTATATCTTTTGGCTCCTTTCTCAATACTTGGATGGCTTCATTATGTGATGTTTTCTTGGGAGAAGACAACCTTTTAAGTCTGGAAAGTATTAGTAGTAAATGGTAAATGTACAACTATCTATATATATGAGAATGTCTTGTGGTAAGTCTAATTGTATTCTATTTATGGGTTGTTAAGATTTGTTACGAGAATCTCCATATTGGTCGGGATTCCACTAAAGGTGATATGGAGATCTATTTTTGACATGGTAAATCTGAAAGTTACAACTATAGAAAATAATGCCTATAATTGAATGTAATAGAACAGTTGATGATTATGATAATTCTAATATGTATGCAAGTGATAGAATATTGAATGTTATCCTCAGAAAGCTTTTGCACAACATTTTGACAGAACTAGACATCGATCTATGAGGTTTTTCTTTGTTATATATAATCTTGGATATTAGAGCTTTTAATATGAATTCTAAGTATAAGTGTTCTTTATTGGTATAATCATAGAGTTTCTTATGTTTTGATGTTTGTTTCCTTCATTTATTTGGATGTATCCATTTCTTTTTTTGTAAGTAGCTCCATTGTGCATTAAACATTTAGATTAGTATATTTCTTTATGATAAACCTTGTTTATGGATTCCAAGTCTTGATTAAATCTCTCTATAAGATTTTTGAGTCAGTTAATACACCCTATCCTCATAATTAGCATGTTTTGGTGAAACCCATGAACCTCTGCTAACACTAAGAGGCTTGAGATGATGACTTTTTAAGTTTACTAGAGAGTGAATTATTCCGCTTAGGTTTGGGTTTACTTTTTTATGTGTTACCAAAAGGTGAATGACTTGGTCTAGGTAGTGCATCAAGCTTATAAGTTTAGTTTTCTCCCTAGTGAGTCGCTCATAAAACACTTCAAAAGAAGGTCACTTAAACTTATCACCCAAAGCATCCATGGTGGAATAAAATGTAGAGGAAAAGACACTAAAATGACCCTTCAAATTAGATAGAATAATGAAAATGGCCTCTTTATCACTCTTGTCCTTACCAGCTATGTGCAATTAGGACCTAAGATTGTTGAATTTAACAATAAATTCTTCAATTGTGGGAAAATTAGAAGGAAAAAGAGAGGATAATTTTACTTCTAATTAGAAAATTTTGAACTCGGTTACCTTACAAAATAGGGTGTTAAACTTGTCCCAAGCTTTTTGGAGGTTTTAACATCATTAATATGAAAGAGAAGGTTATCAGAAATATTGAAGCCTATTATTCTAAGTGCCTCATCTTATTTTCACACTAATTGGTAACGATCCTTTTTGATAGTGAAAGTTGGGAAAGTGTCGTTCACAATGCGCCTAAATAATTTTGCTTACAAAATTTAATGCATCTTTAGTTTCCAGATATAATAATTAGACGTTATGAGTGGCTCAAACAAGTGTGCATCCATGGAAGAGGTAGACATGATAAAGTGCAGACAATAAATTTTAAATGAACATCAAGTACCATCGAAAATGCATTCATATAAATGTACAATGATACCTTTCAGATGTTAGATACCACCAATACTATGTGCAAAGGTCATTTTTATTACAAACAAGCCAATAAAAGTAAAAAATGCACCCCCTCTGTGGAAAAATCCCCCTTTACAAAATTCATCAATACAAATGATTTTACAATGACATCCCACCTTACTTTTAAAAACTTTTGAAATGTATATGTAATTTTCTTACAAGGTTTTTATCATGAAAGTTTTGAAGATTTTTTTACATCTTAAAAAAATACAAGTGGCGCCTTTCAAAATGCATCCTATTTTATAGGAAATTATTAAGTTTGTAAATTTCCAAATGGCACTTATTTCTTTTTTTTTAAATTCTATTAGAAGTGGGTCGATCTAAGAAAAGACTATTTTCCAAATAAACCAACTGGTCTTTTCAAATGATCACGTCACAGTAGAAGCGCTCTGATCAGAACTGCGTCCACAATCAGCAGTCAAAAATCTTAAAACTATGTTGTAATGGTTCTGAAATCTTTTACGATAGCACCAAATAACTGTGCTATTCTAATGCAGTTACCGCAACATCAAAACCGAAGGAGCAAATGACAATATGTACTCTAGATAAAATCAATATTTAATTCAAATAATGGTTGTTTTTTAATAGATAGAGGCATGGAGCTACAGGTAAAGCCTTTGTAAAGCCAACACCATTTCTCAAAATGAGGATTTTTAAAAAAAGATTACTTGAGGAAAATGAAACTTCTGAAAATTTCAAACCCTCAAAACATTGGATATGAACAATCCCTCTGAGTGCGGGCAAAGAGCTACCAGTATTGGCTTGTGGACTCGCTCCGTGCTCTGATTCCATAAAGGAGCTAAGAAACAGATGCAATAGCCACCAGGGTCTAGCTAAAGACCAAAACTTATGTGCACCAATTGATATATCAACTGATAGACTTGGAAACATAATATATATTTTATAAAGGCCTCATCTATCCTCTCAAAATGGAGCTACTTAAGGACAATTTTGATACATTTCAAGCTCTTTGTTATAAAACTCAAGTACTATAAGAGAAGTTAACACCTTAGAATCCAAGTCCAAATAAAGTACATGCAGACATTAAACTACAAAAATAAGATCCACACAAAGAAGGTAAGGAAACTATTATGCCTCTTAAGACAGAGGTTCCAATCAAAGAAAGTCAAGTTAAGGCTCTCAATAAAGGGAAAGAATCAATTTACAAAGTAGCACCCAAAGTGATTAAACCTACTTTCAATTAGCATCAGCCACTCAAATTTGATAATTTCAAATATTGACCACATGATAATCTAAAAACATTATTGAATAAAAAGATAATCACGTTGCCTCTTAACTATTGTCATCCTCCTCATTGTCTCAATAAAATCAAAGGTAAACCATTTTGTATTTATCACATTATTAATGGGCATTATGGAAATGATTGTTATGAATTATGAGAAAAGATTACATAACTTGTGGATAGATGGGTTATTACATTTGGAAAATTTGACACTCGATCAATAACATATCCTTCTCCATCTCTTCTACTACTCATTCGATGAAGATCAAGATTTCCCAAGGCATTCCTACAAAGGAACCAATGGTTCACCAAACTTTTATAGGTGATGTTTCAAGGATAAGATCTTCTTCTAGTTAACATTCTACTACGAGTGATCTATCCTAATATATTCCCACTATGGAATCAATAGTAATTCAAGTTTGAACTAGAAAAGAACCTATAGAAGGCAATGTTGCATAACATAAGGCACAATAAAATGCAAGCATAATTATGCCTGCTAAATGAATTTAGATAGCAAAAGTGAATCAAGAACCTAAAGATCAAAGGAAAGTGTCACTTAATAGTATCTCAAAATAACAATAGTGTCAACAAAGGTTCCTAAAAAACCCATCAAAACATGCTAATAGGGGATAGTTAGGTGAAATGTAATACAAAAATAGAAAAGGTAAACTCAAACATAAACTTTACATTATTCCAAGCATGAAATAGAACATAATTATCATGATTCATGAATAAATCGACTCAAATATTAAGCGATTTTTATAAAAAAATAGATTACATTAACACAATAGATCGCAGGCAAGGAACATAAGGAAACATAACGGAAAACCATTTATGAATCTCTATATTAATCTCAATAGTTCAGAACCCCTTTTTAGTATAGATGAGTAGTATTTATAGAACTTTTCAAAAACTTTGTCACTTCATAATCTAGCATTTTGTTACAATCTAGAATAAGACTTCACATTCTAAATATTTTTTATATACAATGAAAGTCACATACATACAAAAATAATATACCACATAGAAAATGGAGCAGAACACACACTTGTCATACAATTATACACTACAATTTTTCAGCCCTATTCTATTACCAACACTTTCTTAGACTTAAATTATTGTCTCATCCCAATATAAAGTCGTGTGAAGTGTGATTCATACTAGATGTGGTGGAGTTTCTTGCTAAAATGGATTGAACTGAAAGTATTATTCACAATTATTTCTCAAGGTGTCATTTACCAATTTTTACCCATTACGTAATATTTAGCCACCTTTTCATGTTTTCAATGAAATAAAATAAATTTACCAGCCTTATATGTTCTCAGCCAACTTGGCCCTGCTCTTAATGTTTTAATCATTTCTACTGACAAATTCTTCACAATTTCAAAATTGAATTGTGGGTAGTACCTATAAAGAAGGTGGTGGCATCGACTGCATTGGAGGAACTGGTGAACGCTAGAAAGATGATTATGCTTGAGTAGTTATTGAGTAAGTCATAGCTAGAGAATATAGTGCTGGTGGTGGTTGTTGAGGTTAGTTTATTGGCTGCAATGTTGCATCCATATTTTTTTGATAAAGTGCTTTTTCGAGCTAATTTGGAGGCATGAACTAGGGCTCCAAGATGATATTTTTGATAGATTTATCCAAATGTGCTAAGTCATTCTTTTACATTGTCTAGTTAGTGAGAACTTCCCACACCATATTAAACATTGTACATAGTGGGATTTGGCACACCATCAAATTTTGAATATTGTCTTTTTTTGTAATGGTAGTGAGTGCCCTAGTATTTGACACATTTTACTAGATTTCTTTAGATAATTATTTCAGGTGGTTTACATGCCTTTGCATTTAAATTCCCATATATATATATATATATATATATATATATATATATATATATATATATATATATATATATATATATATATATATATATATATATTGCATAGCATCTCATTTTTACATGCTTTTAGATTATGCATAACACTATCTCATGATTAAGAGGTTGTTGAGTGTGATGTCCATTATGTCAGAGGTATCTGATTGATCCTCCATTATTACTTTGGCTTTATTCACCTTGTCAATCTATGGTTTCATCTTAGACCATGAAGTGTTCAACTATTTATTTCAGATGAGCATGCCTCATGTTAGATGTTGATCTTGGAGTGCAAATGTTTCAATAATTGTTCACATTCTTCCAATAGTTCAAAAATTACCTATGTCTTTGCCTTAATGTCCTGCCCCTGCATGAAAAGTTATTATAGATTCTACATAACAATTTAATATTTCGTTAGTTACGACAAGATAGACGAGAATTATTTATCTTTAGGCATCACTTGGTCACCCAATACTTGAATGACCAATGCAGGTAAAGTGTTATCAATGATTTGAAATACCTTGGTGAGCTAGAGGTATAGGTCTACATTTTCCTCCCAAAGCTGTGATACCTCTTTCTCTAAGGTCAAATCCTTCTAAGTGATAGATTCTAAAAAGGCAACAACTCCATTTTTCTTAGATAGAGGTAGTTGGGAAATATTGATATATGTTTCCTACATTGTTGTGGCCAAATCAAAACTCAAAGTCACAATTGTGATAGGTTGCCTTCTTGATTTATGCCATCAGTAGATAAAAAAAAATTTTGTGAGTGGAGGTTATAGGTACATCCCACAACCATTAGATAGGAAATTAATGTTTTTATTGATATGCCTCCTCTTGTGCATCCCCTTGGGTAGACCTCAACCCTTGTGTTGTATAAGGTGGTTGTTGGGATTTAGGTATTGCACCTTTGGTTGAGGACTCTCTTGTCAACTTTATTGTTGCTTGGTGTATTGTGTTGCACTCTGATTTTACCTTGGATTTGGATTCTACCTCTACTTTGGATTTGGCATCTATCTCTAATTTAGCTTAAACATCTGCCTCTGCTTTGACTTTGGCTTCTACCTTTGCTTTAGATTTGGCCTCTTCTTCCTAGGCCTACTTATTTGATTACTATTCTTACATGTGTATAACTTCTTTTGATTTCTCTACTTTTGCCTTAGCTACTTCCTCAAATTCAGCCTTCTTATACTACTCTACTTAAACCTCTTCACTTGCTCATTTAGCTTCTTTCTTTTTAGATTCTTCTTTTGCTTGTTGTTTCTTTTGTTGTTTGTCTTGTTTTGTTTGTTGCATTCAGTGTTGGCCCTTTGCTTCTTCATTCTTATTCTATGCATCTACTTCTCCATCATTTTTCTTTTGCACTTCTACTTCATTGGCCTTATTTAGGTTTTCCTCTTATTGTTTCTTCCTTAGCTCTTCATCTTCAATAGCTTTGCATTTCACCTCCTCCTTTATCTTCCTCCTTTATTCCTTTCAAACCTTCTCCACATCCACATTCTTCACCTTTGTTACGTCAACTTGTTCTTCAATAGTTAATTGTTGGGATGAGATGTCTCCTTATTCAGCCAAGTACTTGGGCTCAGTTGGATCATAGTTGTGATGTGTACTTTTTCTTGTGAAGGAGAGGATGAACGAGATGACTCCACCAACTTTTGTTTTTTGGCTAATGACTTTTGTTTATAAGGTGGCACTAGTGATTTGTGTAGAATTTTGGAGGCATGAGTTATTTCTTATTGGTGTGGTGTCAGATCTTGAACTCGGTATGGTTCATCTTCCTTGAATGTGATAGGATCAAAAAATAAACTATATGATATCTAATTTATGGTGACAATTCAGACACATTGTGGGTCTTTTAATTACACACCAAAGGTTGTTATGGTATCTATTATTGTGGGGAGATGGTCTACACTTATACAGATCCTACACCTAGATCTAATTATTATGGTAAAGTTGTATGTGCTCCTGAATATCTTGCACCTAGATCTAATTGAAAGATTTTAACTTATTGACATTTGTGTTCTGCCTTTGCCTAATAATGTTTACTATTATGGATGGTAGAGGTGTGGTCACGTAAACCCACAAGTCTTGATGTACATTATTATACTCTTGATAAGTGCTTACTACATTCCACAAGAAGAAATATTTTTCTTAGTCTTGATCATAAACTTCCTTGCCTATGTTTGTGAGCATAAACTACAAGACTTATTGCTTGTCGATGCTCAGCTCTATAAGATTATATTATACTATGATTTTTGGAACATGTTTATGATCTAGACATGATTTGGTGTTGTTTTTCCTCTTATTTATTGGATGTGGTGAGACTCTGCAAGATGGTTCCTTCCTTTCCCTACACCTATCTATGATAAGGCTCCTTCTATTTGAGGTAGTGTCTACACCTTTGCTTGTTGTATTAGAGGTTTTTTAGGAAATGGTCATTATACCCCTAGAGGCATGAACCACAATGGTGGTACTGATTAGTGAGCCAAATATTTTTTCCATAGAACTTTTACTTTTGCATTAATCATAGTGATTAAAAAGGGCAAAAACATGATGAGTGCCTTTGGGAGTTGTGCACTCTGATTTGAATTCCATCATGTAATTTGTTCACTACATCATGTTGTCCTAGATATTATATTACATATATGGCAATACGAGGGTGTGAATCAATAATCTGTATAATTTCCATCCACCAAACAATGAATCATCTTAGTTACACATAATATTTCTATGTTTTAGTTCAAGCAATATTGGAAAACTTTGTCTCATGCCAGAAGTCTACATCAAGATTGATTGGTCCCTTAGGCAACTTCCACTATGTGAAATGTAGAAGTACATAGAATTGGTACAGATGTCATGTATATGACCTTTTTGATATTTTTGATGAGCTCTAAGACCAAAAATTATGTCCAATGAAAATAATTATTGAGCCTTATCATGTGGTAGGCTATGTTGATGATACCTTTGGTGGATTACGTGTCATTTTTAATGGTTTGACAGAACTACTTCATGATGCATTATCTAATAATTCACACTAAATCATCCTAGATAGACTTGGTGGGAATCCACCATGATGATTTGTTTTAGCTTTCCCTTGTGTTTGAGTGAATTGGTGGTGAATTTATCTTGTAAGGGGCCAAAGATTTACCCTCATGCCATTGTAACTGGATGGATGAAAATTGCCATGTCTTGAAAAAAATATATGGCATAATCATTGTATCTACTGATAATATTAAACATGATTTCATCTATCTACCCAAATGTACATAATTTTATCACTTCTTTGTATCAGTACCTCACAACCAATGTTGAAGCATTAGGGCTTGTGGTTGTGTTTTTATTATTTCATCAAGAGTGAATAGATTGGCTTCAAAATCATATATGAGTTAAAATAGGTTTGGATCATGATATATATTTTGTCATAATACAATACCAATGTCTATATTTTATTCTTTTGTGTTTGTGAGAAAAATGAGAAGTTTTGATATATCCATGACATCTAGTCTACTACCTAACGAGCATTAGTTTCATTTAGAATTATTACCGATGAATAATTCATGCATAAGATAATTAATTAATATCGAAATCTATAGGGATCTTATTCACAAAGGTATGTAATTTTATAGTGTTGTGCATGCACTTGTACATGTAGCTTTTGTAGACACCCAAAACTTACCACAACTAACTTCCAACCAGACTTCAGACTGATTCCTACCAACCATTGTAAATTAAGCCTAAGAATCACTAAACATACCAAATTTGCTTGTACATCATTCATCAATGCTCAAAATCATGTTGAGGCATCCTTATTTAGGATACTATCTTGTATGCAATAATAACCTCTCAAGATTCATCCCTAATCGCCTTATGGCATCATAACTATAAATTTACCCTATGAACCTATTAAGTGGGGAAGTTGCACATTTAAATAAATCTTAAAAGACCTAAAAAGCTAATTAAAATCAATTAACAAATTAAATAAGATAAAATACCTAGTTAAATTATCTTTTCACAATTAATGAATATCTAAACATAAAAATTATAAAATTTAAAATATATAAGCCTTTCATCATTGCCTTTATGATATTTTAAGCTCTTTGAAAAGATCCTAAAATATATAATTTGAGATCCATGCCTAGTAATTGAAAATCATAATTACTTGATAATTATTAACTCAATTGAAGTTAATTTTAGCTCACCTAGATTTATTTTGAACCCATTCCAAGCCTAAACTCAACCTTAACTCACTTTGGGTGAGAGATGATTCCTAAGGCTATAAATATAAGGCCTTGCCTCTTGGTTATTAAATCATTTTGGTGTAAATTTATTATGCACAAATATCTTCAACAAGCTCTTTGATGTAGTGTTATAATTCTCAAATGCCATGAAAGTAAGGTTACCATGCCCAAATCTTAAGCCAAACAATCAAAGCCAAGGTGCCAAGGAGAGAAGGAGCCAACCAACCTCCATTTTCAAAGACTTCTTGATGCACAAGTTGAGCAAACCATTCAACAAAGACATATGAAACTCCTAAGAAAGATAAAAGACTTGTTTCTTTCATGTTTTTGGTGTGATTTTATTTAGTTTTATTACTAAGCTCTCCCTAGTGTCTAGGCTAGAGGTTTTAAGAACTTAGTGTGTTCATTTTATTGGTTTATGAGACTAACACAAGACTAACCTCCCCCCTATGTCAAATTCCTAGTTTACATTTTGGCACACCTAGTGGGACTCACACCCCATAAAGTTTCTCCTACATCCTTTTAGAGCACTCTCCTAACAATTTTCATGTAAAAATTTGAGCTTGCTAATCAATCAAAACAGGTGAAAATTGAAGGTCAAAAGATGTTTTTCTGGAATTTGTGAATTTTCCCTATGGATTCATGATTTTAATATTTAGAATTGTGATATTATCACAATATTTCTACTCACACTATTACAGTTTTGTAGTTTTTATTGCATTTTTATCATTAAATATCAAAGTTTTTACTAACTATTTATGTTTGCAGTGAAACTAGTGATATCACAATATCATGACTTTGAAAGTCGTAATATTTCCTTAAAAGTGGTGATATTATAATATCACCAATTCAAAAGTGGTGATATTGCCAAAACTTTTATGGCATTGATTAAACTTTCATGACCTTGCCTTTACCTACTAATGATTTATACTAACCATTTTGGGTTAAGTTTTAATATCATTATTCTCTTAGTAGTGATATTTCCTTTATTTCAATGGTTTTGCATTTAGAGTAGTGATATTGTATTCAATACTCTATTTTTATGCAAGTTGTAGTATTGTGATGATATTCATGGTTTTAAAAAGAGTGTGGTTTTGCTCTATGTTATGTGGTTTTGCACTACATGTAAACCGAAGAGCAAGATTTGGGAAGTTATTTGTTCATTTATGAAGTGATTTTAAGCAAAAGGAATCTTTAATGTGTTTTATAGGACCCAAAGGCCACAAGGAGACATTTAAAATAGTTCTAACTTGTAAATTTCACATTTCAAATTGGTGTTTTAATAATCTTTTTGCTTAAATTATTTTAGCTTTTTCAAAGTTTTCAACAAGCAAACATTGAAGGGCCAAAATTTTCACAATGCATTCCATTTTGGTGAAATAAAATGAACTATCACATTTAGTTACATATTCCTGTATACAACCTAAATTGGTTAAGCAACCACACATATCATGTCTTTTCATATTCTTCTTCATAGGAGACTCTGACTAGAGAATAAGAACCTTGTCCGCATTAGCCATGTATTTTTTTTTACTTATCTTGTTTTTTTTTCTTGCTTGAGTCACCTTTTTATCCATAACCAATAATTTGTAACCTTTTGATCAATCTTTCCACCTTCGCTAGGTAGTATCTCCCAAGCTAATCTTATCCCCCTAGGTCCCAATCCTATAGCACAGGAGTGCTAGGATTGGACTATAGCGTTGGACCCTAAGGTGTCTCATTTTTGGTGCTCCTATCCTTTTACATTTAAGTCTTAATGATCATTTCTCTTTAATCAAGAGGTCATAAACCCTTCTTAGCCCCTCCCTTAAGTTTTGTTTACCTTTTTATTGTGATATAATTATGAATAAAGCTCCCAAATTCAAAATAAAGAGTCTCTTATATAAAAGACTTTACAAGGAGTTTTATATCTAGCACTTACTACTTTGGCATAGTAAATAATTAAAAATCAATCAATAGTATAGCTCAACATTTTATGTCACACATAGAGTTGTATGCTTGATCAAGGAAGGGCCTAGGCAAAATTCATTCTTACATCTATTGCATGTATTGATATTCACATCCCATAAGGGAGAACTACATTTGATTTGAGACCCTAGCTTGAGGTTTAATGTAGGTAGTGATTAGGATAACAGGGGTTCTAGATCATGCGATCATACTTCCCCTAACCCAATTTGTTTGCCCTTTTGATTTTGATGTGATTGTTGTTTCATGTGTGTAGATAGACCTAGGGTTTTAAGATTGAATCATCTCTATAATGATCTCAATATACATTCAGCACTCAAGGTTTCATAAGTAGATTCACATAGGGACAATAAACAAAACCTAGAAAACATAGATCTCTGTGACTAGTTTGGATAACAACGGTAAGAGTGGGAAATAGCGTCAGACCCTAAAGTGTCTTATTTTTAGTGCTCCTATCCTTTCATTGAAAAAAATCTAGATCTAGATTCATGACATTATCCTAGTTATATACAACAATTTTTAGTCTCTAAATCATTTACTCCAACCTATTTTTCCAGATAAATTACTTATTTTCCCTATGCAATTGATTTTATTAAATTGATATAAATCTATATTTTATTGTATTTGATCACGTTTATTCCCTTACTTTAGACCCTTTATTTTTTAGGAACTAGACTCTAATTTCCCAAAAATAATAAAGCATTTTGGTGAACCCAACTTAAAACAAAATCTAACCCTAGGTACACTTAGGGTTTTTCCTTCATACTTTGTGCAAAAATTCAATTTCAAAATTCTGTTTTTTGTATAAATTTTTGTACATTTATTTTATTCAAATTTATTTTGGAATTTAAATTATTTTAATAATTTTCAAAAATTCTAAAACCCCAACCTAAAACCCTAGATTTCCAAACTAGGCCCTCAAACCCCAAGCTTTCCTTAAAATTTTTAGATAAAAATTTTGAAATTTTTGCAAATTGTTTGGAGTGTCAAAAATATTTTCAAAATATCTATGTTAGTAGTTATTCTTACAAAAAATAATTTTTACATTTTTCATTTTTTTGCAGATAGTGAAGAATAAAATGCATCTCATGCTTCTAACTCTTCTCTCACTCCTTTCAAACATAATGCATTACAAAATTTTGCTTCTACTTTTATACATGATTCTATTTCAAATGATGCACATGTCAATGATAACATCACATCTTCTACTCAATTAGAATTTGATTCACTAAATACTAAAGATGCTAATGAATCCCCCAAGCCACCCCCTACTATAGTAGCACTTGTTTCTCACTCTTCACCCAAAGAGAATGGTAATCCATATCCCTTTACTAAGGTTCAAATTACCATTCCTCCAAAGGTTCAAGTGAGGACACCCCCTCTTTATGATCCAATTGATAAATGTAGCATTCTCATGGCTAGAATAAATGATCAAATTCAACATTTAAATGAACCACTTAAAGATACTAATATACCATTTCAAGAGATTATTTATTTGATGCATGCAGTTGGTAAATTACAACACCAAGTATATCTCATTACTTTTAAAAATAAGGCTTATAAGTCTTGGATGGATGCCAATGACTTACATGGTAACCCTCTTCCAAAAACATTTGTCAAAGCTTCATTGCCTAAGTATTTCTAGATACCATCATTGCCTCAATTTGATGAAATTGGAGATGAATTCATATAGCTTCAAGACTTTCAGAAGGTTTTTCCATCTCATACGAGTCCTTTGATTCTAATCAAATTGTTTCAATAGACATTAGTGGGTAATGCACAGAATTAGTTATTTCATATACTCCCTATGGGTTCCTTGCATGCATATGATGACTTAGAGGAGGAATTTATTACATACTACATAGTAAACATGGGCCCTCATGTTACATATGAGAAACTTATCATATTGCATCAAAATACTTTAGATCTAGTTAGTGACTATATCTTACAATTCAAGATGCACATGTTAATATTGATCTATAAACTAGTAGATTTATATATTCAACATATCTTTATTAAAGGGTTTTGTCAACCACTCATAGAGCATATATTATATCAAACAAAGTCATATTTTAGGCACTTATGTTATATAGTTTTAGCCTTGGAGAATAAATTGGGATTGATTGAGTTAAATTCAGTTGATCAGATTACTCTAGATTTCACAGCATTACCTCCATCTACATCTCCTATCACTCATAATCTACCATGTCCTAAATAAGATAGGATACCACAACTAGAAAATCAACTAGTTAAGAACAGAGAGCTAGTTTCTAGAGCACCACCTATAGTATGCACTATAGATAACAACAGAAAGGCACCACTATAGTTTGATTCAAAATGGGAGAGCCCATATGTCATATTATCAGCACTACTAGATAAGAGGTTAATCACATTGCCTTATAATCATTGATGAGATCCACATATCTTACATAGATAGCCACATCAAACCTTTTGTAATTATCATCATATTGGTAGATGCAAAGATAATGATTGTTATGGACTCAGGTATTACATTAATAGATGTGTTGATAATGACATCATAGCATTCACACATGGGGCACTGAGATATCCTCCATCATGGAACCATAGACCTCATTACTCCATGAATGAGTCATCCCAAGACATTCTTTTATAGGAATCATTGATTACTCATCATGAGAATAATGTGGTTTCTAGGGCAAAGCCTCACAAGAAATCTCTTATCCCACCTACTCAGAAGGTTTAGAAACTAGTACCGCATGAGTAGCCTACATATAGTGATATAGTTTGTGGAGTACATAATGGAGTTCCATATACATATCCATCATAGTCATAGGCATCATAGTAGAGTACCACTCTAGATAGATATTCACTATAACCAATTTTTTAGGGTCTTATATCACGTATCAACCCATTAAAATTAAGATTAGATGAACCCACATTGCAAAGTACTGCTTGAGATAGATATTCATTATGGATAAGTTTTTAGGGACCTATTTCATGCATCTAAACATTATGATTGAGATTAGTCGAGCCCCCATCATAGGTTATAATTACATCTCGATCTATTGCTCATTCATATACATCATAGTAGAGGCCACAAGGTGTTATTTCATGTAGCAATCCACTATGATTTTGGATATATTAGCCTCATTCATAACACATAGCTTTAGTTACACATCTATTAAGGTTGCATTTTATAGAGTCTCCACGTATAGCTATAGTTATTATACCATATACAACATCAGATACAAGTCATATTCCTACATAGCATGAGTATTATGAGAACTTGTTTAGTTGGCCATTAGGGTTTAGATAGTGATACAACACACATTCATATCTTCACTTAGTGGGAAATAATGGATCCAAAAGACTAGATAGCCTTTGTATTCTTGAGCTACCTACTCAAAGAGATTGGACACAGAGTCCAAACATCGATTAACACATGCATGATTAATGTATAACTTTACTTAGTGGGTGATGATGGAGCTGAAGGGACAACCTTTGTATTATTGAGCCACTCTTGGGGATGTGAGCACAATGTGATATCTCACATCCCCTTTTACTAATAACTAACAATCGTAGTTCTAAATAACCATCCCTAGCCAAACCAAATTATCTGAATCTCAATCTTACTTGTATCCCATTTACCAATCATAAACCAACTCACTTTACCAAATCAATTTACAAAACAATAAAGGTTTTTTACTCGCATATGTTTCAAAATCAAAACTAGCATCACACTGAAACATATCAGTAAACAATCAAATCACATCCTAAAATAAAAATTACCAAACATATGCAACCTCAACATCAATACCAACTAAACTATTTCTATATTAACCATTTTCAACAAATATAACAATATACTTCAAATTCCATAACACATTAAGTATGATTCAAAATCAAAACAAGTATATATATATATATATATATATATATATATATATATATATATATATATATATATATATATATATATATATATATATATATATATAACTTTTCAAATGCATATACACTAGTATCAAATACAATCAATCATGAATGGGAGTCAATCCCTCACTCCCAGTCTCACTCTCTCTACTAGTGCTAGTCCCATAATCTAATCTAGCACTTGATGGCCCCACACCTCCTCAAGCTGCCACATGCCTCTTATGAAGACTCTCTTGCTCCAGTAGTTGACCATGTTCCTCATTCAAGTTTTCATATCACCTCCGAATATCTGTATACTCATCCATGGTCTTTGTGCTAACATAACCAAAATCAGGTAGAAGCATCGTATGCCTATTTAGCTCAACTATCAATTCATCTCTCTCCTATTGCCCTAACATATGCAGTTATTGTTATAACATCCTTATCAAATAGATGGGCATGAATACTGACCATGACTATCAATCACTCTATCAACCCCTCCTCTACCACATCATCAAGAACATGTCGTGTGAGTTCTCAAAGTTTTAACTCAATTATTATCTCCCAATAATTGTCATCCCCACTCCCTACCCTAGTCTATGCTCTACCTTGAGCACCTCCTACTTCACCTATGCACAAATTATAACACTACATTATCTATATACCTTGAAATAAAACTAAAAATCATGAATTTATACATAATTCAAAATTAATCACTACTTACCTCTCATCATTTGGATCATCTCAGGATCCTCATACTCTAGAACATCCCCTCTATCAATAAGGTAAAATATATCCCATCGATACCTAGCCCACCATGCGATATACACATTTATATATCCAACATCATCCACATCAAGAATATTTACAGTTGCATCATGTGCATCCAAAGGTAATGGTGCTAGCTCAGCCTTAGTAGGCATTACATGAGATCCTACCCTTACTAGTGCCTATGTACTCCTCACCCATACCCATGATATTAGGGGCATATCTTGTGGTAACCCAAATTGTCTACTCACATGATTATATTGAAAGTGATCATACACTCTATCCTAGTGGCCATATATTCAACAACTAACTATCATATATCATAACTACTCTTTATCCTCTACCCACCCACTAAATCCTCTATAAGGCCTCCATATGATGTCACTAGCCACCAATATATCTATCACCTACCTATAATGGTCCACCCTAGGGGACTGGATAGCCAAGGTACTCATCCACCACTCTTTAAATGGATGTGGAGCTACCCACTTTTCCCTTGATAATCTAATGAGCCATACAACTGCTATGTGCTCATAAGCCCAATAATGCAATAAGGTCATCACACTCACCCTGCCATTAAATGACTCTTGTCTAAACCTATAGATATCTTTGTATAAGTGGGAAAGCATTGTCCTACCCCATGATAATATAGTTCCATATACCTCCACACTGTGCACAATCCTTTGCACCTTATATGCAATAGATACTTCACTCCCATCCATAGCAATAAATGATTCCAAATAGCATCCAACCACTTATGTATGTGTGGAACACTAGAATGCACAATAACTGATAGTAATACATCACTATCATTCCCTCTCTAATGTATACTTAAGGGCACCCAACAAAATACAAGGATACACAATCAATAGCATCATCACCCATGTCATCTTGAAATATCACACATCATCCACTAACTAGTGAATGCAAAATGTGATGCACATCCTCTAGAGTCACATTAATCTCCCCTATAAGAAGCCAAAAAGTACATGTATCTACATTCCACCTCTTACATAAGGTGGCAATTAGATATTGATCCCAATACACTATGCCTAGGTCACATGCATGACCCAACCCTACCCTATCCATGATAGCTCTCTCATTTGTAGATAATGATAGTAACCTCAAGGTCCCCATCACCTAGACCCTATGTAACTCTCTCATCCACACCTCACCTTGAAAAAACACTAAAAATATCACATCCATTAGTCAACAATACCAAGTCAAAATCTAAGCAAGAATAACATCAAATAACAAAGCAACATCTTAGAAAATCCTACCTACACGACAATAGTATTGGGTAAAGGATAACAGCGTTAGACAAGAGTGCTACAACTTGGATAAGAGCACTGAAACCTACACAAGAATATTAGATACAAGAAAGGAGTGTTATAACTAGAAAAAAATCCTATTATACTTTTAAGATCTCAAAAACACTAAAATAGGTCAAAATTTTGACAAGAACCAAGAATTTCAGTTACTTATCAGGGTCACATCACTGCTAACCTAAACCTAGACTACCAACTACTCAAACTAGGTCATGGAAAGTGCTCATCTCTTTAGCATCTCTCTCACTCCATAGCTCAAGATCTCAACCTAATCAATGCATAAATGAATCAAGAATCAATCCAATTTCCTATATTAGGCACCTTTTTAAATCAAAACAAAATACCATTTTTTACATAACTCCAACTCCATAACTCTATTTTTCAAACCATTTTATTCCATGGAATCATGACAATGATACTTTCAACGTCAATATAACTTCACTCTTTTTCTACCTCGTCTACCTATTATGGAATGCACATCTCTATGTTTCTCTTCTACCCAAATGCACACCTTGGTCATCACCAATCAAAACATGTTCGACTTTCAACACCTCAATCTAATCAATAAAAAAAACCTCTCAATCCATTCACAACATACCAACCTTGTTTCTATTATTACACCACTAGTCATCACTTTTAGATTGACCTCCTCTATCATAAATTTCATCTCTCTCCAAAAGGGGGGCACAATTCATAGTATTCATATTTTTACACTTATCCAATGTACCCACCCACTCTCATAAGTGGACACACCATGGTTCTTACACATCCAGTAATTAGATTATCAAATTTAGCTTAGACCGGTCAAGATATGTAGTGATTCATATTATGTGGGTCACTCAACATTATTTAGGACATTTAAAGGGATATACCTTCGGTTTATAGATACATAGACTATTCAGATATAATGGTTCAAATTATATTGATTCATAGTGATTCCAATATAGATATAGACTCAAATTAGATTTGGGGGCATGTACATATTACAAATCTCACACATACAACTACATACAACATCACATAGTTACAAGATCACATAGAAAACTATAGACATAGTATAGATCATAGTGTTTTGGGTCTCTAATTTTGTACATGAGGCATGGAAAGGTATGTTATATCACATGTGGTTATACAGATTACCAGATTATACAGATGCATAACTCACATACTAGATTTGGGGACATGACATAGATGTTCATGTTCTTCATCACTCAAGATTATACATATCAAATGGTAAGACATGCCATTCTCTTCTTTCACATTGACTAGAGTTTTAGATTACACCCAATTGTACCCAGGTTGTCACCAGGTTGGATTACATGGCCATATACAATGGTTGGTCCATTATATTACCTAGACCCATACTACATAAGTTTGTGAAGGACAAAAGATAGATATTGGTTTTGGGCCTCTGAGTATTTCTTAGTTCTAGTTAAAATATTTAGAGTGGAGGCATGACACATTTTTCTCTTCATAACATACAAATTCTATACACATTTCAAATTACATGAGTTTATGTGGGACATATGTTAGACATTGGTTTTGGGCCTCTAAGCTTTCATCATCTTTAGTCAGATTCGGCATAGGGGAACACCATTACCCTCCTTCTCCATGTTACATAGATTCCACATTCAAATTCAATATAGGGGTCATCCATTGTAGATATTCTATCTTTCTCTAGTCATTATTTGACTCTCCATCCACTTCTTTGGCTATGAAGTGAGTTCGACCCTTGCAGCACATTTATCTCCATGTAGTTAGGTTCAGGTACACATGTTATTTTTCTTTATTTCACTTTAGTACTTAATTTCATTACATCACTAAAATAAAATGGAGGTAAATGTATACACCCTAAATTGGTTAGGCAACCACACATATCATGTCTTTTCAAAGTCCTCTTCACAAGAGACTCCAACTAGAGAATATGATCCTTGTTCACATTAGCCATATCTTTTATTTTACTTATCTTGGTCTTGTTTCTTTCTTAAATCACCTTTCTTATCCATAACCAATCATCTAGAACCTTTTGATCAATCTTTCCACCTCAACCAAGTAGTATCTCCTAGGGCAATCCTATCCCCCTAGGTCTTGATCCTATAGGATAGGAGTGTTGGGATTGGACTATAGAGTTGGACCCTAGGGTGTCCCATTTTTTGGAACTCTTATCCTTTTGCATTTTTGAGTTCTAATGATAATTTATCTTCACTCAAGAGTTCCTAAACCCTTCTTATCCCCTCCCTTAAATTTTTATTACCTTTTTATTGTCGGCTAAATGTGAATAAAGCTCCCAAATTCAAAATAAAGAGTCTCCTATATAAAGGACTTTAAAAGACATTTTATATCTAGCACTTACTACTTTGGAATAATAATTAATTAAAAGTTAGTTAATAGTATAGCTCAACATTTTACATCACACATAGAGTTACATGCTTGATCAAGGAAGTGCCTAAGTGAAAGTCATTCTTGCATCAATTATGCACATTGATATGCATGTTCCCTAAGGGATAACTACATTTGATCTAAGACCCTAGCTTGAGGGTTAATATAGACAATGATTAGGATAGTAGGGGTTCTAGATCATGTGATCATACTTCTCCTAACCCAATTTTTTCTCCTTTTTTTATTTTGATGTGTTTTTTGTTTCATGTGTGTAGATAGACCTAGGGTTTGAATATTGAATCATCTATATTAGGAGCTTTATTAATATTCAACACTCAAAGTTTCATAGGTAGATTCATACAGGGATAGTTAACAAAACCTAAAAAACTCAGATCTCAGTGACCAGTTTGGACAATAGCAATAGGAGTGCACAATAACATCGAACCTTAAAATTCCCTATTTTTGGTGCTATTTTCCTTTCACTAAACAAAATCTAGATCAAGATTCATGACACTGTCCTAGTTTTTTACAATAGTTCTTAGCCTTTGAATCATTCATTTTAGCTTATTTTTTAGATAAGTTACTTCTTTTCCCTATGCAATTGATTTGATTAAATTTCTATAAATCTATATTTTACTATATTTAATCACATCTTTCCCTTACTTAAAACCATTCATTTTTTAGGAACTAGACCGTAGTTTCCCAAAAATAATAAAACAACTCCCAAGAATTATTTTTTTCATACTTGTTTGTTGAAAGTAGTTTATTTTTAACAAAATAAGTGATGCATGTATGTTCTCCCCCTTCCCCTTTAGGTAAATTAGATGACTAAAAATGCCCATTCTTTGCCTTTATCGCATTGATCCAAAATCATGAAAATAAAGTCTTTAAGGCCCTCCCCAAATCTATATGGTTTAGGTGACCCCAAAATGACCATATAGTCTTTTCACTTGTCTTTATTTTTCATGCATTTTGGCTTATGAGTTGGAGTTCACCACCTCCTCACGAGTTATTTAGGGAAGACTTGTCCTAAGAATTCATCTCCCAATATTTTTTTAACCCCACTCCACCATGGGGTATATAAATTGAGCTGGTGAATCATTCAGATGGTAGTTTAAGTGGTTAAACCACCTTCGTTAGTAACTACTAGCCTCAAAATTTATGATCAACTCATACATCACACTACACTGAGCAAGTGAGAGATGTAGTGGTTTTGAAAGGGGAAAGACCTTTTCATAACAATCTGGTTAATGTAAATCTAATTGACATTATTGCATCACTAGTGTTAGCCATACCTGGGACCATTTAGAAATGAGTGAAAATTGATAGTTTATAACCCCACTTGTTGAAGACATGTTGTTGATGCAGGGAAAGGAGCTGAATGTTCTATGTCATAGTATAAGATCTTGAGAGAAGAGGATGCCTAAAAACCGTACTTTTCATGCACTTCTACCTTTTGGATTAAAAATTACAATCTTATCAAGAGTGAGTATATTGATGGAATTTGACAGTATTATGTAACTTTATTATTTTTAGGATTTAAGATGTTACACTTATGTGTTTGTGTCATTTTATCCTTTCTTGCATGGTTTTAAGTATAAACTATTTTTTTTCTATACCACATCATAATGAGTCTTGTTTATACATCACTCCTTTGCTTAAAGAGGTGTTATGCCACCCATTTGACATTGTGTCTATGCCTTAGTCCTATTTTCAACCTTTGTGTGTGTGTCACTTTTTTTAAAAGGGTGTCATTATAGTTCCCAATTCATTCCAAGTTTTATGCCTTTGAGTCTTGAAAAAAATCATCAATCATATCTTCAGAAGCATGATAATGTCATTTTGTTGCTTGAATCATTTCAAAGAATTGTTTGCCTTGTGTCTAAAGTCAAATTTCAAAACCAAACCATGTGTGCCTTTTGGATTAATACCTAGTTCTATTATGCCATTTATCTTTGTCTAGCTTATTATCTATTTAAAAGAAGCCTAGTTTTTCTAAATCTAAGTTCAAAATTAAACTTGACAAGTTCAAATCCAAACATTAATTGATTTCTTCCTATGCTTTATGTAATTTTGGCCTAGATATTGATATTTTTCTTTTGGGTTGTGTAACTTAGGTTAATTCTTTATTAAATTTGAAAAAAATTGTTTGTGCCTAGATTTTTGATAAATAGCCTATCTTCCATGTGCCTATTATTTCATGCCTTATGCCAACTAACCAGGTTTAGGTTTAAATATGAGTGCCTAGTTTAAGCCAAAGTGTTTCATATTTATTAGATTAAATATCTTACCTTATTTTATTTAAAAATATATATTTTGTACCTTTTCCAAAAGACCTAGCGTATGTTTGTTTTAATCCTAGCTTTTGTGCCTTCTCCAAAATAACTTGCATTTTTTTGTTTTTTTAGAGTAGACTTGTTTGAAACACTTTGAACCTACAGTTTGGCATTCTAGTTTTTAATCATCACTTGACCTTTTTTTGTAACACATTTGATGTTATACATTTGACATTAGACTATTTTAGACCAAGTTTTAACAAACCATTTGTCCTTTGGACATTGTTTTTAAGAGTCTATAAAACTATAGGCATTTTTCATGAAAAATTCATCACTGATTTAAATATGTCTCTCTTTACTCATAGTGGAGCCATGTGCAATGTAGGATATGATAATGTGGTTATACAAGATGACTTTGTTCAAGACCCCTATGGTGATGATGTAGTTTTCAAGATATATCCTTATCCTCCTTACAATACTCAATCTAGGGAATAAATCCAATATCCCTTATCCCACTATTCAATCAACATGCCTTCATACTCAAAATGGGACCAAGAAAAGATTTCACAATACCTTGCTAGCATATCATCGATTATGGAAAAAATTCAACAACAATCGTACTACATTACAATACCATCGACATATGATCCCTATTTGTTTGATCCTCATTTTCTTGAAAATAAGGAAAAAGTTTTAATCAAAACCACAGAGGTAGGGACCATGTTTTCAACAAACTTCCCCCATGAAAATTTTCCTAGTCTATTTAGAGGGCTCTACAACATACCTTATAATCAAACCATCGAATAGGCCTCTTCTAGAAATGCTCAAGTGCTCATGCCAATGTCGTAATAAAATACACATATGTTTATCACAATAAACGGCCTCTTGGAAGACCATTTTATGCAAATGTAAATATCATACCAAACCTATTTGAACTTAGTGCATAACTTTAATATCATAGACATGTCAAACTCTCCTCTTATCTATTTAGCTCCTTCAATAGGGGTATTAATTTAATTGGTAGGTCAAGATAATCAGGGTATAGACCCATTCATTCAAAGCACTTCAATTGGAGACATGTTCAATGCCCCAACTATTGAAGAAGTGTCTACTTCTTTTACACAGACAAATGTTCTAAATATAGTGGATAACATGCAAGTGATGCCCAATCTAGGATAAAGTGGTTTAACTTCACAAACAACTAGTCCACAATGAGTACCTTTAGTTAACACTATGAGTAATTCACAATAACAGGGGCTAAAACTTCTACCTCCCAACCATAACAAGCTACCCCTAATCCTCAACCAACTAGTTATTCAAGCATACAAGCATAAGGATTAAGTAGTCAAATGCAAACCAGTGCCTTGCCTCAACATAATGTGATGAATGATATTCCACCATAATAGGTGATGACTAACATTCCACAATAATAGGCATTATCCAATATACCAATACAATAGATATCAAACATTCTTCCACCTCAACAAGGGGAAACCAATGTTCCACCTCATTAATTAGTGATAAATATGCCTCAATAATCATAGATCAACATGCCTTTACATCACAAACATGTCTAATCAGCAACTTATGTCTATTGGTCAACAATAAATGTCAAACACTCAGCAAGCATCTACTTCACAATAAGTGTTCATGCAACCAAGAGGTTAAACTATTCAACAAATGCCAATTAGGCAATAATTACCTTTTATTCCAAACATGCCACAAATCTAATGATAGGGCCTTGTTTAATAATAATTCCCCTTATTCGACCAAGTTTGACTAGTTGATAACAAGTCCTTATGAAACTAAAGTAGGCACAGTACTTCACCTAAAGCCATATCCTTCCATTCCAATCAAAATTCCCCCAAACCTAGGCCTATATACTGAGTCCAAACTAGAATATCATACATCAACATGTGTAATTCCAACAAGTAAATCTTAATCTATGGATGCATATTATTGGTCAATTCCATAAACAAACTAACATTCCATAGCAAACTATGCCTCCATTATACCTAGTCAAATTAATCCACCTTTGATCATATAGCCTCCACCTTAGATCAATATTCTATCTAGTTTCTTGGCACAAGAGCTATAATAAATGAAAGATACAATTGCTACTATCCAGGATGGAAAACAAACCAAGAAGTTTAAGTTGGATGACATGTGTTCTTACCTGTTCAACATGGAGTATCTACAAATACCATTTCCTTTAGGGTAGGAACCATCAAATTTTGACAAATGCAAAGATAAAAGAGACCATAACGCCCATTTAATAGAATTTTTTATTACTTTCCATCCAGTGGATTATATTGACATATACCTCCTACTTTTGTTTCCTAGGAGTCTAGTAGTACAGGGTTTGGAATGGTTCTTAAAAATGTCAAAGAACTTAGTATCTAATTTTGATGACCTTTTAGACAAGTTTGTGTAGCATTTCTCCTAAAATATTGAACATGATATTTCATTGTTAGATATGAATCAAGCCAAATAGAAGGTTGGTGAAAGTTTTGCAAGATATCTATATAGATGGAGAGTATTTGTTAGCCACTTCACCCATAACATACTAGATAAACAATTAATCATTGTGTTTACCAAAAAAATACATAGCAAGATATCCTACCATCTGGAGCTATAATGTGGACATACTTTCAAATAAATCATTGAAAAAGTTTTTTGATTGAAAAGGCCCTTATTAACAAAGGGATTATCAATTTAACCTCATCCAACCAAAATTATAATCAAATCCAAAGAAATGATCAAAATTAGAACCAAAACTAAGTCCAAGTGTAAGCATCAACACCAACCCAAGCCAATAATTATGAAAAATCCAAGTAGTTTAATTGCAATAAGAATGTTATTGGAAATGGAGTAACTGAGTTGTGACATGTCCAAATGCTACAAATACCATCTGTTCAACCAATACCACAAATGCAAATTAAACCTCACCTACAACCTATTCAGCAAGAATAGCCTTCACAATAGCCTCGATTAATTCAATAAGTGAAAAAACCATTGCCTTTTTAAACCCCTCTTCCAAGGAGAAATGTCCCTACTCATCAAGTTTTTAGTGACCTTGGAGAACCTATTGAAGCTATGTTTCACAAACTAGTCACTATTAATCTAATTAGTTGGCCTATTCTGAAGCACTATCTTAAGGGTATTCCTTATCTATATTAGCTAGGGACAATGAGTTCTATGAATACCATTGAGTTAATGGACATAATATACACCATTGTCTATAGTTCAAACATCGCATTCAAACTATGTTAGAAAATGGGGAGATTACATTAGATAAAATATATTCTATATCCAATCAGAACCTGGGTATTTATCAAAACCCTTTTCTACAACATAATAATAACAACACTAAATGCCAAAACAAAAATAACAATAGTATCAACAACCAAGACAATAACAATAATTCTAGCAGCAATAACAACATCAGTCAAATGAATGGAACCAAGTCTAGAATGATTCCAATAACCAATAGACTTACCATGTAATTATACATGAATACAATAAAGTTGTAGGTCATCTTGTGGGAGGTTGCATTTCAACCATTACCATTAATCTAAGACCAAGTGCTAATAGAACTAGACAATTGTTAACCAATTTCAATCAACCAAATTATGCCAGTGATTCTTCCTAGACTTGGGATAACATATACGCATACCATCAAGAAAGAATTAATAATTTTGGACCTCATATCGATAATTTGTCCTTACTCCATTACCACATATAAGTGCACCAACAATGAAGACTTATCCTATCTAATCCCCCTACACCATCATTTATTGGCAACAATGATATTGTCTCTAATCCCTATTATGCAATCATAACTTGATGATAAAATATTACCATTGTAGGCCCACAAACATCTGCCACCAAACCCATCCAATCCATGTTTATGTTTAAGAACAAGGCATATATCATTTTGAAAGATAAGATGTTTGATATTGTAGAATATCTTTAGAAGATGATTGGATTTTTTGTGTATGTCTACCATCCATAGGAACATCTAAACAGAGTTACTCGATCAATCCCCGGTTCTTAATGACATAATCCCAAACAAATCATAACCTTTGGTTGGACATATAACCCTAGGACAATAGTTAACTTTTGACCAAAGTTATATGTCATTTCTTACCCCTCTCCATAACAATCCATAGTACATTGAAGTTATAGTAACGTGGCACAAAGTGAAGTGAGCCCTCATAGACAATGGATCAAGCTTGAGTATTATGTCTATGAAGCTCATCAAGCATCTTGAATACATAATATTTGATCTTTAGATAAAAAATATCACTATAAAGGCCTATGATAATTAAGAATGGTAATCACAAGGCACCATAAGCTTGTCAGTTGTCATTGGGCCTTTACCCACAATAAACTTTGCCATGTGTTAGACCTAGACCTATCATATTATTTTCTCTTATGTAGGCCTTGGATACATGAGATTCATGCAATCCCATAAACATTGCACTAGTTTCTTAAGTTCTCTCATTCTAGTATAGAGGTCATCATCTATAGAAATTTCTAGCCTTACAGACATTACAAACATTTGGAGGTTGAGTATGAAATATATAACTACTAATTTGGCTTAGATTTGATTCCCAAGAAGGATAAGGTGAAATAAATACTTGTTGATTTACCAGAGTCCAATTGCATCAACCCCAACACCCTTGACTTATCCTCCCATATGTCACCTCCTAAAATGTTCTATCATTTTAACAACATGGCTAATGGCCCAGGAAAATATTTGACCCATGATACATTCCACATTGCCAAGCTTCCACAGAACCCTAAGTCCTATGGATGACTAAAGTCCAATCCACCTTGCATGGAATGGAAACAAAAGGGGAAAGGCAAGTTCCATAGTCTAGATCTTTTTATTTTCACACTAACCACTAGCCAAGAATAGTACCCACTTATAAATGATGAATCTTGGTTATACATTGACAAACTAGCTGGCTATTATAAAAATGCCAAATACCCCATTTTTTAATAGGATCATGAGTAAGCAAGCCTATGAAGGAGGAGGCCTTGGGCCATATCAGGAGGGAACACTTGAGCTAATCTCTATAACTCAATAAAAAATATCCTATGATCTTGAATTTAAACTACCTAAGGATGACCCCACATATCTTATTCATGTTCCAACACCAATGAATAGTGATGTTGATGTCGGCAGTGAAGTAAAGTCTGATCATATCCTTTATGAAGACCTTGCCAACAATATTTTTGGCATTCATGCCATTTGTAACCTTAAACTAGTTATCAGTAATCTATTTCCTCTTTATCACCCTCAACTTATAGTTATGGACTAATAAGAATCCATATTTCCTATAGATGAGTTTGAGAATGATGAGGCCTTTTGAAATTTTTTAAGCCTAAGAGACAATGTTATGTTAAAAGACCACAAATAAGGGTTCTCAATCAAACTGTATCATGTAGCCTATTTTGGAGATCAGGTGAACACCCTTAGCCATAAATAATTAAATAAAACATTGATGTCTCAAAGTGAAAACCTCTTTGAGGAAATTTTAGACCAAGGTAAAAGTAAACAGAAAGGCCAGTATAGTGGTGAAAACCTAATTTAGGTGTCATTGGATGGGGGTGTTTACCCTTCCTCAAGTATAGCTCAAGAGACCACCAATGATGAACTTGCCTATGGGTTCAAGTTTAGTTCTGAAGAGTAGCATATCTTTGACCGAATGATCCAAGAGTTTCTAATAGTCTTTGTGACATGGCCATCCCTACCATTGGGAGATTTTGATTCATATAACCTAGGATAACTTGAAGAGCCAGTCCAAATAGAGGACTTTACCATTTCAAACCAATTCAAATCATTTCCAACCATTTTGGAAGATGGTTCAACTCTCCTTGTAGTAGACACTATAGAAGTAAACATCAAGACTTTAGATGACTTGAAATATATCAAATTAGGTACATCCCTCACTAAGGAAGAACATAAAATATTTATATCCATTTTGAGGGAATTTGTTGACATATTTTCTTAGACCTATTCTAGTATGCCACGTTTGGACCTCTCATTACTTTTGTATCACCTTGTTATACATCTTGATGTCACACCTATGAAACAAAAATTGTGAAAGATGCATACTCACATTACTATATTAGTCAAAAAAGAGTTGGAAAAACTCTTAGAAGTGATATGTATTCAATTGATCGACTACTCAGAGTAGATCTTGAATGCTTTTCTAGTTAGTAAGAAGCCAAAAAGAATCAAAATATGCACTAATTTCATAGATATAAATAAGTCCTACCCCAAGGATGACTTTTTATGCCAAACATTGACATAATAATTATTTCTATAATGGGGCATGAAATGCTTTCATTGATGGATGGACTTTTAGGATACAACCAAATCTAAATTTCACCTAAAGATACACACAAAATAATGTTCACCACTCCATGGGGAATGTTTTGTTATCAAGTCATGCCATTTGGTCACAATAATGTTGGGGCCACATACCAAAGAGCCATGACCATCATATTTCATGATATGATACATGACATTGTTGAAGACTACATCGATGACATTCTAGGTAAATCCAAGATTAGGGCCGATCATCCATCCATATTCCAAAAATTATTTGAGAGACTACATGAATATAAGGTTACTCAATCCTAAGTAGTGTGTTTTTGGTGTTACTTTAGACAAATTTCTAGGCTTCATTATGTCTTATCAAGGTAATGAAGTTGATCTTGTCAAAGTATGATCCATTACCGAGATACCATGACCTTCTAATTTGAAGCTTTTAGGGCAAGATCTAATCTATCTAACACTTCATTTCTCATTTGGCCAAAAAATTCCATCCATTTACACACTTTTTGAATAAGGGTGTCACATTTCATTGGGATGAAGAATACCAAAAAAAAATTTAACACCTCAAAAACTATCTTTCCAATCCACCTATTTTATTGGCACTTATGCTAGGAAATTTGTTCCTACTATACCTATCAGCCACAAACAAAGCCTTATGGGACCTTATAGCTTAGTATGATGATAATGGAAAAGAACATGTCATTTACTACCTAATTTCTACACTGGTTACATGTGAACATAATTATATGCCCATTAAAAAAGCCTATTTAGCTATGATCTTTACGACTCATAAACTATGACATTACATGTCAAAAAACAAGCCCATAATTATTTCAAAAGTGGATTCACTCAAGTATCTACTAATCAAGATAACTTTATAAGGCTACATGGCTAAATGTATCATGCTTCTCAGTGAGTTCAAGATAGAATATGTCAACTAGAAGGCCATCAAGAGACAAGTACTTGTAGATTAGCTTGTTAAATCTCCCCTTATAGATACAGAATCTATAACTTTTTAGTTCCCAAATGGGTCCATTATGACCATCATTGAAATAACTCTTGAGGAGTAGCACTAAAAGTAGTATTTTTATGGATCATTCATAACACATGGATTGGGGATAGGCCTATTGTTTATTATACCATAGGGGGATCTTATCTCTAAATCATTCTGTATCAACTTTCCTTATACCAATAACATGGTTAAGTATAAATCACTCATTGGAGGGATTCGACAAGTATTATAATGGCATATTCAGCATCTCAAAGTTTATAGTGATTCATATTTAATCATCAATCAAGTTACAGACCATATTCAAACCAAAGATGGCAAGCTAGTATCATACAAAGCCATGATCGACACTCTCAAATAACAGATTGTTGACATATAGTTTGAGCACATACCAAGGGCTAGTAACAGAATAGTATATGCCATGGTCACCATTATATCTTTGATCTGCCATAGAATAAGGCAAAATAATATCAATTCCTTGTTGAAAATATTTTAGTACTAGCTTGTGAACCTTTAATAGTCATAAACATCTATGATATTATTGGTCCCAATTCGATATGGTATTCAAACCTTTTCACCTACCTTCATGACCATTTTATGCCACTAGACCTATCCCATAAATATAAAAAGGCCTTTATCCACCATTCCTCACATTATACCTTACTTAGACTAACCCTTTACCACCACAGATTTTATAGGACTCTACGTCATTGTTTAACTTTGATAGAATCAACATTAATGTTGTGAGAAGTTCATGAAGGAGTATGTGGAGCCCACACAATCGATGCCATCTTATCCAAAAATTTCATCCATAGCAATTATTATTTCCCAACTATGGATTTAGATGCAACTGCATATGTTAAAAGTTGCAATAAATATTAAAGGCATGCTAATCTAATTTATTCCCCAACCAAAACACTGGAACCAATGCTTACATCATGGACATTTGATACATGGGGCCTCAATATCATTGGTAATATTAACCCAACCTCATCTAATGGCCATAAACACATCCTTACTACTACTAAATATTTCACTAAGTGGGTTGAAGCTATACCCCTCACTTACATGACTAGAAAACAAATTTCCAAGTTCATCTTCAACCATATCATTTGTCACTATGGTATCCCATATGATATTATATCTAATAATAGTGGATAATTTAATAACAAGGATGTTATATCATTATGTGTTGAGTACAACATTACTCAACATGTTTTTAATGCATATTGTAGACACCTAAATCTAGCCACCGATAACCTCTAACTAGGATTTTAACCAATTTCCACCAAAGTGCAGAATTTGCCCTAAAACCACTAAATCACATTGATTTCAAATTGATATATTCAAGCTCTAATTTTGGCTAGAGTATCATTAAATGGGGAAATGCAATTTATGGGCCAGCTAACTTTGATCAAATCATTACGAGTCAAAATGCCATTTTTGCACATGGGTGCTCTAGATTACTCTTTTATATCAAATTTATTGTACAAGACATGTGACTTTTTTTTATCTTGTGCTAAATAAATCCTAAATGAGATAATGAATCCAATGCATCTAACATTGAATTCCAATTACAATTCAATCAAATTTTAGAACAATAACAAGGCATTCTGATCAATTTGAGTAATTTATACACAAAGTGCTTAATCATGATTAAGAGCTAATTAATCCAAATCAAGGCCTAATTAATAATTCCATGAAAACTTGTTGAAAACTTGTTTTTAGAAATGAATATTGAATAACTGCATCAATAGGTGACCTCATTTCTTGGGAAGACATCCCTAGGCCATAAGTATCATGTTTATGGGTCTCCCATGCCTCTTTATTACCTTCCATACCTCATTAATGTCCCTTATTCCAAATTCATGATGAGGATAATTATGGATTTTAATTACATAATTCAATTAATTTATGACCACACATCTCAATCTTGAGATGGACGGTCATGGTTGATTTTGGTCATTCTTGAAAATATATAAATAGAGAGACCATGAACATCATTTTTAAGATTAATTTGTGAAAACTTACCATGTAAAATTAATTCCAAGATCCCTTACATGCCAAATTTATGATGCCAAAATATTAAGCCAAGCCAATCCAAAGCCATAAGGTGTCAAGGAGAAGAGGAGCTAGCCAAGCCTCCTTTGATGAAGAATTCATGAGCATAAGCTGAGCAAGCCACTACAATAAACATTTGAGCATCCAAGAAAGGTGAAGGATTCTTGTTTTTCTTTACTTTTTAGTTGTGCCTTTATTTTTTATTTATTTTTATTAAGCTCACCCTAGTAACTAGGCCTAGAGATGTATGCTAATTAGTGTGTTTTTATCAATTTGTTTATATTTTTAGACTAACACAATAATAATCACCTCTCTTGAGTCAAATTATTATTTCACATAATGGCACATCTAGTGGGATCACACCCCATAAATTTGATCAAATATCACTTACAAGTAACATACTAACTATTTTCATGAAGGGTCTTAGAGTGTGAAAGCAAAAAAGGTGAAGATTTGAGCAAAAAGATTATTTTTTGGAGCTCAAAATTTGATTCTTAAGATTGTGTAATTTAGATCCCAACTCAGCCCAACTTGACCCAACTCACCTGACTCAGATTCTAACTCAGTTTGACTTAACCCAACTTGCCCCGACCTAAATCCCAACATAGCCTGACTTGACCTAACTTACCCTAACTCAAATCTCAACTCAACCTGACTTAACCTAACTCACCCCAACTTAAATCCCAACATAGCCTGACTTGACCCAACTCACCTTGACTTAGATCCCAACTCAACTTGACTTGACCTAACTCACCCTGACTCAGATCCTAACTTGACCTGACTTGACCCAACTCACCCTAACTCAGATCCTAACTTTCCCTGACTTAGATCCCAACTCACCCTGACTTAGATCCCAACTTAGCCTAACTTAACCCACCTCACCCCAACTCAAATCCCAACTTATCCCAACATGACCCAACATGCCCCGACTCAGATCCCTTCTTGACTTGACTTGACCCAACTTGCCCTAACTCAGATCCCAACTCATCTATGTCAACCTAAGAGTTCATTTTCCTAAGTTAATTGTTTCATCTTTAAAAATACTTCAAAGCTAAACCACTTTTTAACATTTTTCTTGTAGGGTCAACATGGAAATTTGATAAAATGTGTTTAAATCATCATTATATACTTTAAAATGAACTAGGAACATTATCTTGGTGTTTAATATAACATTTAGGTGCTTAAGTAAGTTTTTAGCATTAGTTTTCAAAGTTTACAATTTTAAGACCAAGGGGTCAAATGAACACCACCAAATCATTCATTTGGGTTGAAAATTGAACACACTTGTCAATTTTGTTTTCATTGTTTCAATTAGCACTTTGTTTTCACAAAATACAAGGATGTTGCACGTATGTTTTTCTATTTGTCCCTTTTAAGGAACCCTTGGAATCAAAAGTGTTTTCCTTATTTGTAAATTTCCTAGTCTAAGGCATAGAAATAACATCATCTAAATCACTCCTCAAAAACTCATAAAAGTATTGGGTGACCTTGACAATGACCCTAAAGTCTTTCTATTTTATGCTTTCTTTATTTCATGTAAACATGGATTACGAGGGGATGTCATTACCTCCCATGAGTTCTTTAGGGAATCTTTGACCCAAGGTTTCACCTCCCATCATTGACTTCATTTGGATCTATATTAGAGTTACACACATGACATAGCGGCACTTTGGACAATGCACTACACTAAGCGAACAACAAGATGTAGTAGTTGAAAAAAGGACTAGACCTTTTTACAATAAGATAAGTGATACAAAACCAAAATATGTGCTTTTCTTTTGCATTGTTTGATGTAAAAGTCATTTTCCAATCAATTCCCCTAAAACGTTCAAAAACTTATAGATCTTAGAAAAATCCCCACTTGCCGTAGAAGTATTATTGGTGCAAGGTGCACCTCAAGGTCCATGTTGTAGTACTATTATTTGAGATAATGGGGGGTGTAAAAACCCTACTATATAATGTGCATTTACTTTTGGATGAAAACTTAAAATCCTCTCAAATGACATATATTTATAGATTCTAACAATACCAAGCAACCTTGTCAATTTAGGATCTAAGAGCGATTAATTAGTTTGTTTTATCTTAGATTAAAGTATTGTTTGGAGTCAAAACTTGGTGTAAAAAACTGATGCAAACCAAACACATGGTCATCATTTTCCTTTGAATGAAGAGACATTATGTTACCCACGTGAAATCATCAATTTGCCTTGTTCAAAGTTCATCAAAACTTGGAGTCATATCATCCACTTTGACATAGTTATGCTACCCAATTGAGTCTAGACCTTTGCCAAAGTTGTTTAAATCCTTCATTTCTAATCTAAATTTGAAATTTCACCTTTATAAGTTCATAGCGTTGATGTGTTAAGTGGGTTTCCATTTACACTAAACTTGAGGGAACTTAGGTTTAATTTCCAATATGGGTTGAAAGTCATTTTAAGACTCATGATCATTATCACCACTTGATATACTTAAGTAATTTCATGCTAAACACTTGCACTTTGAGTCTATGCACTACAACATTTTAAGTCAAAAAATGTAGTGTTATGATATCAAATTTATGATAAATTATCTTTGCCTTAGAGAGTTTTTGAAATAATAATTTTGTCACATCTTTTGGGTAGTATAGCATTCTTACGTTGCCTAAAACATTTTAGATATTGTTTCATAGGCCCTTTTTCATAGAGTTCAAATTTGTTCCTACATTTTCAAACCAATCTGAGTATACTTTTATGAACCTTTATCTAGTACAGTTACGTCATTCACTTTAGTCTAGCTTATTTTTCAAAAGAACCAAGTTTTATACCATTATTTGTGAGAAAATAAACTATCTCTAAAGTGCCTTTTAGTTCATACATTATACTTATTTGATTGAGTCCATGTCCAAGAATCAAATGCCTAATGTTTGTTAGAAGTGTTTCAAATCTTTTGGATTAAAAATTTCATCTATTTTCAAATTCTAGCTTTTGACACCATTTGGCCAAGTATCCTAGCACATGCCTTATTTGAGCCTAGATTTTGATGCCACATTTAGCCAAAAGACCTAACAACTTTTAATTTCCTAGATTAGACTAATTTGAAACACTTTAACCTTAGTGTTTGGCATTTTTATTTTTGGTTCATTTACTTACTTTTTGTAAGATGTGTAACTTTAGATATTTAATGTTAGCTTGTGTTATCACAAATCATTACATAAAACTTTTGATCCTTTTGACGAATCTAAACCAAGTTTTAACATCATCTTTTTAGACATTGTCCTTTTAGATTTTGTAGAAATCTCTTCCCTTCCTATCACAAAGCATTGACTCAAACCAAAGAAATGTGTGTTTGGAGTAACCTCAAGAAATTTACTTAGCTTCATTGTGTCTCGTAAGGGCATTGAAGTCGATCTAGCCAAAGTCCATGCTATAATCGAGATGTTTCCAACAACCAATTTAAAACAACTTTGAAATTTGTAGGGCAAGATCCAGTCAATCTGACACTTCATCTCTTAGTTAGTAGACAAGTGTCATCTATTTACACATATTCTAAATAAAAGAGTTACATTTCACTGGCATGACCACTACCAAATAGCTTTTCAACAACGCAAGGACTATCTAGTTAATCCACCTATTTTATTACCTCCTATACTAAGAAGGTCATTCTTGTTGTATCTATCAGCTATCGATAATGCCTTGGGGGCACTTTTGGCTCAACATGATAATAATGGAAAAAAGCATGCAGTATACTACTTAATCCATACCTTGGTCATATATGAACATAACTATGCACTTATTTAAAAATCTTATCTAGCCATGGTCTTCACAGCTCAAAATCTGTGCCATTACATGTTGAACAATAAGACCATGATCATTTTAAAAGTAGATCCACTCAAGTATCTACTATCTAAAACATCGTTATAAGGTAGAATGTCCATATGGATCATGTTTCTTAGTGAGTTTGACATAAATTATGTCAATTAAAATAAAATCAAAGGATAGGTACTTGGAGATCAACTTGTTGAAGTACCCCTTACAGACACAAAGCCACTCACATTTCATTTTCATAATGAATCCATAATGACCATCATTGACACACCTCTTGGGGAGCAGCACTGGAAGTTATATTTTATTGGTTTATTTACTATACATGGATTAGGGTTAGGTCTCTTATTTATTACACCACATGGGGATCTAATCCCTAATTCAATCAAAATTAGTTTTCTTTATACAAAAAACATGGTTGAGTATGAAGCACTTATCACAAAAATTTGATAGGTAGTATAATGGAATATATCTCATCTAAAGGTTCATGGTGATTCTCAATTAATCATCAATCAGGTCACAAACCATTTTCAGACCAAAGATGACAAGTTGGTTCCATATAAGGCTATGGTTGATACCCTAAAGCAAAAAATTGCAAATATACAATTTGAGCATATACCAAGGGCTAGTAATAGAACTACAGATGTCATGGCTAATATCGGCTCTTTGATTAGACAAATAGATAAAGCTAGAGAATATCAGTTCCTTGTTGATAATTTATTTGCACCAGCTCATGAACCTTCAACCATTGCAATGATTTGTGATACTATTGGTCCTAATTCTATCTGGTATTTAGACCTTTAAAACTACCTTATTGACTAATTTATACCACCTAACCTATCTCAAAAACAAACCAAAGCCTTTATTCATCATTCCACTCATTATAATCTACTTGGATCCACTCTTTACCACCATAGTTTTGATAGAACTTTGATTAATTGTTTAACTTCAATAGAGTCTACACTAGCATTAAGATAAATTCATAAAGGAGTATGTGTAGCTCATTATAATAGGGTAGTCCTATCCAAAAAGCTCTTATGTACTAGTTTTTAGTGGCCCATGATGGATGTGGATGGAGCTACATATGTAAAGAAGTGTGATAAATGTTAACGACATGATAATCTCATTCATACCCTAACACAAAATTTGAAATTTATGTTGACACCATGGCCATTTTCTACATGGGGACTTGATCTCATTAGGAAGATCAACCCCACTTCATCTGACAACCATAAACATATCCTTATTTCCATTGAGTATTTCACTAAGTGGGTTGAAGCTATACCCCTCACATGATTGGAAAACAAATTTCCAAATTTATCTTCAACCATCTCATTTGCCACTATGGTATCCCTTCTGACATTATATATGATAATAGAGAATCATTCAAGAACAAGGATGTAGACTAGTTATGTACTGAATATAACATCACACAACATTTTTCTACAATATATTACCCTCAAGGTAATGGCCAGGCCGAAGCATTGAACAAAACCATTGTCAATATTCTCAAAAATATTGTCAATGATATCGATCATGATTGGTATCTATATATATTCTTTGACCTTTGGGCATATCATTCCAATCATTGTACTCCTATAAGAGCCACTCCATACTCACTTATTTATAGTACTGAAGCCATCCTTCCCATTGAGGTTGAATTTCCTTCACTAGGAATACATTTCAAACATGTCCTATATTATCATGACTATCGAGTAACTCACCTACAAGAGCTAGACCTACTTGATGAAAAATGTACAACTGTGCTCAATAATCTTTAGGCATATCAAAACCAACTCAAAGGCCACTACAATCGACATGTCAAATATAGAAAATCTAAAGTTGGTGATCTTGTTGTTAAAGAAAACAAAAAGAATACCATGGCTAAGAAGAAGCATAAAGGTAAATTTAAACCAAACTAGATAGGGCCTCTCATCATTATTGTAGATTATGGATTAGGGGCATATAGGCTTGCCACACTAGATGGAGATGAACTTCCTAAGCTAATGAATATTTTCACCTCAAGTAATAATATGCTTGAGTGCTAAGGTGTATTATCTATAAAGACCATTTTAGTGGTGTCATTTTATCACTATGTTTTTTTTGTATAAATATCATTCTTATCCATTCTCTTAGCCTTATCTATTTTACCATTCCATTTTATTGACCAGACGTGTTCTAAAGACTAGCCCATTTGACCTTGGTTTTTGCCATTCATTACATATTTTTAGCATCAAGAAATTTAATCATTTTGATCAGTTATTTTAAGTACTTTAGATAGAGATCATATTTCAGAGCAATATGATAGATGTTTTAGCAATTGCATCCTTCATTTATAATTTATTTCTTATCACCAGTCTTATTACTAATTATAACCACCTTTGGTTAAATTAGTACCATTGATCAATGACATTGTGTCCTATTTATAACCACCTATGGGAAAACTAAGAGAAACATTTGTTTATTATGTCTTGGCATACTAAATTTCCACTTCCTATGCCATACTATGACTTTTTACCACCTATGCCTATTTTATCTTAATTGACTACTACACTAGTCAAATTCCTCTATTGTAGGGTGGAACTACAATGACTTAATGTCCTACACTGAGACTATGTAGGTGATGCTCGATACTTGTTGAGGTCATCTCAGTCACCATTTCTACCATGCTCTCATCATTTTATGAACAACCTAAGCTTGAACATTCTCATCATTTTATGAGCAAGCTAAGTTTAAATTCTCTCATCATTTTGTGAGCTTGAACCATGTAGTGTCTCATCATTCTTGATAGAGTTGAGATACTTCCAAATTTCCAAAAACATTTGTAAAATTTTAAAAAAAAACCAAAAACATTTGACCACTTCTTTGCCTTAAGGATTCTAGGAACCCTTACTAAGTTTCAAGAAAACCACTTGTCACTTAGTTTCCCCATCCTTTTTGGCCTTTTATCTCATGCACTTACCATTTTGTAAGACCATTCATATTCTTCTATCACATCTATTATGTTTGTTTTTATCAATTATCACATTCTTCTTATTCCCTAGGAGAACTACATTTGGTCTAAAGATTTTTATTAGATATTACATCCATGGAAATATGTAGGCAGCGTCTACTTGTTTAGTGCATATGGAGACATCTCAACCTCCCCCTTCCTTTTTCTTCTATTCCCCTATTTTATTCATTTATTAAGTTGTCTCCTATTTTATAGGGGCAATGTTCATATGGTTTTTATTACATTATTTGTTTGTTTGTTTCTACTTATTTTATTTGTTTATGTGCCTGTTTGTTTGATTTTAGCACTATTGCCTTGATTCAGTTTATGTGTGTTCATTAGGTGATTTCTTACCCACACTTATACTTGAATCCATCTATATTCATATGTTTACATTGTCATCATAGTTTTTATCATTAGTGCATTGTTTTCTATTGAGTATTGGATTATGGGAGTCAGTCCTTATGCATATTTTGATGAAGTCCTCATGATCTTATACCATGATGCCTACCAACATGTGCTACAACAAACCTCAACTTCAAGAATTCTATTTAGTAATGGCAACATCAACATCTCTTTGACATTGACATCCTAATTTAATCCCAATCATATCCCAAATAGAGTAATTAACCATGAAATAATTTCACCCTTTATTAGTTTGGATGAGCATCTCCTTACTAGTAGGTTATTCTAATTCATTATTACCCTCTATGTTAGTTATCATCATCCTCAGCCAAGTTTATCATTTTTGTCATAATCGAGGTCTAATGATTATAACCACATATGGGTAAATCATTGTACACCATCCCACCTATATTTATCAATGATTATAACCATCTTTGGGAAAATCATTATGTTCTCATCATTTTACTTTTTCTACCCATACAAGGGCACATTGTTATCTTGTTTATCTATCTTAATTGGGGCAGTTTCATCTTCTCAATGATTATAACCACCTTTATGCAAATCATTATGTTATCATATCACATTGCCACTATTGGGGTACAATGCTTATAACCACCTTTAGGTAAACCATTGTACACCATCACACTTTCATTCTTAGTGATTTCAACTACTTTTTCAAAATCATTGTGTTTTCACCCCATCATCTTTCCTTTCTTTGGTCCCCTCATTTTGCTTCTTATTGAGGGACCGTTTGCCGACCTACTTGTGCCAACCATTCCCTCAAGGAGGAAAACCATCATATAGTTAGTTTATCATAATTAGAGTTGTAGGAATATAGGACCTATTCATTTTTTGAGAAGATGTTAATGTGCTTATAGCTTGCAATGCCTTTTCAAATAATGGAAAATTGTGGACACCTAAATCTGGCCATTGATAACCTCCAACCAAGTTTTTGACCAATTTCCACCAAAGTACACAATTTAGCCTAAAAATACTAAAGCACATTAATGAGTTGAAATTTATATATTCAAGTGCCAATTATGTCCAGAGTATCATTAAATGGGGTAATGTAATTTATGGGCCAGCTAACTTTGATCAAATCATTTCGAGTCAAAATGCCAATTTTGCACCTAGGTGCTCTGGATTACTCTTTTATATCATATTTATTATACAAGACATGTTATTTTTTATCTTGTGTTGACAACATCCTAAATGGGATAATAGATCCAATGCATTTGGCATTGACTTTCAATTCCAATCTAGTCAAATTTTGGAACAATAACAAGGCATTTTGATCAACTTGAGTAATTTGTGCACAAAGTGCTTAATCATGCTTAAGAGATAATTAATATAAATCAATGCCTAATTAATAATTTCATATAAATTTGTCGAAAAATTATTTTTAGAAATGAATATTTAATATCTACATCTTTAGGTGACCTTATTTCTTGGGAAGACATCCCTAGGCCATAAATGCCATAAATATCAAGATTATGGGTCTCACATGCCTCTTTATTACCTCCCATGCCTCATTAATGTCTCTTCTTCAAAAGTTGTGATGATTATAATTATGTATTTTTATTACATAATTCAATTAATCCATGACCACACATCACAATCTTGAGATGGATGATCATGATCAATTTTCGTCATTCTTAAAAATCTATAAATAAAGAGGCCATGAAATCATTTTTAATATTATTTTTTGAAAAATTACCATGTCAATTGATTCCAAGAGATCTCACATGCCAATGTTACGATTCCAAAAAAATAGATCCAAGCCAAGCCAAAGCAACAACATGCCAAGGAGAAGAGGAGATAGCGAATCCTCCTTTGATGAAGACTTCATGAGCATAAGCCGAACAAGACACTACAACAAGTATGGAGCATCTAAGGAAGGTGAAGGATTCTTTTTTTTTTCTTTACTTTTAAGTTATGATTTTCATTTCTTTTTGTTACTAAGTTCACCCTAGTAACTAGGCCTAGATATGCATGCTAATTAGTGTGTTTTTATCAATTTGTTTGTATTTTTGGACTAACACAGTACTAATCACTTCTCTTGAGTAAAATTCTTAGTTCACATGTATTACGCACAAGGTAATGGCCAATTTGAAGAATCTAAAAAAACCATTGTCAACATACCTAAAAAGAATATCAATGATGTTGGCCATGATTGGCACCTCCAAATCTTTGATTCCCTCTAGGCATACGACACTAATTATCATACCCAAATAGGAGCCACTCCATATTCCCTTATTTATGGCATGAGGCCATTATTCCCATTGAGGTCGAGTTACCTTCTCTACACATCTCATTAAAACATGTCCTAGATGATGAATTTTATTGATTTTCTTACCTATAAGAGCTAGAGTTACTTGATGAAAAATTCATGGTCACTATCAAAAACCTTCAAGCATATTAGAACCGAATTCATGGCCACTATAACTGGTGGTTCAAACATAGATAATTTAAGATTGGTGATCTTGTTATCAAATAAAACCAATAGAATACCATAACTAAGAAAAATCATAAGGGAAATTTCAAACCCAACTGGATATGCCCATATATCATGGTTACAAATTCTGGCTTTGGAGCAGATAGGATTGCTACACCAGATGGGGATGAACTCAATGAACCAATGAACATTGTACACCTAAAGTGTTACTTCACTTGAGAGACTTGATGTATTATCTATGAGGCCTATTTCTATTATAACATAATAATCAACATTCTTGTTTTCACTATACTATTCTACCATACCATTCCTATCAACTAATGTTAATTTTACCCTCCCTACCCAACCCCTTTGACCTTGGTTCCATTACATTGATTCCTTGAGCACCTTCAATGAAAGGATTCAGATCAAGTTTCAACAATTGATTCATTATTTTATACAAAGGCCACATTTTGGATTAGTATGATAGTGTTTTCAATTTTGTGTCCTTCATTCTTTATTTCATTCCATTCAAGTACTACTGATTATAACTACCTTTGGGAAAATCAAAGTACCGCCATCTTGTTACTAATTATAACTATCTATGGGAAAATTAGTATCATTGACCTATATCATTATTTATTAATTATAACTACCTATGGGTAAATTAGGAACAACGTATTTTATCATTCTTTGAAGTCCAACCTTTCCATTCTTATGTCGTATTGTGTCATTTGTCTACTTTGCCTAGTTTGTGCATTTTTTGCTACCTAGTCAGATTTCTCTGCTATAAGGTGGAACTATAGTGACTTTAGGTCTCATTCTAGGACTATGTAGGTAGTGATTGATTCACATTACAGTCAACTCAATCACCCTTTGCCATGCTCTCATAATTTTTCCACCAATTTTAAGTTTAAACACTCTCACCATTTTATGAGTTGGACCATTTGGTATTTAATCATCCTCACTTGAGTTGAGATTCTTCAAAAATTACAAAAACATTTGTAAAATGACATAGAAAATCCTAAAACATCATCATCAACCACTTCTTTACCTTAAAGATCCTAGGATCCCTGGCTATTTCATAAGTAACCACTTGTCATTTAGTTTTCCCATCCTTACTAGCTTACTATCCCATGCTCTCACCATTTTATGAGCCCTTTCCCATTTTCCTCTACAACATCAATCATGTTTTCTTGATCATCATTTTCTAATATCCCATATCTTGGGATAACTACATTTGACCTAAAGTTTATGATGGACCTTGCATCCATGAAATTATGTAGGTAGCATCCACTTGCTTTGTGTATCAGGAGTCAACTCGACTACCCCTTCCTTTTATTCTCTTACCCCATTTTGTTTATTTGTTTTGTTGTTTCCTTTAACCTAGGGGAAATGTTCATTGTCTTCTTTATTCTCTATTCATGCAAACACTATGATTAACCAATGTTTGTATTTTTTTTATATAATTTCTTGGTGTTTTGTTTCCTTATTGTTTCTTTATGTTTTGTCTTCTTATTTTTTTGTTTGTTTTCATGTTTGTTTGCTTTCATTATTGTGCATTGATTTAGTCTATGTGTGTTCATTGGGTGATTCTTTTTGCATTATTCTTAAATCCATCCATATTCATTTGTTAATAGTATCATCATGGTTCTTATAATTGATGCATTATTTTTTATTATTTATTAGATCATGTGTTAGTACTTATGAATATTTTGGCTAAGTTATCATGGTGTTTTATCATGATTCATACCATCACATACTACAAAAAAAATCAGCTCGATAAATCTTATAAGAAATATGGCCATGATACTTCTCCTTGGCACTTGAAAAATTCCCACTCTACCCAAATCATTCCCCACATACAGAGTAATTAAATAATGAAATAATTTTAATCCTTACTAATTAGGATGTGCATCTCCATACTATCAATTTTCCTAAATTCATCTTTCTCCTATATACCATTTTAATCATACTCTATGAGTATAAATTCAGCTGGTAAACCCCATTATCAAATTTTCCATCATTACTCCCATCATGGTACCAATGGTTATAACTGCCTCTAGGCAAATCATTGTATCTCATCTTACTTGTGATGTTAATGATTATAACTGCCTCTAGGAAATTTATTGTATGTCATCCCACCCACTAAGCTAATGATTATAACCACCTATGGGTAAATAATTATTTTTTGATCTATTTTGAAGGTTAATGATTATAACCACCTTTGGGCAAATCATTATATTTTTTTTTCCAATTGGAGCATGTTTTCATTGTTTAAAGTGTGTGTCAAGATCTCTGAACACATTTCATGCAATCAATGTTGAATCTTGTGAGGTGGTGTGAGAGCTAAAAAAAAACACAATTCCAAGAAAATAAAAATGTTTGTATTAATCGATCAAATTCCTCATTTGATTAACCTTCCAAAAATGAAAATTGGGGTACATATAGGAAAAATTAGGAAAATATGAGGAAGCCCCTAATTTTCCTAATTAAATAATTATATTAAAATATAAGTATCCTATGGACCCTTTATAATTAACCTAAGGATGTTTAAATAACATATAATGGCCATACAACCATGTAGGCAAAACCCAATGAAAAAAATCACTACACTAACACCCCCCTTAAGTGTAGCTTAGGTGAGATGAGAATTGGGTGCCATCATTGAAAGTTTGATGAGGTACCCAAGTACATAGTGATGAACTTTTATAAGAGGAAGAAGAAGGTGGAGCATCCCTAACCCCAATGAGAGCTCACAAATGAATAAATTTACTCTTTGTGAAGGGATTAGTTAGAATATCTACAATTTTCTCTGATGTTGGATAGTATCAAAGATCAATGACTTACTCATTGATAAGCTCCCTAATGAAATGCATGTGAATCTATATTAACTTGGTCCTTTTATGAAAAATCAGATTCCTAAAAATTTGGATAGTGTTTTGGTTGTCATAGTAGATCATTATTGGCTTATGAAACTAGATACCAAACTTAGTGAGAATCCCTTGAAGCTAAATTATCTCAATGGTGGCATTAATATCCCCTCTATATTTTACCTCTATAGATGATAAATCAATTGCATGATACTTCTTACTTGACCAACTTATTATACTTGAACCAAGTGAGAAACTATAGCATGAAGTGGACTTTCGACTCTAAATATCTCCAGACCAATCTAAATCTATGTATCCAATCAAATTAACCTCTGTTCCTACTCCATAATTTATCTCATAATTGTGCAAACCCTGAATGTAGTGAAGAATCCATTTTGTTTCTTTCCAGTGTAATCCATGTGGCACTTGCATAAACTGAGAGACCAATCCAACTGCATAGGATATGGCAGGTCTAATGTGTGTGAAATAGATAAGACTACTCATGAGTTACTGATATAGAGTTACATCAATGAGTGGTGTAGGACAATCAACCTCAAGCTTCACACTAGACAAGAAGGGAGTATGAGCTAGCTTACAATCAACCATGTTAAAACTCATAAGCAAAACAAACGAATACTTGGATTGTGATAAAGTTATCCAGGAATTTGATTTAATAATTTCAATCTCAAGAAAGTAGTGCAATAATCCCATGTCTATCATTTAAAATATATCTAAAAGTGCAATTTTCACTATTGAGATGGATGATTTTGAACTCTCTGTAATGAGTAAGTCATCCACAGAGAGAATTAGGATCAACAAAGAATCATCCTACCATAAGATATAGATATTTGGATCTGAATGGCATCTGGTAAACCTAAATTTGAGGAGAAAGGAGTCCTTTTTGGCATACCATCCCCTAGGGGCTCATTTGAGTTCTTAGATAGATTTATTGAGTGTAAAGACTAAGGAAGTATCTCCCACAAATCCTTGTGGTTGCTCCATATATATCTCTTTTTTGAGTTCACCATGTATAAAAACACTCTTTACATCTAATTGGTGAACATCCCACTGATGTATGGTTGTGATGGCTGGAGTGAGTCTTATAGACATCATCCTAGTTACATGAGCAAATGTCTCAGTGTAGTCTATGCCAGGCACTTGAGAAAACCCCTTTACAACTAGATGAGCTTTGTACTTATCTATTGACCCATCTATACCATACTTGGTTTGATAATCCCATTTGCAATAAACCAATTTTCTTCCTTTTGGAAGAGGGACCAAGTCTCATGTGTTATTCCTAATTAGGGAACTATACTTTTCTTGCATAGCAAAATCTGATTTTGAAATGTCAGATGCTTCAATAAAGGTTTGTGAATTTAAGGTAATGTCTAAGTAGGCATGTTATTTCCCCTAAAACTATGATCATATATGCCTTGTATCTGATGGATTTCCAACCCATCCTTTAGCACTTTGAAGTGTCTATCTATCCCAAATAGGACTAGAATTGTATGAGATTAGAGAATCAAGAGGTGAGTCCTCATCATTTGTTGTATGAGTGTGAGATAGAAGAGAAGAATCCTCATCACTACTCTCATCTCTTGAACTTTAATAAGAAAAAGAGTCATCCTCATCATTAGGAAGATATTGAGGTGGATCTATGTCACTATCTAAAGTAGAATCAATGTCCAGTGAGACTTTTGAAGAGTCTGGAGTGATAGTAATGAGTTCAAGTGGGATCTCATGAAACTTTACACCCCTTTTAATGAATAGCTCATGAGGTTTAGGATGGAGAAGCCTATATCCCTTAACACCCTCTGCATACCCCATAAAGATGCAAGACTGACTCTGAGGGTCCATTGCCTTGCATTTATTCTTAGGAACATGGGCCTTTACTATTGATCCAAACACTTGAAAGTGATCTACTGTAGGCTTGTGACTATCCCAAGCTTCAAAAGTAGGGATTCCCTTTAAGGCTTTATGTGGAACTTAGTTCTGAATGTAACATGCATAATTGATTTCATTGGCCTAATACTGAGGAGCAAGAGACTTTTATTGAAGCATGGAGTTTTCCATTTATTTCAAGCTATGATTATTGCAATTAGCCACACCATTATATCAAGGACTGTATGGAACTATGTGTTGCATCTGAATCTCCTTTGATGTGTAAAACTAATCAAACTTGTTGTTCACATACTCCTTTCCATTGTCAATCCTTAAGATTTTAATAGAACATTCTGACTGCTTCTCCACAAGTGCTTTGAAGTCCTTAAAGTGATGAAAGACCTCAGACTTCTTTTTGAAAAAAACACCTAGGTGTACCTCAATAAGTCATTGATGAATTTGAGCACTATCTTGTCCTGTTGAATGAAAGTTTTATAAATAGACTTGCTAAGTCACTATGAAATATCTCTAGCTATTATCCAGCTCTCCTTGCTTTGCCCTTGACATATTTCTCTTTTGGATGCTTTCCAAAAATGTAGCCATTGCATAGGCCATCCAAGAATTTGACTTTAGGAAATCTTAAAACCATGTCTTAACAACTGATCTGCTCTAGGTAATGATAGTTTAAATGGCCAAGCTATTCATGCCATAGTTTGCTTACTCCATCTGTATGATTAAGCAGTGTAACTAAGGGCTGAGCTAGGGCAAAATGTGAGAAGGTATATAGTCTGTACTGATGATTGGTCCTCTCATAAGCCAATACAGTGTCACTATGTAGCTCTTTGATAACCACTAAATCAGGTGTGAGCTCAACTCACTTCACCTCACCTATGTGAGTAATTTGATATACTAACATAAGATTGGTGGATAGTGAAGGAACACATAGAACATCATTGAAGGTCTTGCCACTTACTTCAACTAATCCTTTACCACTAACTTCTACTAAAGTGTCATCACCCATGAGAATTGAAGGCACAGAACATGGCTCTATTTTTGAAATAGATCCTCTGAGGAGGCCATGTAATAGGAAGCACTTGAGTCAATAACCCAAGTTGAAGGATGAAAAGCTACTACAAGAAGTGTCTTGCCCTTGTTTTTACCCTTTTTATTGTTTTTACACTTTTAAAATCATGTGTTGATGTGTTCTAAGATGAAGACTCAGAAACATCAATGTTATTCTTCTCAAGCATCTTAATTAAGGTGTCAATCTTCTTTTTCATTCACTGAGATTCATCATGCCCAAGTTTCTTACAAAAGTTCCATTTGAGTTTCTCCTTCTTAAGTTTCCCACTTGAGGAGGACTCATTTGATGATGTCTTAGGCTTGGTATCTAATTTTTTATTCTTCTTATGCTCATGATCTGGTTTATACTATTTTTTCTGATGTTTGCCACCGTTATAAGGCTTTTTCTTGTCCTAATTGACAATCAAGACATGTGATTTTGAAGACTTTAGTGCACCCATTTGAACCAACTTATCTTGCTCCAAAGTTAGATCAATAACAAACTCATTGAATGATGTCATTTTCCAAGTGGATCCAAGTGCACATTTGATATCATGAAATGTAGAGACAAAAATTAAATATTCATGACCCAACTTTGCAAGCACGAATAGAATCAACAAGTCATCTATATTCTCAATGCCACATTATTTCAACTATAGTCTCAGTGATTTGAAATTTGTAAATAAGTCATGTAGGGTGTCATGGTCACTTGGGCTTAATGTGATGAGCTCATTCTCTAGCTCATTACCTCTCATGATCTCCTGTAGTCCAAAAAGCTTGTATAGGATTATCCAAACTTCATTTGGAGTTTCTATAGATTCAACATGAAACAGGAGGTTGGGAGACATTGACAAGCATAGAAACCCATAGGCCTCATCACATATAGTATACTACTTAACCTTTTATGCATCTTTATATGGCTCAATTTTCTCACCCATAGTAATCCGATAGAGTCCTTTACCTCTCAAGGTGAGTTATATTTTAGACTTTCATTCTAGATAGTTAAATATTATGAGTGGTTCAATATTTAGATTCATTAGTGCAAATTAGAATGAGATAAATTTGTAGGGTTAAAATGAAAGAAAATAATATAAATCACATATAAAAATTACCCTTTAAATTATCAAAAATACCCCCCAAAAGTTACAATGCACACATGCTCAGCTTTGGACGTCAGGCACAATCGATAATATATCCAAAAGAAAAGGTACAAAGGTTTGAAGAGAGTTTTAAGCTATTACACCATGTAAAAAATGGATGTTACAAAATTCTTAAATCAATATCACCAATGTGTAGAGCTCAAGAAAATATGCACTTTCAAAAAAAATGGCACCCAAAATCAATTGAAATTTATAACATTTACAAGTTCTTACTCTATTTTTTCATTACCTTCACCTAAAACTTGACACCCTCTTGAACCTCACATAAGCTTATAATATTGCTTTACTTTAAGTTCTTGCAACTATTTTACTTTAAAAAAGTAAGAAGTAGTTGACCTTAGAAAACTTGAATAGGTCTTCCTAGTACATTTTGGGTTCTTGCAGTTACATTACTTTAGGATTTTGGAGAAGTAAGACTCTTTCAAAAAATTTATTTATTCTGGTAGTGTTTATTGAGTTCTTCCAACTAATTTACGTCAATCTTGAAAATAAATAAAACTGCCTCAAAAACCCAAATTGGTCTTACAATGTCGATTGGGTTCTTGAATAGCAATTACTTCAGGGTTTCAAACAACTTCAACTGAAAAGAATAATGAGTAGTCAGTAATGAATCTTGGAGAGCTTGAATTGGTCTATAAAGAGTAAACTAGGGTTTTAGACTTACTTTACTACTACTAATGATCAATAATGACCCTAATGAAGCCTAATTACTTTGAAGTAGTTAAATGTGAGAAGCTTGGTTACTTTCAAGTAGTTTCCCTAGAGAAGCCCAATTACTTATTATAGTGCAATTTAGGTTTCTTAGACTATTTTACTTAACTTCATAAATTGGAAGTAAAGTAATGTTGAAAACCTAATTTTATCTGTGAGAAAGTTGTCAAGGTTTAGAAGCTTGATTACTTCTTCCAATATAATTCAGATTTTTCTAACTACTTTACATAACTTCATGGATTTGAAGTAAAGTAATGTTGAAAGCCTGAATGGGTCTTGCAAGTAACTTGTAGCACTTCGAAAACTCAATTTGGTTTAGAATCAAGTAACGACCCTCTAAAAACTTGATTTGGTCTATGAAGAGTAAATTAGGGTTTACAGGTTTTATTACTTTATCTATATGGACGTCTGACCAGATGGAAGAAATTCATTTCTAGAATAATCCATGAACTTTCTCAAAAATCTGAGCAATCCATTTTAGATCTCAAATAAACCTAGAAAATTTATGAAAATGGATTTTTCATCAAAGGCCTTCTAAAATGAGTTTTGAAGTATATTAATAAATTACTTACAAGATCAAAAATGGTGGCCAAGATAGAAAAAAACCTAGCAAGGTGAATGCATGGAGGATCTTACCAGGGAGTTTGATGCATGAGGTTGTCAAGAACGCTATGATACCATAAAAGAGTGTGCCAAAATATTTGAACATATTTCATGCAATCAATATTGAATCTTGTGAGGTAGTGTGATAACTCCAAAAACATGCAATTTTAAGAAAAAGAAAATGTTTGCATTAACCGATCAAATTCCTCATTCGATTAACCTTCCAAAAAGGAAAGGTGGGGTACATATAGGGAAAATTAGGACAACATGAAGAAGCCCTTAATTTTTCTAATTAAATAATTATATTAAAATATAATTATCCTATGGACCCTTTATAATTAATCTAAGGAAGCTTAAATAATATAGAATGGCCATACGACTGTGTAGGCAAAACTCAATGGGAAAAAGCACTACATTAAATTTTTGATAATACTTATAACCACCTTTGGGTAAATTATCATATCTATCCACCTAATTGGGGCATATTTATATCTTTTTGATGATTATAACCACCTATGGGCCAATCATTATTTTCTCTTTTAAATGATTATAACCATCTTTGGTCAAATCATTCTCTTGTTACCCTAAGCCTCTTTCATTGATTATAACTACCTTTGGGTAAATCATTATCTTTTTTATTATACCTATGTTGATGATTATAACTACTTGTGTGTAAATCATTATGTTTTTATATCCAACCATGACAACTCCATATGCCACTAATTATAACTACCTGTGGGAAAATCAGTCTTTTCCACCCCATTGTACCTTTTGATCCGACCATTTTCTTCTTTTGAGGATCTGATTGTCGACCCTTTTAGTCAACCATTCCCTCAAGGGCTCATATACAATTAATTCATTATCATTGAATTTTTAGGTATACACGATGTTTTTATTCTTTGAGAAGACATTACTATGCCTATAGATTGTAATGTCTTCCTAAATAAGGGCAAACTATAGATACCCAAAACTAGCTACAACTGGGTTTTAATCAAACTTCACACTGATTCCTACCAACTATTTCAAAATAATCTTAGGAATCACTAAATGTCCCAAAAAAAATTATGCATCATTCATCAATGCTCAAAATCATGTTGAGGCATCCCTATTTGGGATACTATTGTGTATGCAATAATAACCTCTCATAGATTCATCCATAATCACCTTGCAACATCACAACTATCAATTTGGCCTATGGACCTATTAAGTGGGGCACTTTAAAACTTAAATAAATCTTTAAAAAGCTAAAATTCTAATCACAATCAATTAACAAATTAAACCAGATTAAATGCCTAGTTGAATTATCCATTTATAATCAATGAATATCCAAAAATAAAAATTCAAAAATTCAAAATATCCAATATTTTCATCGTCTTTATGAGTTGTCAATCTCTTTGAAAATATCCTAAAATATCTAATTTGAGAACCATGCCTAGTAATTGGAAATCATAATTACTTGACAACTATTAACTCAACTATAGTTAATTTTAACTCACCTAGGTTTAGTTTGAACCCATTCCAAGCCTAAACTCAATCTTAACTCACCTTGGGTAAATGTAATTTCTAAGGTTATAAATACAAGGCCTTACCTATTGGTTTCTAATTTATTTTGGTGCAAACTTATTATGCACAAATATCTTTAACAAACTCTTTTATGTAGTGTTATAATGCTCAAATGCCATGCAAGTAAAGTTACCATGCCCAAATCTTAATCCAATCAATGAAACCCAAGGTTCCAATGAGATAAGCAACCAATAAACCTCCATTATCAAAGACTTCTTGATTCACAATCCAAGAAAGTGTTGGAACACAACTAGATAATGAGAGGGGGTGACTCAGTATATCAATTAAAACTAGTCCTTTAAGTACTTTTAATGCAGATTAAAAGATATATATAAATCAAAACTAATATACAAAGATTATACACACATAAATACTCATGACACCATATTTATACATTAAAAACCTAAAGGAAAAAACTATGGTGCTAATAGCTACTAGAAACTACTATTCTAATCTAGCCTCATAGTTTAAAGTCTTTTTGACAAACCTCACTGGTTACACTTTTAAGGTCATCGACCCTAAGGATACTCCAATCCCCTATCTAAGCACCAACTCAGTTGAACCTCACTATTTATAATGTTTAAGGGAACCAACCCTAAGGAGACACCAATCCCCTAACTAAGCACCAACTTATCTTGTCTAATGGTACCAACCAATCAAATCTCTATAGAGCTACAACTCTAATTTACAAAATAGATTCATAAATGCATCCATCTCTAATCTTTGTTACAAGTCTAATATGTAATTGTTCATTCTCTACACATTATCTCTATGTGCCTTTTTACTTCTTTCCCCTCTATCTTTGTGTCTATATTTATCTCTATTCGACACACTTCATCTCTTTTTCACTCTACTTCTTTGTGTCTCTATATTTTCTATTTGACACAAATCATCAATAGCACCTCATTCTCTCTACACTTCTTCCTGTGTCTAGATATTCTTCTATATGACATAATTCTAATTACTCCAACAACATCTACTTTTAACATAGATGTTGTATATATAAGCAAATGATCTAGGGTTCCATATATTCTATGTGTTCACACTTGGACTATAACACATCCCGCTTTGTTCTGGACTCAATTCCAATTTATTGAATTGTAATTTTATTTCATCTTGAATTCATGCTCTACTACTATGATTTTTGGTCTTTTACTATATTTAGTAAATCCCAGACTCTAGTTATGATTCATATGTAAATTTACATATATTTTGTCAGTTACATCGATCAATCTCATTATCTGTATCTAATATAGGGCTTGAATGTAAGTTCCTACATGTTCCAACTATAGAGAGGATTACAAAGCAAGTTAGGCAAACATTAGTCCATAAATAATGAAACTTGCATAAATAACTAACTAACCAAGCCTATCGATTCCTATGGGAATTACAAAGGATAGAAAGAAACAAATGAAGAAAAGGAACACTATATTACCTTTTCAAATGGATTCACCATACCTATGTGGTTCAAAAGCATGTTCTCCCTTGATCAAGCATCCTTGTCTTTGTCAAAAATGGTGGTAAGCTCCTCCAATGCCTAAAAAATACTCCATAAAACCTAGGCTCTTGATTCTAAATCACTAAACTAGCCTATTAATGAAGCTTGCAAACAAAATCTATGATCAACTACAAATCCTTGTATATATAATTTAACATTATATCTTTTCAATATTCAAGTTTATTGAAGATATTTAAGCATAATAAATTTTCACCAAAATAGATTAAAATTCATGTCCATGACCTCTCTATTTATCGATTTTTGAAATTGGTCAAGATCAACCATGACCGTCCATCTCAAGATTGAGATGTGTGGCCATGGATAATCCTAATATTTAGAATAAAATTCATAAATATCTTCATCATGACCTTGGAATAAGGGGCATTGAAGAGGCATGGGTGACCCATAATCCTGATATTTGTGGCATTTATGGCTTAGGGATGCCACCCCATAGATGATGTCACCTAATGATGCAATTAATAGGAATCAATTTTCAAAATAAATATTCAACAACTCTCATGTAAAATCCACTTAAGCTCTTGATTTGGATTAATCAGACTTAAGCAATGTTAATCAATATTTATGTAATTATTTGAAAATTGCCCCTCAGTTAATTAAAATGGTCAAAAATTCATATTACTAGGTTGTAATTTGACTAGAGAGGAATTGGAAGGTGATGTTAGATGTGTTGGAGATGTATTCCCATTTAGGATGTTGCCAACACCAAATAACAAAGGTACATGACATGTACCAATGAATTAGAATAAAAGCATGATCTAGAGCACTAAAGAGCAAAATTGTCATTTTGACTCAAAATGATCTAATCAAAGTAGCTAGCCCATAAAATGCATTTCCATATTTAGGGATACTTTGACCTAAACTGGCACTTGTACATGATAAGTTTTAACCATTTAGGGTGATTTATTCATTTTGACCTAAAATATGCATTTTAGATTGACAATTTTGACATAAATGGTGTTAGGAATTAGATGTCTACATTTTGCCCTTATTTGAGAAGGTATAGTGAGACATTCAGATGAAGCAAAATATTTTTAAAGAAAAGAGTTGTCAAGAATAAATTAGAATAGACCCATGATGCCCCCTCAAGAGGACATACTAGGATGAAAGACAAGGATGGACTCTCGAAAAGAGACATAAAGTGAGAGATTAACCCATGGAATAGATCACATCTAGATGACCTAATGTTTATACACGTGATTACCATCAATGTCTAAAATATAATTATAGGTATAATAGGCCCCAAAGATAGGGGGAATGAGAAATATATAATCTATAAATGTAAGGGACAAGCTATAAATATACCCAATTTGAGAGTACAAGTTGTGTGTTTAAGACATTGATAAATCTTGGGACAAGTTACACACTAAAATATTCCATCATGGGCTTTAATGTGGAGATCTTGGAATTAGAGAAAAATGGAGAACATTCTACTTCAATAAGGGAAGCACCACTAGAATGGGGTCTCTAAAGAGAATATAATAAGTACTCTAGTAGAGTATATTTGATCATGATAAAATAGTTTTGCCCAAATAGGGCAAATCTTGATCATTGATAAAAAAAAGTAATAATTATTTGCCTCTGTAGAGTTGATTTGATTCAAACGTGGTTCATATTGTGCGCCCTAGCATGGGCAATTGGCAAGAAAAATAGCTTAACTATGTAACTAAAAAGATAGGTTAAAGCAAGTGGATGCAAACATACATGCAATGGTGTAATGGCTTATAAATCCATATAAAACCAAGCATATGATAATGCAAAAAGTGATGAGAGAGATGAAAATAAGAATAGAGATAGCTGAGCTGACCCTAATAGAAATTGAGAGATACCTACATAGTTTCATGGACTCATGTTCCAACATGAACTTCAGGCCAATGTATTTCACCCAAGTTTGGGAGAGAATGGAATGAGGAATGATGAAAAATGAACAAGAATTGATTAGACTCACAATGTATGTGAAGAAATGCCCATCTAAGCATAGAGTTGAGTGCTAAAATGCATGTTACCTAGAAGCCTAATTCTATATCATGATCCCAAGTGTTGTAAACCATTCTTGAGAATTGTCCATTGGAGTTGATGTTGATGTTGAGATGTTGAGACCTAAGCACAAAGTTCTTTCTATAGAAAAATAAATTAGGTATCATAAATATGAATAATTTAGAACGACATAAGATTCTAATTGTACTGAGCCAGTTCAAATGTGAATACCTATAACTAGGATAATGGTAAAATAATGACCAAAACCAGAGTTATAGTGATTTACATTTAAACAAAAAGCAAAGACAAAGAAAAAGCTAAACATAAATGATCCTAGCTTGAAATCAAGATATAACCTAAAGTAGGAACAAAAATGTTTAAAAGCAAAAGGCAAGAATGTCTTAATGACATGAGACCAAGATATGAATAATCAAGATCCATGTGGACCATCAAGGCATTCTTGAACACAAAAGAGAAAAGCAAAATCAAATAGAAAAACAAGACACCAAAAATAATCAAATAAATAAGATGGTCCATGAAAAATGTAATAACCTAGGATCAAGATATAAATAATCGAGTTCCATGTGAATCATCAAGATGTTCTGAAACACAAAAGTGATAAGCAAAAACAAAGGAAACATAAGACAAAGATGAGATAAGAAGTATTAAAAGGAGAAAAGGAGAAGAAATAAAAAGACAGGTGTGAAAGCACAACAAAACACCAAAAAAACTCAAATAAACACACAAACAAAAACCAATTTAGTGCAATTTAAAGATAAATGTTCATGCATATGCGGTAATGGCATTAATTTTCACCATATCATAACAAAGAACAATGGCATGACAATTGTTCCCTAATTAAAGAGGAACAATGATAGAAAAAATGGGGGAAGAGAAGAAAAGGAAGGGGTTGGCTAAGTTGAATCCAGATGTATAAGACAATTGGATATTGCCTACATAGTTTTAGTGATGCATGTTCCAACATGAACTTCAGGCCAAATGTAGTTATCCATGAAAATGGGATAGGAGAAAAATGATTATTAAACTAGCATGATTAAGAGAAAAAATTTAAGATAAACAAATGAAATAGTAAACAAGAAGATGATGAGATGGCATTTAATGACCTTGAAAAATGGCAAGTGCATGGGATAAGATAAAATGAACTGGTGTTTCTGTGCTTGCAAAATGGCAAGAGTGTAGCATGGTAAGCTAGAAATGTACAAATGTATATAATCATGAGATAATTTTTTTGTTCTTGTATGGATCATGTTCTAATGTTTTTTGGTATTTTAAAAGTATTTCTGATGTTTTTGATGTTTTTAGGATAAAATACACACAAGGTGGGACCATCTAGTTAAGGAGATGCACATCCTGAGACTAGAGGTTCTAATAAAATAACTAATCTGGTTAGAATGGCCCATTCTCACAAATCAATGAGAGTGAGGTTCTTTATAAAACAAAAAATAATAGCAAATATGGGAACTAAGAAGATGCATTTGTTCACTTGTCTGAAGCTACATAAGACTGTCCTAGCTGAACTACTTTATAGAATTGCTACTGAAGATGTTCATAATGTTCATGAGACATAATCAAGATCATAATTGGTCAAGGGATAAAAATTATTCAAGCTTATAAAATATCTTAGATAAAATAAAGAATATTCTTATCAAAGAGAACAATCCATAATGGGATGAAGGATGTGTTCAGAGTGTCAGGGTTCAAAGCCTTTACTATCAGGATTCATAAAAAGTGGACCAACGTAGTATAAAATGTGTTCAAGGTAAGATAAAAGGGTGGGATAAAATTACAATAGCACAAGTTACCCCCAATTCAAGGGCCTTATAAACAATGGTTCAAATCTATTCATGTGTAGAACCTCTTAAGGTGTATGATGTTCATGGGCTCTAAAAGTTCTTCACCATTAGGTTTAGCCAATCAATATGCTCCTAATCCATAGTTTGTTGTGATAATATATGGTCCTAACTAATTAGGCTAAAACTTGCCTTTATTTTTAGGTTTAGCATTTGTGTTCTTCTAGTTCTATTTGAAAACTAAGTTATCAATCTTAAATTCTTGAGGGAGAATGCATTTTTTGTAGCTTCTCTACAATCTATTGAGATAGGCCTATAAGTTTTCTAGGGCAGCCAAATGCTTACCATCAAGAAGCTCTAGTTCTTGTAGCCATGAGGCTCTATAGTCTTCATCATCTTCAATTTGATCCAGTGATATTCTTAATGATGAGATCTCAATCTCGATCAAGATGATAACTTTAGTTCCAAAAATATTGGAGTATGGAGTAGCTCCAGTTGGGGTGTGATGATTGGTTCGATAAGTCCAAAGGGTAGGAAAGAGTTGCAAGTGTCAATTATGGCTATCATCATTGAAAATATTCTTTAAGATGGATAGAATGGTTTTATTTGATACCTCAACTTGTTCATTTCCTTGCAGGTTATATGAAGTGGATTTCTTATGCTTGATCTTGAATTTTGCACAAAGAGATTTCACATCTTGGTTCACAAAGTATCTGTCATTATCAGATATAATATAGGCTATGATGCCATATCAATAAATGATATGGTAATGAATGAATTTGGTTATTTATTTCCCAATAACATAAGTAAGAGGAATGGCCTCAATCCACCTAGTAAAGTACTCAGATGCAATCAAAATGTGCTTATGGCCATCTGAAGATGTTGGGTTAATTTTCCCAATGAGATTGAGACCCCATGTTGAGAATGGCCATGGTGTTGTAATCATTTACAATGGTAAAGAAGGTGCATGTATCAATTTTCCATGATGTTGACAAGAAACACACTTCTTTACATGATTACAAGCATCTATCTCCATTTTGGGCCAATAATAGCCTATTTTGAGAAGTTTCTTTTCTAGGACTACACCATTGGTATGGGTCCCACACATTCCTTCTTGAACCTCCTTTAGTGCCAGCTTGGATTCTCCAAAACATAAAAAATGAAGAACCATTCCATCATAACCTTTTCTTTAAAGCATGTTTCCAAGGAGGATATGGCATGTTAAGTAATGAAGGAATAGTTTTTGTTGGTTGTTGGAAAGGTTATTAGGAAATACATGACTATGGAAATAGTTACAAAATCCTTGGTACCATGGTATCTCAAGTGAGGGATTAGGATCATCAAATGATGTACCAGTTGAAGAATATTTTCAATCAGGAACTGATACTCTTTAGCATTATCATGCATTCAAATCATTGAACTAATTGTTGCCATGGCATTAGCAGATCTGTTATTGACTTGTAGAACTTGTTCAAACTATAGAGATTTAAAATGTGTTTTAAGGTCATCAATAATTTACTTATAAAGAACAAGCTTATCATCTCTCATTTCATACTGATCAATTATCTAATTTATGATTAGCTATGAAACTCCATAGACCTTTAAGATTTGAATGTCCCATTGTATGGTAAGACAGAGCCCTACAACCAATGCCTCATATTCAACCATATTATTTGTATATTGAAATTATATATATAATGATTTGGGGATCAAATTACCCTATGGCATGATCAATAATATGCCTACTCCAGACCCTCAAGATATGAAAAATCCATCAAAATAAAGCATCCACTATTCAGGTTCTTGTGATGCTTGATCTATCATCATGATAGAATCACCTGTAATGTCAAATTTGAGATGTTGAGTTACTGTAATAGGAATTTTTCCAAGTTAGTCTACAAGAACCTACCCTTTGATTGCCTTTTGATTTTGGTACTCAATATCAAACTTACTGAGGAGCATAATCTATTTAGCCATGCATCCTTTAAGATATTCTTTACATAAGAGGAACTTGAGAGGATCTACCTTGGTGATAACAATAGTTTTATTATTTAGCATATAATATTGTAATTTTTGAGTGGTGAACACCATAGCTAAACATGCCTTCTTAATAGGCATATAATTATGTTCATAGGATACCAATTTGTAGCTTAAATAATAAACCATGTGTTCCTTACCATGATCATCATGTTAAGCCAAAAGTGCCCCTAGTGCATATTTTGTGGCTAATTTATAAAGAAGCAATGGCCTTCCTTGTGTTAGAGGTCGTAAGACTAGTGGATTGGCCAAGTATGTTTTATGTTTTACAAATGTTATCTAACAATATTCATCCCACTTAAATTTCACCCCTTTCTTTAAGAGATGGGTAAATGGGTGACACTTATCTACCCGTTGAGAAATGGACCTGTGTATAAATTGGATCTTGCTTTGTATACCTCACAATTATTTAAGATTGTTTGGTGGAGGCATTTCCATAATAGTGGTGACATTTTTAGGGTTGAATTCAATCCCTCATTATGATACAATGAACCCTATAAATTTTCTTGATGTGACTCCAAAGACACATTTCTAAGGATTCAAGCAAAATTTATATACATGAAACCACTCAAATATTCTTCATAGAATGTCAGGGTGTCTAGTTCGTGTTCTTGATTTTACTAGTATATCTTCAAAAATTCCTCAACAATGTCATGGAAGATGACAGTCATTGCATGCTAATATGTGGCTCCAACATTATTCAAACCAAATGGCATAACTTGGTAACAAAATGTCCCCCATGGAGTGGTAAATACGGTCTTATGTTGATCTTTAAGGGCTATCTTAATCTGATTTTAACCAAAAAATCCATCCATTAAGGATATCATCTTGTACCCAATAATTGAGTCAACAATCATGTCGATGTTTGGTAGAGGAAAATTATCTTTGGGACATGCTTTGTTGACATCATAAAAATTAGTATAAACATGTATGCCTAGGGTCTTTTTACTTACTAGCACTATGTTATAAATCCATTCAGATTAGTCTAGTGGTTTGATAAAATTGGCTCCTAAAAACTTCTCGAACTCAGCCTTAACTAAAAGGGTGATGTGTGGATTCATCTTTCTCAACTTTTGCTTGACTGGTTTAGCATCAGGGTGAACAACAAGATGATGCACAACTAAATCTGGGTCCAAGCCTAGTATGTTAGAGTATGCCCATGAAAATATGTATATATAATCATTAAGAATGGATATAATATGTTTGCATTCTATTTCAATAATGGAAGATCCAAGATAAACATTTTTAGGATCTTCATGGGTTCCCAAATTGACTTCTATTATGCTTTCCATAAGGAGTGTGGATCCATATTCTAGAATGGTAGGCAGAGTATGGTCATGATCATTTTATTCTACTATATCTTCTTGTTGTTCCTCCCAAAGATCTATATAATATGAAGAATCAAAATCTACCTTCTCAGATAAAGGCCAATTGGCAAAAACATCTGGAAACTCAAAAGCAAGATGCTCAAATATTTGATGTTGTTTTGAAGAGATGCTTGTACTAGCTATAGAACTTGGGCTAGATGGACTTTCCACATCCTAAGAGGATGAGAAAACTTTCTCACCTGGGAGTGCCTAAAATAGGTTTTCACTCAAAAGGCTTATCTTTTTCTTTACTTTTTCCATGATCAAAAAGTGCCTCAAAGATGTTTTCACCTAAATATCTTGATGTTTATTCTTTATTATGACCAATAAATTTTGCTTGATCTCTAAAGTAGGTTAAATAATTCAATGAAAAATCAAATCACTACTTATGATCACCAATGGGGAATGCATCTCATAGGCCCATGTATTCTGCAATTGATTCTTCATTTTGAAACTCATTAAGGCATATGATTGAATTTTTTTGATCCCAATCTATGAGTTTAGGATGGCAAAGGCATAGGTTACAGTGAGGGTTTTCTTTAGGATGGGAAACACTAATGGTAAAGATATAATGCCCTACTTTAGGAAGGGAAGAACCACTAGGATGGGTTATTAGTTTATGATGAGAAGCTCCAATAGTAAATATATAAGGCCCTGCTTTAGGAAGGGAAACACTAATAGGAGGGATTTTTGATTTAGGATGGGAAGCTCTAATAGAACATATTTTGCTTCAATATGGGAAGCTCCAATAGGATAGATTTTTACTTTAGGATGGGAAGCTCCAATAGGTATTATGGTAAATATGGCACTTGAATCAAACAAATTTGAATCAGCAAGCTCATCAAAAAGGTTATAATGGGATGTTCTGTCACTGCTAGGAGTCTCATTACTAGTCACTTTGGAAGAGTCACTACCAAATTTTATCAGGTCATCCTCTGGGGGTTTATAACCGAGACCATGATTCCAATTAACAACTCCAGTTGATAAGGGCACTTAAATTCCTTGTGCCTATGGGCCAAGGCCTTTCTTTGTATATTCAAGATAATCCATTATCCTATTAGGGATAGGATACTTTATATTCTAAAAATAATCAACAAGGTCTTAATAATATAACCAATCTCCCTCAATAAAAGCCTCTTGATATTTCTTTGGTGTAATTATAGGTACAAAAACCATAGGAGGTTTTGGTTGCTTCTTTTTTGGTTACCAAATCTGATTGGGTCTATTAGGACTCTAGGAATTTTTAGGCTTACCAAATGCTTTAGGGGATTTTGATAATTTTTTAATATGGAGGACATATTTTAGATGGTATGTATAAATTTTGGCATCTTTAATAATAACCTGTTTGGCTAGAGCTACAGGAAATAGATCAACTGAAGTAGAGGCTGGATCACTAGGATCTATATAATTAGATGGAGATGGATGAGAAATGATGGATTTGTTCTTTTTTGTAATGAATTCAAAACTTGGGAAATATTTATAATTATGAAACTCTACCTCAAGATGTTTGTAGTATTGGTATGGCTACTGATCAATAGGAATAGTAATCTTGATCCCATCATGGGAAAACTTAAGGCATTAGTGAAGAGTGGATGTAACTACCTATACTTCATGGATCCAAGCATGACCAAGAAGTATGTTATAAGGAATATCAATATCCACAATATGAAATAATTTGTGATGAGAAATAAACCCAGCCATGACTAGCAAACCAAATTATATTGGATGACTCCCTCTCAATGTTTTTGTAAGCCTTGATTGTAATAGTTTTTAGATGAATGTCTTTATCCATGTAATCCAATCATTACACCAATTTAAGAGATATGATGTTTATCCCTGAACCATTATCTATAAGAACTTGCTTGATCTTGTGATCTGCAATGATTATTTCAATGTATAGTGGGTTATTGTGGTTTGGGCCAAGGGTGGACATGTCCTTTTGATCAAATGTGATTTTCCAAAATGAAGACAAATGTCCAACTAGGTTTTATAAATGATCAAGGCTTATATCATAAAGCATAATATACTCTTGTAAAAAAAATTTGAAGATGATTCCATGGACATCAAATGTCTCAAAGAGTTTTAATATGCAAATTTGTGCATGGGTTTTATCTAATTGATATGTTAGACTATAAGGCCTTTGAATTGTGGATTTAACTAGTTTAGTCTTTGTTGGGATAGTATTCAGCTTTGGAACCATTGGAACAATGTTATCATTGGTTTTTATGGAAAAAGTGGGTGAAAGGCCTTGGATGCTAACTCATGGGTGTCTAGTTGTAACTACACAACCTAGAGGTGGCAAGGAGTTATTATAATTAGAAGAATGGTACTATTGTTGAAGATTAGTAACTCATGCATATAGAATAGCAACATGATGATGTGAACCTAAAATGTTATTACTAGGGGGAGAGATTGTTGACCATATAATGATGGGTCATGTGTTGCGAGGAGTATGAGATTGGCCATGCAGTTTTATAGTAACAATGGCAATGTGGGTTATAGAGATGCATCCCACAGTATTATTATAGTCATAAGGTAAATTATTATAATCCACATTATTAGTGTGGGCATTATGATCTTGATTATGCTCATTATGATTTTGACCTTGTTGTTTGTTTTGATTCTACCTCTATCCTTGATTGTGACTATTTTGATTATTTATTAGTGGTGGTGGATCATGTTGAGGAAAGGGGTCTTTAAAGATTCCCATATCTTGATTTGTGTCCTGATTAGGGGCTAACTTAATTTATAGTTCACCACTTTCAATAAAGTCCTCAATAATATGTCATAATTAAATGCAATGATATGCACTATGACTAGTAACATGATGAAAGTTACACCATTCATTCTCTTTGTACCAATCTGGTTTTGGTTGATCTTAAGGAAATGGCCTCGATACTGGCCATATAATTAAGATAGCTATAATGAGATTTTGTAACATTGTTTCAACTAATTCTCCTAACTTGCTAAAGACTCTAAAATTATTATGAAATGTCCTTCTTAGAGGTTGTCTCTACAAATTAGGTAATGGATTTGGAGGAGTTAATTGTACATTAGAAGGAGGCATAGCCTATACCATTTATACATGTCTTATTTCAGTCACCCCATTTCCAACCATGTTCTTATTTTTGTTAAATCCCTTAGGCTTATCTTTCATAACTATTTGAGCTGGTGATTTAACCTAATTAGATGCTTGACCTTACAAAAAAATATTAGCAAGGCCCATAGCAATAAGATCCTTATCAATCTACACTCCTTTGTCACTAATTTCTTCAAATGAGTTAACACAAGCTAACCATAGATTATACATAACTTTAGGATGTAAATTTTGTGAAAAGATGTTAGCCAATTGTTTGTCTAGTAAATTATGTTGAAAGTGACCTGGCAATGCTCTCTACCTTTGCAGATATGCAGTGAAATTTTTACCATCATGTTGCTTGGATTTGCATAAGTCAACAATGGTTAATTCATGTTCTATGTTGTATGAGAAATGGTTAATGAACTTTTTTGATAAGTCATTCCAATCCATAATTGATCCTTTGGGTAGTTTAAGTAACCAATCAAGAACTTGTCTATCTAAACTTCATGGAAATAGTCATAGTAAGTACTCACTATTGTAATCAATTTCTTGATATAAGATGAAGAATGTCTTTATGTGCTCATGTGGATATCCTTTTCCTTTGTATTTTTCAAATTTGGGTGCCTCAAAATGAGGTGGAAAGGGGTTTTGGAAAATAAATAAATCAAATGGATATGGTCACATCTCATCAAATTTGTACATTTTGACTCTATTATTCATCTCCAATCTTTGAACAATTTCCTTCATAGAATTCCATTCTTGCATGTTTGGTGAATTTTTGGATTGAATAAGATGTAGTTGGAGTGGAATGTGCCACTGGTTTTATTGCAGTTTGGGTGGAATGTGCCCCTGGTTTTGTTGTTTTTGGGGTGGAATTTGTCCCTAGTTTTATTATTGTTGGGGTGGAATGTGCCCCTAGTTTTGGTGTTGTTGGGGTGGAATGTGCCCCTAGTTTTGTGTGGATCTATAAGGGGTGTATACCTTTTGATCCATGATTTGGTTTTGATTTTCTCCTTTGGTTGAGAACATAGGTCATTGATTCTTGGATTTTAAAATATTCCTTGAATTTGGTTGTTTCGTACTTTGTTTATTTTGGAAATTTATATGTTTATTTACCAATTTTTGTGTTGGTTGAAAATAACTAGCCAAATTGGCTTGAGTGATTTCCTTAATTTGAATTGAATGTTTGGGTTTTTGATTTTGTAAAGTAATAATAGTTTCTTGATGATTAAAGAACGTATGTTCCATGCCAAATAAAACACTTTGTAAGGTCTCTTGTGACTTTAACTATTCATTTAGATTACCCTGATCCACTATGATAATGTCCTCATCCAATATTTGTTACATATTTTCAACCACATTTCCTTGTTCTTTCAAAGCATTTTTATGAATTAAAGTGGCAACTAGGGAGTCAGTTTAGTTTGTGACAAGTTGATTTGCATATCATTGACTTATTATCTTGATCTTAGCTAGAAGATCTAGATTTGTGGGTGTTGACTCTATTTGTATTTCCTTTCCTTTGTTAGAGTAAGAAGGTATGTCTATTTGTTTAAAAGCTTATTCTTGTCATCATTTTTTTCCTTCTCTAACTAAGGCATGTAATTGTTCTATAGGAAAGTCAAAAGGTAGTCTAGCATTAAATTCTATCAATCTAAGAAGGGCTTCATCTTGATCTTCTTGGGGTTGATATTCATTGTAATCATCTTTAGATCCTACTGTTGTGGCGATATCATAAAAAATAATGGGGTTATCTTGACCATCATAAAACTACTCATCTTCATAACTAAGGCCATAAGAGGCCCCACTACGAGTGAACCTTTGAGTCATGTCTAAAAGAGTTGTTTGGTGTATTTGACTAACTTTGGACTAATGTTTGGCAACCAAACAAAGTATGCTTTATCTCTCTTTTAAAAATATAACCAAGGTACCAATGAGACTATAAGGGAGGGTTGTTTGAAACCATGCACGATTTAGAAAATTTGGTTCATGAGTTTACTCAACCTCTGGAAAAGTAAAATCATATAGATTGGAAGAGAGTAAGGTAACTCAAAGACCTGAGGTGAAAACTAGTACACCAAAGCCTAGATCTTTATGATACACACGTAATGTAAAAGCTAGTTTCAACTTTGACAAGTTGACCCTAGAATTTTATAAGAAAGCTCTCCAAATTAAAAAGAAGACAAAATTAACTAAGCAAATCAAGATGTAAAAACATACGTGAATCATTAAGTATAAAGCTAAGACTAAATAGATAGCACAACATCACCACATGATTTTAGTAGGATAAAATATGTTCTAGGACTCAAAGAGTGAATGATATGCAAGATGAATTGAGTCCAATAAGATGATAATGTGATTTTGAGTTTTAATAAATGACCTTCAATCCAAATGTAAAATTGAACCCAAGTTAAATCAAGCTTAGTGTGCAAATGATGAACCCATTTTGACACACCAACCCTTAGAACTTAGAAAGGTTCAATTTTGAATGTGGATTATAAGTGAAGGATTTAAATAAATTGGGTAAAATATATAGAATCAATTGGGTATCATGATTGTGCCAAAGTGGATGACATGACACAAAACTTTTGATAAAAAATTAAACAAGGAAAAGATGAATTTTTCATTTGGACAACGTAATGCCTCCCTTGCTCAAGAAAATTGAGGACAATGTGTTTTGGTTAAATTCATTGAGTTAACAAGCATTTTTAGACACAAATCAAGACCAAGTAAGCTAATGACAAAAAATAAATGTCTTAAGTCTAAATTGATAAGGTATGGCAAAGTGGGGTTCACTAAACTAGCAAGGTTTTGATCATTCTAGGGGAATCAATTACATAATGACTCTCACATCAAATAAGCACAGAAATTAGGTGATCATGGCATTAGCTAGTTGTAAAAAGGTCTGGTCCTTTTTACAACTACTACATCTTATTGCTTAGTTAGTGTAGTGGGATGTCCAAATGCAGATACGTCCCATGTGCAACTCGAAAAGAGTCAAATGAAGTCAATGTTAAGAGGTGAAACCCCAGGTCAAAGATTCGCTAAAGAACTCACAAGAGGTAATGACATCCCCCACACAAGCCAAGTTTTCATGCAAAATAAAGAAAGCATAGAATAGAAATACTTTAGGGTCATTTTAAAGATCACCCAAACTATGGTGAGTTTTTGGGGAGTGTTTTAGACAACATTCTTTCTAAGGCTTGGACTAGGCTATTTACAATAGGAATGGTGCTTTTGATTCCCAGGGTTCACTATAGGGTAAAAATGGAAGAGCATACATGCAACATTCCTCTTTTTTCCAAAAAAAATCTAAGTAAACAACTATTGAAAATAAGAATTGATAAGTGTGTTCAATTTTAAGTCTAAATGAAATATTTGGTGGTGTTCATTTGACCCCTTGCTCTTAGTTGCAAACTTTGAAAACATTCACCAAAACATCTAAATTCTTTATTAAACACCAAAACAAAGTTCCTAATTGTTTTTTAAGCATGCAAAGGTGATTTAAGCATGTTTTAAGAAAATATCAAGCTTGGTCTTGCAGCAAAAATTTTATAATGTCCTTTAGCTTTGAAGCTCTTTTTAGTTTGAAACAATGAACTTTGCAAGTCTATGTTAAAAAAAACACATTTACTAATGTTGGTTATTACAACTAATGATACTTACTTTGTCTAATCAAGATCTAACTGATGTCATTTTTACTAATTGACATTGATTAAACTAGGTAACTGATGTTGGTATTACTTATCGATGTCAGTTACTATGTAAAATCATGGCAAACAAAAATGGAAAAATAAAGTTATAAAATCAATTTACAAGAGTTTTAAGGGTCCAAATAAATGTTTTAAACTTGAAAATTTATCTTATTTGGGTGTGAGATGTGTCTAGTCCCACTAGGCATGCCAAGATGTAGAGACGATTACAAAGCAAGTTAGTCAAGCATTCATATATAAATAATGAAACATGCATAAAGAACTAACTAACCAAGCCTATCTATTCCTATGGGAATTACAAATTATAGCAAGAAATAGGTGAAAGAAGGCAACACCATCTTACCTTCCCAAATGGATTCACCATACCTATGTGGCTCAAAATCATGTTCTCCCTTGATCAAGCATACTTGTATTTTTCAAAAATGGTGGTAGCCAAGATGTAGAGATGATTACAAATCAAGTTAATCAAGAATTCATCTATAAATAATGAAACGTGTATAAATAACTAACTAACCAAGCCTATCTATTCTTATGGGATTTATAAGGATAGTAAAAAACAAATGAAAGAAAGAAACACCATATTAACTTCCCAAATAGATTCACCATACCTATGTGGCTCAAAAGCATGTTCTCTCTTGATCAAGCATCCTTGTCTTTATCAAAAATGGTGGTAAGCTCCTCCAATGCCTCAAGAACACTCCATAAAACCTAGGCTCTTGATTCCAAATCACTAAACTAGCCTATCAATGAAGCTTACAAACAAAATCTATGATCAAATGCAAATCCTTGTAGAAACAATCTAACATTATAAATTTATAATATTCAATCTTTTTGAAGATATTTAATCATAATAAATTTGCACCAAAATAGCTTAAAATTCATGTGCATGACCTCCCTATTTATACATTTTTGAAATTGATCAGGATCAACCATGACCATCCATCTTAAGATTGAGATGTGTGGACATGGATAATCCTAATATTTGGAATTAAATCCATAAATATCCTCATTATGACCTTGGAAGAAGGGGCATTGAAGAGGTATGGGAGGCATTAACTAGGCATGGGTGACCCATAATCTTGATATTTGTGGCATTTATGGCCTAGGGATGCCACCCCATAGATGATGTCACTTGATGATGTAGTTAATAGGAATCAATTTTTAAAAATAAATATTCAACGCTCATGGAAAATCCAATTAAGCTCTTGATTTGGATTAATTATCCTCAAGCAAGGTTAATCAACATTTATGCAATTATTTGAAAATTGGCCCTTAATTAATCAAAATGGTCAGAAAGTCATATTATTGGGTCATAATTTGATTAGAGAGGAACTAGAAGGTGATGTTAGATGTGTTGGATTTGTATTCCCATTTAGGATGTTGCCAACACCAAATAAAAAAGTTACACGATGTGTACCAATGAATTAGAAAAAAAGAGTGATCCAGAGCACTAAATGGAAAAATTGTCATTTTGACTCGAAATGATATGATCAAAGTTAGTTGTCCCATAAAATTCATTGCCCTATTTAGGGATACTTTGACCTAAACTAGCACTTATAAGTGATAAGTTTGAACTATTTAGGGTTTTTTATGGATTTTGACGTAAAATGTGTATTTGAGTGCAATTCGAGTAAGATTGACAATTTTAACATAAATAGTGTTAGGAATTGGATGTCTACACCAACTATTTTAGATAATTTTTTCTTATATTCCTCATATAAAAACTATGAAAAAACTCACGTAGGGTATGGTATAAAATCTTGATATATTATACATGCATTGATCTAGATGGTTGTAGATACTCTTCTTTGGTTTGGGAGGAATGACCTATAGATAAGAAAGCACTAAAGAGATGGTTGATTAGTTAGATAGTAGGGTGTATTACCTAATAAGGTAGATATAAGAAGCACAAGATTCCTTAGAGGCTTTCAATCCACACTTTTTAAACAATCAAGTTTTGAAAGAGAAAAATAAAGTACTTGCATAAATAATAAAATATACTAAAATGAAATAAAAGAGGCACTGGATAAATGAATAGATGAATTTGAATAATTATAGTAATAAACAAATTGATATTAATGTTAAATGAATCAAGTGTGGCCCAAAAAATAGGGTGAGGTTTTATGATCAGGAAAATAGAAAGTTAGATTTGGTTGAGGTCTGATGGGTGGAAATAACTTGTTATTTATTTATCACACAATGACCATCGATGGTTGGGATGACTGTTGGTGGTTAGGAAACCATTTGTATTTAAGGATAAACTATTAGCAATTAGGGTGACCATCGATAGTTAATGTGGATTCTAGTCTAGTTCAAGAAATTGGTTTGATAAGGTTGTAGAATAGAAATCTAGAAAGTGGGTCTAGGTTGGGTTGGTTGCGACATAGAAATAAAGTGACTAACTACTAAAAATAGATACTTAGATTGCTAGTTGTTAATTTGAATAAGGGTTGAGGTATGTGGATGATAAATTTTAATAATGTTTGGTTATTATCTGATAGATGGTAGCAGTTTGAATCTCTGACATACTAGTTTGCTAGTTCACTAAAATAATACTTATAAAATGAAGTGCTAATATTAGAGGATCTTACTCTTGTTGTGGATGATCCTTTTCACATCATCTTCCTCTTTTTTTATAGGAAGAAAGGAGAGGTAAAATAATATTTCAATAAGGTGTTTAATAGGGTGTCTATATTTAGCTTTTACATACATTGGCTTGCACATGAATTAGATAAGTTAGAGTTGACTAGAGTTGACTATTTAGGCATTTAAGGATGATCATCAATGGTTAGGCCTAATCATCAATGGTTAGGGTAATCATTGATGGTTATTATGTCAAAATTTTAATTTGGTCAAATTTGGTCAAGGTGACTTAGGTTTGGGCTTGACAGGTTATGAGACAGTCCCTAGGGGTTCCTGAGGTGGTCTACGGGTTTGTTAAACATCTAGAACCATCATGTGTGATTTTATAATGTCTACATTTTCCCCCTTTTTATTATGTAGGTTGTATCAACAAGCTATAAAACAAAAATAAATTACGAGTCAAAGGTTTCATTTCCCCAAGCATGGGAGGAGGTGTTCTACCTCAAATTGGGAATCAATGAGTGAAAACAAAATTGGGTGTAGTTTTGATAAGTGGGTAAGTTGGTGAAGAAGTGGGTGATAGGTTGGGCACTGAAGCACAAACACACACATAAATTATAACTATATGTGATATCTAAGATCATGTAATGACTAGGTTATCATGGTTGGTAAAAATAATGTTAGAATTAAAAGGATAAGTGACAAGTGGACCACATGACCGTATGTGATGGTTGGGATACACTTTTAAATACAAGTCTCATAGATAAGGTTAGTGTTTTCCTGGGTATACAAGGTAAGAAGTGCTCCCATGAAGACATAGTTTGGTCACGTATGCGTAAGGTAGCATAAGTTCAAAATGATTAACTTGGTAATTCAGTTGATGTCGTTGAAATGACCAATGCAAGGTCATCACAAAACATGTCATAGTCAAGTAAAAATGGGTAGTGACAAGGTGGAAATCATTGGTGGCCATGGTTGGTAGAGAACGAAATCTCCATTAGGTTGTATTAGGTGAAAATGTGTTTAAATTTTTATTAAAAAGTGTGGTTTTTCCCCAAAATTGGTTGATAATCATGGTCAATCATTGATGGTCATATGTTAGCCCTAAAAAGGTGAAAATAAAAGACCATCAAGGGTTTAATTTATTCATTATGAATTTAAACCCTCGATAATTGGCTTACTTTGCATTAGACAAGAAAAGTGGTGATGGTTGAGGGTGATTGATCGAGAAGATTGATTTGGGGTTATCTGAGTGAAAAAGGATGTAGAGGGGATGAGGGAGAATGGGAGGGTAGGTGGTAGTTCCTAGGGTTCCTCCTCAATGGTAGTCAATCGAGGAATGAGGTAGGGATTTCTTTGAATTGTTAGATTAGTTTCACTTATACAAATTAATGTGTATTTAAATTTGGGTGTTTATTGATTATTTGACCTAGGTTTATGTTTTGATAGTTTTTATGGGTGTGGTGTTAAAATGGTAGGTTAGATGCAAAATTTTTGGTAGTAGGGTAGATAAGGGAGGGTAGAGGTAGTTTTAGTTAGTTTTTTAGCTATTTATGAGGTTTGGTAGAAAATTTTGAGGGTAGGGTTTAGGTTTGATCATTGGTGGTCACTTTATAGTGACCATCAATGTTCATTTTTGGCCATCATTAGTCACTACTGACCATTGATAGTAGACTATCGACCATCGATAATTGATTATCAATCATCAATAGGCCACTATATGGTAACCATATATGTTCAGTCACCTAACCATAGATGGTCGACTATAGGAATAGTTGATTGTCAGTGGTCGATGTATGAGTTGAAATTTTTTAATAATAATGTTAAAGCTAAGGTTAAGGTTTGGGTAAATTTTTGATAGTTGGAAGGTTAAAAGGGTAGGGCTATGGTTGCAGTTTAGGTTAGGGGATTAGGTGAAGGTAATGTGTAGGGTTTAAGAAAGTTGAATGATGGGGTAAAGTAATAGGTATAGGTCAAATGTTATTAGTTGAGTAGATTGGAATAGGGGGTAGGTACAAGTATTAGAATTTATAGGCAAAATATGTCATTAAACTAGGGTTTTTGTTTTTTTATCAAACCTTATAGGCATGGGAGTGGATTTAGATGAGGGACAAAGTGTTCTAGATACTGGAGGAGATCCAATGTAGGATGACAAATGGAGATTGGGAGCATATGAAGGACATGGGATTTAGAGGCATGAGGTAATACTATGATGTACCTTAGGATGTTATGATGTTAGTGACACTCATCATGAGATGGGATCCTACCACTAACACCTTATTGATTCTTATAGGTGAGCTAACTATCTTGCCTAAGGACATGCACAAGATCATATGGATACCAATTTGGGGTGAGTCAATCTATCATATTGAGAGTAATGAGAGGGATGGGCTGATAGATCTCTTATATGGATATGACCTTGATTTTGTGAGGTGATACTTAGGAGGCTTCCATTACATGCCACTATACTAGATAGAGGGATGTGAGGTGGTTATTCACAATGATGATGATAGCAATGATGTGTTATGAGTTACCAAATTCTATCAGTGGGAGGTTCCTTTACTTATTTTTGGGGGTGCTCATAGAGATGTGGTTAGGTTGTACAGTGTTCACATGGGCACCTATGCTATTTGTTTAGATTTGTTGAGAGTTATGTAGCTTTTGTGCCCACATGAGATATGGGATCAATGTTAGTTTTGTTATTCATTGTTGGGCTTATGATAACATCAAGGTGTTGACACATATGGGGCTACCCTAGGAGGGCTTTATTAGATGGATTATAGGGTTGAATACATGAGGAGGAGAGGTGACTATTCCCTCTTAGGAATAGGATGAGAATCACATGATATATACTAGTACATAGGTTGGTTAGATGCCTTAATCATAGGAGATGTGATTTGGAGACCATATGTTAGGTTTTTAGGCTGGGCACATTCTATGAGGCAACTCTATCTCTTCATAGCTATAGATGGATCTATGGTAGACGAGATCATGAGATAAAGCTCATTTCATTTGATAGGGTATGAAGGTAGTTCAAACTTATTCAAGATATACTTAAGGGTCCTTGATAAACAGGAGGGAGGATGCAGAGTTTTAACTACCTTCTCCACAACCAATCCATGATTTTATTGATCATGAGAAGTTGCCTTTGAGGATAGACATGGATGATACAGGTGTTATAGATAGTTATCCTATATGGTACTTGGCACATTATGCTATAGTTAATTTTGGGGGTGATGATGGTGGTTGGTAGGACATGGATGTCAATGTAGGGGGAGATGATTAGTAGGCATGCGTGCAAGGGATTTCCCCAAATTTATAAATAGTGACCACTAAGATGGACTAGGCACAAGTATCTCTAGTTGTAGCATAGACATCCTTAGAGGTAGCATAGGCATCCTTGTCAATATCACAAGGTTAGGTGGCCACTCTAATAGGGGAGAGAGATCAAGCTACGTCTCAGCTAGCCTTAGAAATGCAAGAGAGATATTCTCTCTGGCAGGCAGGAAGTAGAGTACCAACATCTATAAGATAAGAAAGGCTATTTAAATGCAAAGATATGTAGTGACTATAGAGGAGCTAAGGTATTATTAAACCTTGGTCTTTAGGAATTTACTAGATGAGCCCTAATAAGGTGAATACAGGGTCATGATTATAGGTGGTGCTATCATAGTGACACCAAGTCAATGGATTGCATCTACAGGTGGACAGGTAAGTGCAGGAGGGTAGGTTCTAGGAGGAAATGATACCCCAAGATCATATATTTATTATGAGACATTACATTTTTGACATTCCATATGATTTTGATACTGGCCTACAAGCCAATGTAGCGAGATGTATATTTTGAGAGACATGTATATTTTATATACACTATGATGATTATGTATGAGATATAGATGTGATCCTTTATTTATGGTTTATGGTTCATGGTTGTGATGTTCATGTTAATTATTTATGATGTCATATTGATTATGGTTATACTCATGATGATGTTGGTGTGGACTTGCCTAGCTAGGCATGTGATGATATGACTCTTTAATTTATGTTCATGATGATGTTGGATATGGATTGATGTTTATTAATTTAATTATGATGTAATAGTTATGGATGACTATGATGATCTTGATGTGATGTTAATGTGATGTTTTTTTATCATTAGGATGATGACATTATGATCATGGTATTTTATGATGTTGTTTATTGATGTGATCATTTAAATTCATGTTTGATATTATCGTGTTTATGATTTTGATATGATTATGGTTATGGCTACTTATTGTGCTTAGTTGGATAGGGTTATGATGTGAGTATTGTTATGTTTATAGATGATGGATCATAGTTATATGGATGTAATAAATGGTAGGATCTTGATGATGTTATGATGATGTTTATGATATGGTTACGAGTTTTGGTGTTCATATTGAAATTTAATGAGTATATGATTCTTCATTTAGATTTAGATATGTGGTGGATATGGTATATATGATTGTGAAGATGTGATGGTGATAGTTGATTTATTTATGGAGGTGTTGATTATATTAATTATGTTTGTTTTTGTTTATGATATGATGATGATATTATGTGATGTGCTTATGATTGTGGTAATTTTTTTTATTAAGGTGATGTACATAAAGGTAAGTTAAATAATAATACCAGATGTGAGAAAGAGAAGATAATCCAAAGAGACATGTCTAAGGGAATGTATCAACCATTATGAGAGAATAAGAAGAAGGCATGATGTTTCTACTTTGGCCAAGACTAAAACAAACTAAATTTGGATCAGATTAATGAATGTAAGCCCTTTGAATGCTTCACATTAGCATGCATTAGTTGGTTAAAAAGGTTTCTTGATCACATAATGTCAAGTAAACTCAAAATACCTTGCTTATGGAACTTTCTTGGGAGACTAGCTTACCTCTTTTGTAGGTCACCAAATAGCCAGTATAAACAAGTCCATGTCATATGATATGTATACTGATCGATGTAGGAAGTCTATGTATGAAATATAATTATGGTTATTAAAAATATTTTGTTATTTTTTGATGTTTGATAGTGGGTCTTTTTCTATATTGTTATTATTTTGTAGGGGTTGGGGAAGTTGATCAATGTGAGAAGCTTCCAAAAAATTGATATGCTTTTACAAATGCTTTACTCAGCCATTCTTCAAGGGAGTGGTCTAAGTTTTGTGTGATTTGTTCAAGGATTTTTGATAGCTATCCTTTAATGTAGTGATCTACCATATATTGAGAAATTTTGATATCTTTTTTATAGTTGTCCTTAAAGGGAGTAGTTTATAGATGCTAGGAATGACCCATGATTGTCTTTGCTTATGATTTTTCTTTTTGTTTTGATTTTTTTTTGACATAAACTTGATTATATAGTCTTAGAGGTTCACCTTTTATGAAGGAAAAATTAAAATCACAAGAAGGTTGATTAGGTGTAAAAGAGGTTTAGGTGACAATGACTATGGGAATATGTCCTATAAAAGGGGTAGAAAGTACCATGAGAATCATGCCATGGGTAGAGCCATGATACCCATTGTTTAATATTTGGCTATGGTTGTGATAGATAATTGAAAGATTTGGTTGTAATTATTTGTCCCTAAAATAAGGAGATGAAAGTGGGTAAAGACAAGGGATAAGCTGAAGTTAGACAAAAAGGTGAGTTCAATCCTATTTAACAAAAGAAAAGATGTAGATGCAAAGCATTGAGGGGCTTAGGTTCTAGGTTCCCTCCATGAGAGGATAACCGATAAGCTCTCAAGTCATACTTGTGTGTTATGATATAAGGTCAAAGCCAATTGAAAGAAAACTTACCTCACTTTCTTTTCTCCATATTGGTGACATGTTGATTTTATTTTAAGATGAGGTCTCTGATATTGAATTGTTACACTTGAAAGTGTTTTTTATAATCATGCTTGATGTATTATTGATAGACATAAAGGTGGGAAAGTGTAGTTAAATGACACTCATCAAGTATTTCTAGTTGGGCTAAATGTTCTTAACAATAATCACTCTTAGAGATAAGATCTTGTAAGAATATGAGAAGAGAGGGAATTTTGACTTTGAAAGGTAAGATAGCCTTAGATCTAAAAAGTAGAGAGAAAGGGGTAGCACCCATATGGGTTCTAATGCTAGTATGATAGTCCCATAAGGTGAAGGGGATGTGTAAATAGCAATCCCAACTAGATGCATTAACCATTTTAGTTGGCATGTTACTGAGAGTTTGATTCAAGGCTTTCACCTAGCTATTCACTTGTGGATGATAGGGCAATGAAAAACTTAATTTCATACTAAACACATAAATAAATACTTTATACTTGTTTATTTTTAAAGGATTTGCCCTTGCTGATGATTATTTAGTGAGTAAAATTGAAAGGATAGATGATGTGATGGTTGATAAAGTTGAAAATCTTTTTAGCTTTGGTTCAGATAAAAGGAATAGCCTCTACCCATTTGGTGAAATATTTAGTCACCATTATGATATAATGATGTCATTATGAAGAACGAAGGTTAATTTCTCTAATGAGATCCATACCCCCTTGTGAAAAGGGCCAAAAAATCTTTGGATACTTGAAGACTATGGCTAGGTGTGTGATGTAAATTGGCATTTTGTTGACATTTGACAAAATTTTTCACATAATCACATCAATCTTGGTTAAGGGTGGGCCAATAATAGCCAAGGTGAAGGATGCATTCAGCAATGGCTAGGCCACTAAAGTGTCCCCCACATATTCCCATCATGCATTTCCCTAATAGCATGAGAAGTTTAATGATGATGTAGGCAATGGAAGTGAAGACCATCAAAGCGACATTTATAAATAATTCTTCCTAGTATGGTATAACATGAGGTACTCTGAATAAACACTCTTCAAGCATTCTTGGAAATATTAGAAGGAATGATTGCAAGGTTGAAATAGTTGAATGTCTATTGATACTAAAGGTAATGTTAGGTTTCCTCCATATTGAAGATGGTGGGAGAGTTTGATTTGACATAAGAAGGATGTGTAATTTGATGGATAATGACAGATATCTTAGACTCAGAGGGTGTAGATGAGATCTGATAAGTGAGGGAAGCCATCATATCGATAAAATTATTCATAAATTATGAATTGGTTTGGATATGGTAATGTTTAAATGATGCTAAGAGTATGTCAAATAATTATTTATACTACTATAAAACATCACTCTTACATTGATAAGAGTCATTGATTTGATTGACCACAAGTTGGTAGTCACCAAAAATGTTGATCATTTTGACTCCTAAGGCTAATGCATTTTGGAGGCCTATCACTAGAGCTTTGTACTTAGCCATATTATTGGTACATTCAAAATCTAGCTTCAAAGATAAAGGGAGAGGTTCATTGTGAAGGGGGATAAAGATGATTCATGCTCCCCCACCATGTTGACACTTGGATTCATCAAACAACATGGTCAGCTGATAGGTGAAGTATTCTCAAGAGAGGGTTGTGATGGACTCATCTAGAAACTCAAGAAGAGGAGGTTGGGTGTCTGTTAGTAGTACTTTGACCAATTGGTTGGTAATGAATTGCCCTTTAATTATTTTTTTCTAAATAAAATCAAGGTCAAACTCACCGAAAATCATGAGCCACTTAACCATATGTTGGTTTTGGTATGGCTTGGAGTACATATAATTGAGTGGGATGGTATTGGTTATGATATGGGTTTTGTGGTTGAGAAGGTAGTGGTGAAGTTGGGTGGCCACAAAGAGCAAATCTAGGAAAAAATTCTTTATATCGGTGTACTTAGTCTCATACTCTACAAGTATGTTAATAATGTAGTAGACTGCTTGATCTTTATGTTGTTCATCCCAATTATCCATCATTGCCCCTAAGGAGTGGTTAGTGCCAGAGATGTAAAGGTAAAAAGGTTGATCTTCCTTAAGAGTAATGAGGATAGGTGCAGACAAAAGGTACTTTATAAGTGAATCAAAGGCCTTTTAATAGTTGTTACTCCAATTAAAAGATACATCCCTCTTTATAAGGTGGTAGAAAGGTTGACATCAACTGAAAGTTGAGAGATAAGCAATGAATGGATTGGAGCTTCCCCTATAAACTACAAAGTTTCTTGAGGTGGGTAAGAAGAGGCATGTCAAAGATCAATTTAATTTTAGTTGGATCAACTCTGATTCCCCTAAGGGATATGATAAATCTAAGGATATTTCCTAACAAGACCCCAAAAATACACTTCTTGGGGTTAAGGTGGACATGGTAATGGATGATTCGCTCAAGGATAATCTTAAGAACGGCTAAATGATCTTTATGACATTTGTGTTTTCTAAGAAGGTCATCAACATAGTCTTCAATAATTTTATGAATGATATCATGGAATATGTAGGTCATAACATGTTGGTAGGTTGCACTAGCATTCTTCAATCCAAAAGTCATGACCCTATAGTAGAAAGTCCACCATGGGGTGATAAAGGCAGTTTTGTGTTGATCTATAGGGGCAATTAGGATCTAATTGTAACTTGAGAATTTGTCCATAAGAGTAACATCTCATAGCTAGTTGTAAGATCAATAAGTTGGTCAATGCTTGGTAATGGAAAGTCATCCTTTGGGAAAGCAAGGTTAAGGTCATAAAAGTCCACATAAATGCATAGTCCCCCTATGGTTTTGGTGATAGGTATGACATTCAATACCCATTAGGGATAGTCAATGGGTTGAATGAACTTGATAAATAGGAGATTTTGAAGTTCTTCTTTGACAAGAATGGCTATATGAGGGTGCATTCATTAAAGTTTTTACCTAACTAGCTTGTCATCGTGGATGGTGACAATGTTGTAGGTAGCGATGAAAGGATAGATTCTTGGCATATCACTTTAAGACCAAGTAAATGATATTTTTTAATCTTGCAAGATGCAGGGGAAGTATTAAAGGTCCTCAAAATTTAGCGATTAGCTAATTTTGATAATGTGTAAGTTATCTAGAGTGCCCATGTTGATATCCATGGTGTATTCATTCAACAAGGTTGAAGTCTCAAGAGGAAGAGATTTGTGGATAGAGGATTCTTCTACACCAAGATAGGTGAGAATAGAATCATCATCCTAACATTAAATGGTATTAATAGTAGGAGAGTCATCTCTTATCATCTCAAGATGGGTCAGAGAAATGGTTATGATTGCCTCATCATTTTGATAAGTCAGGGGTCCAAGGTTGATCATGTTGATGAAAAAAAGTTAGGGTGGATGATGTTAGAGTCTTTAGTTGTTTCCAGTGGAGTGGAATATGAGGATAGTATTTCTTCATCAATAATGGTCATGGGAGGTGATTTGGTTTGATTTTAGGTGATGTGAAATTAAGGCCATGCCTTTCATGACGTTTTTAGATTTTGATTAGAAGTAAATCATTCATCCCATGTTCATACCAACCTGGATGAAATCCCTTTCAAGCACACTGAGAAAGGTATGTTTGGGTAAACTCTGGTTTATCTAGACAAGAGAAAATAGAGGTGAAAAATAGGTGGCAAAGGTGCCAAGGGGTTTATCAATTACCCCATAAATGAAATTGGTTTGGCAAGTTGACGGCCCAAAAGGAAAATGGTTTCAATATTGGGGTCATAGCCAGGTTGTTGGTCAAAATTCCCATACTCTTGAGGGGTAGGCAAAGTGTCTAATGTCAAAATATGATACTCACCCAATGAAATATGTTGTAAGGTTGATTACAAAAGGTCCCCTATGGGGATTTGGGTAAAAAGGATAGAAGAACTTGTGGATGCTTCATTGGTAGAAGGATATGGGGTTTTGTCTTTGATTGATGAAGGCTTGTTGGATAGAGGAAGGAAAACATCGTTAGGTTGGACATCACGTTGCATGACGTAAAATGACTTAGGTCAACTTGTATGGTAACAACTTGACCTTCATATTCAAATTTGATGCATTAGTGCAGGGTGGATGGCACATAGCATATGGAATGTATCCAAGGGCATCCTAGAAAAACATTGTACTAGAACTCTCTTTCTACTATGTATAAGAGATTATGAAGTGTGCAAGGTCCTAAATGAATGTGAAGGATAACAATTCCTAGAGTTGTAGCCATGGTATCATTGAATAATCTGAGCACTGCTAAGGTTTTTGACATTATTCTCTTGGCTAATTTGAGCTGGTTATAGGCATGGGAGGAGATGATCTTGACACTAGATCCTCCATCAATCATAACCCTCTTGATATGGTTTTAGTTGATATACATGGTAATGAAGAGGGGAGGATCTAGATCATCTGGATAGATGGAGGGTATTTCTAAATCCTTAAATGTAGTGAGGTTGGAAAGTTGAAGAGATCTGATAAAGACTACTAGAGTTTGGGGTCTTTTACTTAGACCTCTATAGATTACAAGGACTCTATCATCACTTGGAGATGATGGGGTGAGGTAATAATCAGTTCATATAAACTCATCTTCACTACTGTTTGGTGAAGTTGTTCAAAAACCACTCTTCAGATTGATTCAAAAGGGTTAGATTTAGAGGGACCCAGATGGACATTTTGGGTTGAGTTAAAGGTGAAGGTGTTTAGTTTTGGTTGGGTTATTAGGTGGTGGAAGAGGGATGTGTCCACATAATGGACACCTTTTCTTTTCCCTTATCCTTTGGTTGAGCTTGTGGTCATGTGACCACATAGATGGTATGAATTTTAGGAAGAGTCAGGTTAGAGTATTACTTTGATTCCTCTTCACTCTAAGGTGAGAGTGGAGGAGTGGGTAGATGTTGTTCAATGGATCTTAGTTTTTGGATTGGTATTAGAATCATAGGAGGTTCATTTGATAATAAGTCATCCTCATGATATAGTTGATCGGCTAGTACTTAGAGATCCTTACAGTTCTATGTGTCATGCCCAAGTATCCTATGGTATGAACATACTAATTTATCATTATACCAAGATGGTTTATGATTGTGTGGGTCGAATGGTCTGATAGGTGGCAAGATTAAGAAAGATGCTTGTAATAGCCTCTGTAAGATGATTGAGTAAGATTTAGGTAATGGTAGTGAAGGCATGGAGGTTTTAGGTCTGGTAGTTGAGGTGGAAGCCCTTTTAGGATTTGATTTGGTGGTTAGAGAGTTGGGTGAAGGAACATTTTTGGTGGATGATTTTTGTATGGATTGTTTGGAGGTGAAGGATGTCAGGGTAGATGCCTGAGAAGTAGGTAGTTTGGTTATATAAGGTTGGGTAAAAATGGGTGAAAATGAAAGTAAGACAGATGGTGTAACCGAAAGTGGTGGTTGGATTTGAGGCTTGTCTAAGATGATTGGTTTACTTACTAAGGTAGAAGGGTGAGGCCCTAGAATAGAAGGTAAAGTGGAAGGGGGAGGCAAATTTTTGGTTTGTGGAATTTAGGGTGGTTTTACCTTCTTTGATAGCTTGGTTTGGGATTTCTTTGGTATGATTGGTGGAGTTAAGTCCAATTTCAATGAAGGGTGGGTAATGTTCTGAGTAGGGGGTATGCCAAGGTTTCTGGTAGGCTTGGTTGGAGTGATAGAAGGTGGTTTGGTTATCTTAGGTGGGTTCAATTTGGATAGTTTAGGTATGGTTTGGTTGGTAGATGTTTTTAGTGGCTAAATTTTGGTTAAAGTGGGTTTGGTAGTCAGAATGGAAGGGTGGGATGATAGTGGTATGGTTGGAGCTTTTTTCTTGGTTTGGTAAGGAAGCCTGAGGTGGTGCCAAAGTGGGGCATGATCTGTGTTGTGTTGGGATAAGTAGTCCAAGTTTTGAACCAATCTAGAAAAAGGCCTATAGATGGGTTTGATCCCTATGATACTGAAATCAAATTTAAACCCATGGGTAGAGGGAGAGAATTGGTTACCTCATCCTTTTATTTAATCAAAGGCTCCAAGGTTTGGGAAGGTGAATCTCTTATGGGAGAGGTAGGTGGGGTGACCCCTTCCTTAGGAATGATTTCCAAAGGAAGAGTAGACTATTATGATGGAGCAGAAGGATATAGTGGTAATGGCTACCTCTTTTGGTATGTTCTCCAAAGGAGGGGTTGGTTATTTAAATTCCTCAATGAGGGGAGGAAGCGTAGGTTTGTTTCCTAGGTTTCATTTTTTAGAGAAATGGAAGGAGAATCCATTACCTCAATAAGTGGAAGGGTAGGAAAGGTGGTTTTTCCAATGGCTTCCTCACTAATGGGTTGACTAAGGACTACATTAATGGTATGGACTTCATGATTGTGAGATGATTCTACTCAATTATTTTCATTATTCGTGGAAGCATCACGGTTGGGAAATGGCTATCTAAAGATGTCAAGTTCTTGATTTGGGGTACATTGGGGTTATCCAATAAAATTTCCCTCTTGTCAATGAGGTTTTGGATGATGTTCTTGAAGGTATTACACCTACTAACATCATGCCCAATGACATGGTGAAAATCACACAATTCATTCTCCTTATACCAACTAGGCATAACATGAGAGGAATTGAATTATTGTGGAGGTTTGATTGGTGGTAGTTATATGATATTTGTTTTCAATAACTTCTCTAAGACCAAAGCATATGACTCCCCAAGTAGAGTAAATTGCTTTTGATTATTGTGGTTTAGGTGTCTAGTGTTATGATTGGAGGAATTGGAAGAGTTGGGTTGGTTAACAATGGGTGCAAGAGTGGTCTTAAGGATAACCACATTCATGGTTCCTTTATTTTTGGAGTTAATGTTGGTTTGATTGTTAGGTTTGGAGGTGGGAGTTTCATTGGATTTAAGGTGGAATTCTTGTTTCTCAATTTCAACTTCCCCTCATCAATAACTCTATTTTATAATTTTCATGCCATGGTGAAAGCCTTGTAAAAAGGTCTTGAAGCTCTAAACTCACAAAGTAGAGGAGATGTGTTTGGCAAAATCCCATGAAAAGAGTTCAATCAACTCCCATTGGGGCAAACAGAAAGAGAGTTGATTTATCAAGCTTCTCCAATGGGCTACAAAGTTAGCTATGGATTCATCATCAAAAAAATTTATGGATTAAAGATCAGTGATGGATACTTTCGTAGAGATGTTTATGGAAAAGTGATCTAAGAAAATCTAAGCTAGTTGGTCAAAAGAAAAGAGGGAGTGCTTTGTAATATCACTATACCAATCTAGTGTTTGTCCTGATAGAGATATGGGTAAGGTATGAAGGAGGACAGCATCATCATAGGCAATCATGTATCACAAATTCCTAAATGCTCTCAGATGTTGTTGAGGGTCATCCTTACTTTAAAACTTTGAAAATTTTGAAAGTTCCCATTGAGGAGGATAAGGTCAAATAGGGATGGATAGGTGAATTGGTTTGTTATAGATTTGGTAGTAAGATAAGAGGTTATTGGCCCCAGATATAGATGACTCTGAAGTAGTCATTTTATCCATTAACATTTTGGCAAGGTCAGTTTGTGGTTTTGCACCCCCATAATTATAGGGTAGATTATGTTGGGTTTGGGTATGTGTAACATATGGATAGCTAGTGGGGGGTTGAGAAGTTGCCACATATTGCTATGTGGACATGGGTGGTTAGGATGATGCCACATATGAATATGTAGAGATAGGTGGTTGGGTGGAAGGTAGAGGTACATACCTTTATGAGTTAGGGATGCAGCTCAAGTTTGGTTTAATGGGAACCTATTAGGAGATTAACATAGGTTGGGTATGAGGTATGGTTAGGTTAGTAAGTAGAAGATAAGTGGTAACTTTGGTACTGATAGGTGGAATAAGAGGGTATTGGAACCACCAAGCTCTAAAATGGGGTGGAGGTAAGTAAGTTGTAAATAATAGGAATGGTAGTGACACTAATAGAGGGTGCTCTTACGGTAAGGTAAGTATCAGTACCCAGAGGTTGGGTTATTCCTATACTAGGAGGGTTATTAGTTGGGGAAGAAGGTGTTTTTGCTTGGTTGAGTGGGTTGGTTTTGGATGGTGGTATCAATAGGGTTATTGATAGAGGATGATGCCTAGGTGACTAAAGGTTGGGTGGAGATGGTGGTAATAGAAGTACCACCCATAAGGTAGGATGGCATACCATAGGGTGGGTCAATAGGTGGAACTCAAGTATGAGTATGATGAGATATGGTGTTAAGGTAATGTTGGAGGGCTATAGGGTTGTTTTCCAAAAATGTGGCTAAATCCACATCACCTTGGGCAACTATCTAAGGGATGGTAGGACTTCCAAAAGGATGGGGAGAACTTGTTGCATCTAATATGTACTCCACAGATGAGGGAGAAGAGGAAGGTAGATGATTAGAAGGTGGATCCTAGTCTGCTTGGTTTCCTAATATTTGTCTAGTTAAAACCATATAGATAAAGAGAAGAAGAAGATACAATAAGTCTACTCAAATAAAGAAAAGATAAGAAAAAATCAAGGAAATGAAACACACACTAAAGCACATTAAATCCTAAGATTATTTTTAGTCTCTCTTATGGCTTATGCCTTAATCTTTAATAATTTTGTGACTCAACTTGGATTATAGATTAGTTAATAGAAAATAAATCTATGGTTGGTTTTAGGTTGTGTTGAGGCTCTCAAATGTATCTATATTGAAAATCAGTGTGGTTTGATATTGGGTCCTACCCCTAGCTTCACACATCACAGTGATAAGGATGTCAGGTGGTTAGCCAATATATAGCAATTTATAGAGATTATGCTTCAACTATAGATCTGAGTTGGTTCTCCTATTGGTGATGAAATCCAAGTAGGATAGTTAGGAAAGGTGACCACTAAGTAGTGAAATCCCAATCAGGCTTTATGTCAATGTTTTTATGCTTGATTAAGTGTAAGTGGTTTGGTCTTGTGTGTATGATAAGAGTGAATCTATGATTAAATCACTTGATTAATTAAGCTATGTGATCTAAAATAAGCAATAAAATAATAGATATAGTCAATTTTAAGCCCAAAATAAAACAAATTGATTTCATTGTATGAGTAGAAATATAAGAAGCATCTAGATGTAACTATGAACCCTAGAAAAGACTCAAGGGTCCCATCGGGTGTGCTAGAATTTTTTAGAGAATTTTTTATTATATTCCTTAGAAGAAATAGAGGAAGAAACTTGAGAAGGGTATGGTATAAAAACTTAATATGTTGTGCATGCATTGATCCAAATAGTTGTAGATACTCCTCTTTGGATTGGGAGGAATGACCTGTAGATAAGAAACCACTAAAGAGATGGTTGATTAGTTATATAGTAAGGTGGATTTCCTAACAAGCTAAATCGAAGAAGCACGAGCTTCCTTAGAAGATGTCAATCCATGATTTTTAAACAATCAAGTTATAAAAAAGAAAGATAAAGTATTTACATAAATAATAGAAGATACTGAAATGAAATACAAGAGGTACTGGATTAATGAATAGATGAATTGGACTAATTATAGCAATAAATAGATTGATATTAATGCTAAATTAATTAGGTGTTGCCTAAAAAATAGGGTGAGGTTCTATTATTAGGGAGAGAGAAATTCATATTTGGTTGAGGTTTGGTGGGTAGAAATAGCTTGTTATTTATTTGTCATATAGTGACTATCGGTGGTTAGGATGACCATCAATAGTTGGGAAACTATCAGTGGTTATGGATAGATCATCAATGGTTAGGGTGACCATCAGTGATTATTGTGGTTTCTAGTTTAGTTTAATAAATTGGTCTGATAAAGTTACAGAATGAAAATATGGAAAGTGAGTTTGGGCTAGCTTGGTTGTGACATAGAAATAAAGTGACTAGTTGCTGAAAATAGATACTTAACTTGCTGGTTGGTGATCTGAAGAAGGGTTAAGGTGTGTGGTTGAGAACTCATTTTATGGAGTTTGGGGCAATTTTGATAGATTAAAGATGCTTGGTTGTTCATCGATGGATGGTAATGCTTTAGATCTTTAACACACTTGTTAGTTCGTTAGTTTGCTATAAGAATACCTAAAAAAGGAAGTGTTGATGCAAGAGGCTCTGAGTATGGATGTAGATGACCCTTTTCAGATCCTCCTCATCTCTTTATATAGGAAGAAAGGAGAGGTGAAATAATAGTTTAGAAATGTGTTTAATATGGTGTCTATATTTAGTTTTCACATGCATTGGCTCATGCACAAATTATACAAGCTAAATATAAAAAATCATGCTAGAGTTGACTGGAGTTGATTGTTTAGGTAGTTAAAGGATGAATGTTAGTGGTTAGGCCTAATCTTTAGTAGTTAGGGTAACCATCGATGATTGGTACGTTAAAATTTTGATTTGGTCAAAACTAGTCAAGATGAGTTAGGTTTGGGGTCAATAGGTTATAGGATAGTCCCTATCGGACCTGAGGTGATCTAGGGGTTATTTCAACATCTAGAACCATCATGTGAATTTTTATAGTGTCTACACCAATGATTGACCATTAATCTAATCATAACTTTAAATCTTGACCTTTGATCTTAACTTTGGCACCATGATCTGATGATCTATATCTAAACTACTCAACTTTTAATCACATCCATTTGATCAATCTTTGAGAGCCTCATATTCACCATTTGATCTCTATACACTTCTAAACTTTAGATTTTTCAACGTCAAAAAAATTCCATTGATCTTCCTGATTCAAGCTCCTATGTGTCATTGGATATATAAACGAGCATGACCTTTACTTCTATTTTGACATTAAACATTGAACTCTTTATCCCATCTCACTACTCCCTACATCTTTGGATCACTTTCACTCTATTGATATTCTTAGAATTTCTTGGTCTTTAACTTGCCACTATGTTGATAAACCTTAAGCACTTTATTCCATCTGAGTCTACTTGCTTCATTGCATATTCTTTGCATGATCATCTACTCATCATCAGATCTTTTGAAAATGTTGATCTTTATATTTGCTTAGCTCCCAAGAATGTGACACTTGGCATTAGTGTGTGCCTTCTACACATTACTATCAGTTCCCACTTTTGAGACACTTGGCATCCTCACATTTCTCATTAACGATTTGACTTTAAACCACACCATTGATTTATTGTGTAAGTTTCACGATTTTGACACTTGTCACTAGTGAATTTACTTATTGGAGCCTTTGATAATTTGACTTTACTACACTCTATTGGATCTTCTATGTATGATTATGTGATATCCATTAATAAAGCTATGAAAAATATAAAGTCTAAGACTTAGGAAATATTAATTCCATTAATCACTACTCGATCTGGTAATTATTAGGTTGAGGGGTCAATTATACAATGATGATAAAGGCTTAAGTTATAACTTAAAATACTAGGTCCCGGTTATATCCAGTCAACATTAAAATTGAAAAGCATGTTTGATGCCATAACTTAAACCCTTAGGGTTTAATTGAGAAACCATTTCATGTCTGAGATCAAAGATAATTCAATTTTGAGCACATTCCTTTTCATTTGAATCTACAAACCATATGTTTAAAATGTTCATGTAAAACCCATAACAGATCTTATATCTATTTCCTTTGCAAATGCCCATAAATGATCTTTGTAAAATCATGACAAATTTGCAGGACTTTTTTGTAGATTTTGACTATGGAGACCACTTTAGTATGCCTGAAAGGCTAACTTTGCTCCTGCATAACTCTTATTACACTTAGTCGCATGACTTGAAATTTAGTGCATAAGTTCCTCTTTCATAGGAGATTTCATCCATATATTTATTTGTTCTTAAATATTTCATATGTGCAAGATATGGCATCATAAAAATGCCTACTTGTCTTTATATTTCAACTTACAAATTTGATTATGCTAGAAAACACTGTCAAAATGGTTGGGAGCCCTACTTTTCTCAAGCATATCTTTTGTCGCGCTTCATCACATGACCTAAGATATAACACATAAAAAATAGGAACAAAAATGAATAGGCCCATATGATCATTTTGTCCTAGCATGTCCACGTGTGAAAATATTGACCTCATAAATATGCTTACATGGCTCTATTTAGCCCTTTTGCAAATTTGGTTGTGTTAGAACTTTGTGAATTATATCCAAGTAGCCAACTTTATATCCCCATATCTTAAACTACACTTCATCTCATGTATTTAAATCTAGTGTATAACAACTAAGGACTAATGTGATCACAAACATGTGACCATATCCCCAATACTCTTTCACACATGGAAATGGTGATGTTAGTAAAATGCCTTCTCATATTTTCTTGTCATAGACCAAAAATGTCTAGATGATCAATATGAATAAATGGATGAATTCTATTCATGCACACAAGCATTCCAATAATACTTAACCTCTAATATTATCTTTTGCATATCTTCAATCACCATATTCAATCATGAGCATTAATGACATCCATAATCTCCCTTTTGACATCAATGTCAATCCTATTTCCAATAATCATATGCCATTAAGAGGGATTCATTTCCCTCAGCCATGAAGGCATAGTCGTGGTCATCATTCGAGCTATCACTATCATCTAATAAGTCACTATCTTCTCTTATATACAATTTTTTCTTGTTTTTAAAGAAGTTTCTCTTTTTGGAATAGTGATTCTTCATTATTTAGCCATCCTCCTTTTGCTTAAAGTTATCCTTTTTCTCATAAAGGTATTTAGCATCAAAATGTCCTACTTTACCATAGTTAAATCATTTAAAGGTTAACTTACCTTTGTAATTTCCAGATCCTCTTTTTAGTCTTATGATAAAGTTGGCTTCTTCTTCATCAGTCTCCTTAGAACCAAATATATATGCTTTTGATTTTACATGATTGGATGCTTTGAATGTAGCTTCTCTCTTGGAAGTATCGAATTCTCTTATTCTCATCTCATAAGTAGTGAAGGTTCCATGTAACTCACCAACAATGAGTTTATCTATATCTCTTGCTTCCTCTATTGTAGAGATTTTAGAATCATATCTTGATGGAAAATATCTTAGGACATTTTTAACAATGATTGATTCTTTCATTTCTTTTTCAAGGCCTCTGATTGCATTGACTATTTCATCTACCTTGAGGAGGTAGTCTGTAATCTTTTCTTCTTTGATCATATTAAGACTATTAAACATATCTCTGTATGTTTGTATCTTGGCCTATTTTTACCTTGTCATCTCCTTCATAGATTCTCTTCAACTTGTTTGATATGTCTTGTAAATTTTGACAATGCATCACTTTGATAAACTCTGAGTTTGATAATCCACATAAAATAGCATTTTTTGCCTTAGCATTACTCTCTGTAAACACCAAAATTCCACACACCTTGATTCTAAATGTCATAACACCTATGAACCCCTTTGGGACCATTTGAGCCTTCCAACCCCTAGTCAAATCTAACCTAAGTTAGTTTGATTAAACTAGCTTAACCCTAGCTTTTACCCAATTTGACCCTTCACCCTCAATCATCAAAGCTCAGGTTGACCATCGACAATTACCCTAACCATCGATGGTTAGGGTCCACCCCCTTAACCACCAACATGCAAACTCATCCACCTTACTTTTCTAAAAATAACTCATCTAAATCTAGTTATGAACAATTGCATGATTAATTTAAAATTAGGAAGCCTAATTCACATCTTTTTACAACTCTCTTACCTTACCTATAAGAAGAGAGGAACAAAATGGTGAAAATCATCTCAAATTATTATCAAGAGTTTATGCATCTAGAATTATCTTTTTGTACATCAATTATCATCAATAATCTAGCAAAATAACTACTACATTAGAGAGCCAACTTTCCATCTTATCTCCACCAAAGTTCCAAGTACTATTACTCTATTAGAATCACATCAAACCCCACCAATAAATCCACCACCTCAATCAACCACCCGATCAACCTTTTGTAAGATAAGTACTTGATTTCTAGCATTTAATTACTTTATTTTCCTTTCATACTCAACCCAACACCAATCCATCTTCTATAATCCCACTTTTTGATCTATTTAATTAGCCTTTCATCAAACTAGATCTACACATAGTAACCAATTATCTTTTTTTACATTAATTATCTTTTTGTACATCAATTATCATCAATAATCTAGCAAAATAACTACTACATTAGAGAGCCAACTTCCATCGTATCTCCACCAAAGTGCCAAATATTTTTACTCTATTAGAATCACATCAAACCCCACCAATAAATCACCACCTCAATCAACCACTCGATCAACCTTTTGTAAGATAAGTACTTGATTTATAGCATTTAATTACTTTATTTTCCTTTCATACTCAATCCAACACCAAGCCATCTTCTATAATCCCACTTTTTGATCTAGTTAATTAGCCTTTCATCAAACTAGATCTAGTGATGTGATGTAAGAGCTTCTAAATAGGCTTACTATCCTTCTCTCTTAGTATCAACTATATAGTCTCTTGATCCTAGGACCTGACCAATTACAAAGCTCTTTTACTCTGAGCATTCTTAATCCTGACAGACTAAACAATATTTCTCCCCCTTTCACTATGCATAGCTTCTCAATCTATTCAAGCTATCTAATTTAGCTCCTCCTAACTTCATGCTCCTTCTTTACATCAAGGGACTGCCTATAGCACACCATAACTTCATTTAACACATGTATTTCATCATTTTACACATGTTCTTTGAGTTTTGTGACCTAACTCATTGTACAACCCAAGATATACAATGTCAAGGGTTTCTTGAATTAAAACCCTTATGCCAAATGAATCTGCAAACCATACATATATGAGATGTACTCAAACAATATCATTATGTCATATTGAAACACCCATTATGTCCCTACAGAGACTACATACATTGCACTTGACTTGGTTTGATTAATTCATCATCACAACCTGCTTGAGTTCTGATTTGTAGCAGACATCACTTACTTTTCCACTAAAACTCTTAAGAAGTATAGATAGAGAAACTTTACTTCATAATGTTCTAAAACAATGTGAAACTAGGAGTTGCCCATAACTCCTCATATTCCTTTCCTTCCTTGGTCACCTTGTGCTTTCCATTCTTCTTTTTCTTAGGCTTGAAATAAGTACATGCTCATCCATTACATTGTTCTCCTTTTCTTCTGTGATTGAATTAACCATACATGGAGACAATATATATCCATGGCATACCTATTCAGCTGATGAATCTTCCTTATAGCTTAGAATTTTATCATTGGGCATATAATAATTATGTTCTATGTATGAAATTTGGTCAGTACTAGCAGGATGTTCATTTGAATCTATACATACCCCATAAATATCCCTAATCAACACCTTAGACTTCTCCTTGAGCTTGGTCTCCTCATTCTCAACATGAGCAAACATTGAGATATCTTGACATTCTCCAACCTCTATATCATTCTCCATCATGGATTGATCTTTCATTTTCCATACATGCTTGGGTTTCTTATATGTCTTATTTTTCTCTTTATCAAATACTTGTGAACTTTTATTCACACTAGGAGGCATGCCTTTCTTCTTACTCTATGCTTTTGATCTTACAAAGTTTGTTCTACATTGTTTATCTATGTGACCAAAATTAATATAATTATAACATATTACATTTGTATCTAACAAGGGTACAAATTAATTTTTGCTTAAAAAATTGATTCTCCTTGTAGGTACAATTCTACAATTACTAGCCTTATGACTAAAATGATTACAGCTATAGCAATCACCATAGAAAGATGAGGAATACTTGGTCATACATTTTTATTTTGAAATATGGGGAGTTCTTCTTGAACTTGGATTCTTCAAGTATCTCACTTTTGTGTAACCATCTACATTAGCTACCTTTATCTTCTGCATCATTCTTGAGTTTACAAAGATGGACTCATTATTCTTTTTCCTTTTCTCAAGAATCTTTTCTCATTTATTCTTCTTCAAATTAACAGTGTTTTCATATGTCTATGTTTCCTTACAAGATTTATCCTTCTTTACTCCTAATCCTCCTTATGCTTTGAATTTGTCATATAATTTATCAGATGTAGTAGTCATGGGACTTTTCCCTTTTACGTAATCAAGACCAAATTTCCCTTTTTGTGGTTTTTGAGAGATGATCAATTTTTCAAAAATGTTTGATCCTCTTTTTAGCTACAGGCCTTTGACTATTTTTGCTTTAACCTTTTCAATCTCTTTTATAAAATCCATTATCTCTACTTCTAGCCTCATACACTCATCAGATTTGAATTGTAGTTCAATTTTGACTATATTTTCTATTATAGTAGCCTCTTTAACCTGAGTCTTAAGGCATACTAACATCTGATCATATCTTTCAAGACTTTTGCATAGTTTTTTAATTTCTTTTTATCCAATCTTCTTCTACCTTGAGTTCTCTTTTTTTAGCATGTCAATCTCATCTAGAGCATACAGGAGTTCAAACTCAAGTTCCACTTCTCCTTCCTCTTCTTCATCAAAGTCTTAAACTTCTTGATCTAGATCTATAGAAGTTGATCCTAATGCCATGAAGAGGGATTCATTTCCCTCAGCCATGAAGGCATAGTCGTGGTCATCATTCGAGCTATCACTATCATCCAATAAGTCACTATCTTCTCTTATATACATTTTTTTCTTGTTTTTAAATAAGTTTCTCTTTTTGGAATAGTGGGTCTTCATTATTTAGCCATCCTCTTTTAGCTTAAAGTTATCCTTTTTCTCAGAAACGTATTTAGCATCAAAATGTCCTACTTTACCAAAGTTAAATCATTTAAAGGGTAACATACCTTTGTACTTTCCAAATCCTCTTTTTAGTCTTATGATAAAGTTGGCTTCTTCTTCATCAGTCTCCTTAGAACCAAATATATATGCTTTTGATTTTACATGATTGGATGCTTTGAATGTAGCTTCTCTCTTGGAAGTATCAAATTCTCTTATTCTCATCTCATAAGTAGTGAAGGTTCTATGTAACTCACCAATAATGAGTTTATCTATATCTCTTGCTTCCTCTATTGTAGAGATTTTAGAATAATATCTTGATGGCAAATATCTTAGGACATTTTTAACAGTGATTGATTCTTTCATTTCTTTTTCAAGGCCTCTGATTGCATTAACTGTTTCATCTACCTTGAGGAGGTAGTCTGTAATATTTTCTTCTTCGATCATATTAAGACTATTAAACATATCTCTGTATGTTTGTATCTTGGCCTATTTTACCTTGTGATCTCCTTCATAGATGTTCTTCAACTTGTTTGATATGTCTTGTAAATTTTGACAATGCATCACTTTGATAAATTCTGAGTTTGATAATCCACATAAAATAGCATTTTTTGCCTTAGCATTGCTCTCTATAGACACCAAAATTCCACACACCTTGATTCTAAATGTCATAACACCTATGAACCCCTTTGGGACCATTTGAGCCTTCCAACCCCTAGTCAAATCTAACCTAAGTTAGTTTGATTAAACTAGCTTAACCCTAGCTTTTACCCAATTTGACCCTTCACCCTCAATCATCAAAGCTCAGGTTGACCATCGACAATTACCCTAACCATCGATGGTTAGGGTCCACCCCCTTAACCACCAACATGCAAACTCATCCACCTTACTTTTCTAAAAATAACTCATCTAAATCTAGTTATGAACCATTGCATGAGTAAGTTAAAATTAGGAAGCCTAATTCACATCTTTTTACAACTCTCTTACTTTACCTATAAGAAGAGAGGAACAAAATGGTGAAAATCATCTAAAATTATTATCAAGAGTTTATGCATCTAGAATTATCTTTTTGTACATCAATTATCATCAATAATCTAGCAAAATAACTACTACATTAGAGAGCCAACTTTCCATCATATCTCCCCCGAAGTGCCAATTACTATTACTCTATTAGAATCACATCAAACCCCACCATAAAACACACCACCTCAATCAACCACCCGATCAACCCTTTGTAAGATAAGTACTTTATTTCTAGCATTTAATTACTTTATTTTCCTTTCATACTCAGCCCAACACCAACCCATCTTCTATAATCCCACTTTTTGATCTATTTAATTAGCCTTTCATCAAACTAGATCTACACATAGTAACCACTGATGGTTGTCTCAACCATCGATAGTCTATCCAACCACTGACGGTTACCCTGACTTCCAATGGTCACCTTAACTATTGATAGTTAACCTAATCATCGATGGTCACTATGGTAGTAAATTTTTAGCAAGCTATTCCCAACTACCTACCCCCAACCAAATTTGATTTTATGTGTCCCTACCTATTCATAGACCCCTACCTAATTTTTTGAAGTAGACCCCAATCATCTAGCACTAGTATTAATTAGCTTATCACTATTTTAATAATTTCTAGTCTATTTCTTAGTAATTATTTCTTGTGTTTAATTTCAATACCTTTTTATTATTAATGCAAATACCTTATATTCTATTTATAAATTTAATTATTTAAAACATGTGGATTGATAGCCCCCAAGGAAGCTCTTGCTTCCAGGATCTAACTATCGCTAGGCAATCCACCCAACTATCTATCTAACAAAAAATTTTACTTTAGTAATTTCTTATCTTTAGGTCATCCTCCCAAGCCAAAGATGATTTCTTCACCATCACTTGATCCAATGCATGCATAATCAAACATCTTTCTCAACCATACCCGTACTTAGTTTCTTCTTCTTTCTTTTTTAAAATAATAAGCTAAAATTCACTAAAACATTCTGGCATGCCCGATGGGATCTTGAGTCTTTACTTTGGGTTTCCTTTATTTGCATCTATATGCTTTTCTCTCTATCTATGCTCATTAAGGAAACAAAAATATTTTTTGGGTTTAAAATTAAGTGCATCCATTGCTTTCTTTTAATTTTAGTTCACTTTAAACTAAGGCACAATAATTTTATCATAGCATCAATTTTGTGGCACACACTAAACCAAACCACTTTCATTAATTAAATATCAAACAAACTTGAGACAAGGATCGACTAGGATTTCATCACCTAGTAGTAACCTTACCCTTTCCTGATGATTCTACTTGGAAGTCATCACCAAGGGGAGAACCAACTCAGCTCTTTGTTTGAGTATAAACTCTAGAAATCAATATATCTTAGCTAAGCACCTAACATTCATATCATTGTGGTGTGTGAAGTGAGGGGTTAGGCCCTAATAACAATCCACGTATTGATTCCCAATATAGATTCTATTTGAGAACCTAAACAATCTAAAACCAACCATAGATTTCTTCTATATTACCTGATCTACAAGCCAACTTTTATCACACATTCTCATAACTTAAGGCATAAGCCAAAAGTGAGATTAAAATTAACCACAAGATTTTAATGTACTCTAGTGTGTGTTGGATTTCCTTGATCATTTCCTTTATTTATCTCTATTTGAGTTGTAAGATTCTTTATGTTTCGTTCTTATCCTACTTGCATGGTTTTTACTCACCAATAATGAAGGGATTTAGCAAGTCAGGACCCATCTATAGAATATCCAGTCTCCTCTACTTCTTCATACATGGAGTATATCTCAGAGGTTGATAGTTCTCCTCATCATTCTAATGCTTCTAGTGTTCCTTGATTATTTTCCTAAGGTGACCCATACTTTGCTACCTTTTTAGATAATAACTCGATAGATTTGAAACATTACTTTAACACAGTAGCTCATCATACACCCATTTCAGCACCACCTATCAATCTACCCTATAGTATGCCATTAGGATTTTTAGGTAACTCTTCTATAGCCACTATCACCACCCAACTATTATCCACTCACACATCTACCTCAACTAGAAACCCATCCAACATGACCATGTAGAGCTAACCAACCCAACCTTCTGACACCCAAACACCCCCTAGTATAACTAACAATTCTTCCAACATAGCCACCACCCAATATTTACCTACCCATACTCCAATTACTAATAGAATATCTACCACCACCACCACTACCATTCCTCTGGCTACCTCTACTTCACTTCAAAACATAGTAGCACCCATACCTTCTACCTTACCACATGTCACTACCAAGGTTACCACTTATCCGATACTTCTGACTCAACCACTCATGCCCACTCAATAAAACATACCCTCTACCGAACCACCAATGACCACATATTCATATGTGGCTTCAACCTAACCACTTATAACCACTTACCCATATGTGGAAACTCATCAACCTTTGACAAATTACCAATATGTCACTCAACCCCAACCAAAGTATGTAACTTACAACCCTTTAGGTACACCACCCCAAATAGAATTAATAAAGATGCTCATGGATAAGATGACAACCCTAGATTCATCTATTTTTGGAGCCCACAATATCCTATCCTATGACTAGACCTATAATGAAGCCATCCACCCATCTATGCTTGTCATGCCATATCCTCCTCAATGGGAACTTCCCACATTTTCCAAACTTCAAATTAAGGAGGACTCTTAGAAAAACTTTAGGGCATTTAGGCATTCATGTTATTTGATTGCCTATGATGATTCCCTCCTTATTCATACTTTTCCTATGTCTTTATTAGGACTGGCATTAGATTGGTATAGTGTCGTAACCAAGCATTCCATCTTCTCCTTCACCCAACTAGCTCAAACTTTATTAGACCACTTTTTGATCATTATCTCTATGAAATTTTCTATCACCAACCTCTACTCTATCCTATAGTTTGAGGATGAATCCATTATAAAAAAATTATCTCATTGGAGGAGCTTAAGTAACCAACTTTCTTTTTCCTCGCCTCAACCTGAACTCATAGAGCTCTTTGCTCAAGCATGTTCCAAGAATATCTCCTCTACACTATGTGTCCAAATATTTTGGACCTTTGATGAAGCTTTTACCATGGCACGTAAGTTAAAGAATAGAGTCATTGATGTAGGGAAGCTAAAATTAAAAAATAAGAATTGCACCTATAAAACCAATGAGGCCTCTTCTTCTAAGCCAAACAACCAGTCCAATACCAATACCAAGGAAAAGGGAACTATGAATGTAGTTTTCCTTAAAGGCACTCCACCTTCTATCAATCAACCAAATTCTTATAGTTCCTTGAAGAAAAACACAAGGAACCAAACTAGATCAACTAGAAGCAATTCACTCTACTTAGAGAATCTTATGCTTCAATCTTGGAGAAGTTATTGAAATATAATATCATTCAACTTCCTTCTATCAAACCCCCTCAAAATTTTTATTCCTCTCATCCTACACCTATTTGGTACATTGATAATGATTTATGTGCCTTCCACCAAGTAATAGGACATGACATCAATAGATGTAACACCTTTAGGAGCCTTGTCCAATACCTCATTGATAAGGGGGAGCTCACATTGGATAACCCCAATGCACCATCAAACCAAGCCCTTGATATATTTAGGAAACCTTTCCCAAACCATGATCCTACTAATAATGAGAGTAACAAAGTCAAGTGTTCTCATGATGCCCATATAGTTAACATGGTCCTTGATGCACTCATTACTAAACCACCTAATACCCAATCCTTCGATTCTCTACCCTTTACATCCATTGAGATAGTATACCTACCTTCCCTTCTTTCAAACACAAAAACCAAGAAAGTGCCATATTCTTCCCCTTCATTTATTGAGGTAGTGGAGCTACTAGCCTCCCTTTCAACTAACATATTTGACCAACCAACCATCACCACCTTACTTTTACTTTTAAATCTCGAGCAACTCACCCCTATGTTGGAAATAATTCCCAAGGGGAAATTCCTCATGTCCACTCCCCCCATGGAGGAGCCACCTATATCAACCTTGCATCATTTTATTGAGGAATAAATAAGGTTACTATATCTATTTCCCAACCTATGGGTCTATCATTCAAACCTACTACTCAGGGAACCAAACCAATATATAAACCATTCTTTATACTAGTTCAAAGATTGGAATTTGTTTCCAAAACCAACTTAGATTGAGCTACCTTTTGGCAACAACTAGGCATCCCTTATATTACCAAACCAGAACCTCCAACCTTTCCTTTGGTGGAGCAACCTGTCACCCCTAATGATCAACCTATTACCACATCTACCCAACCAACCAAGACCTCTACCAAATCAACCAACCCTCAACCACCCAAGTTAACCAAGACCCAAATAACCAAACCCTCTTCTATCACCCCAACCAAATCAACCAAAATCATTGGTACCTTACCTACAACAAGCCTTAGTCACCCATCTGTGAAAGTAGACCTAACCTCTTCAAACCCACTAACCAAGTACCAAACCAAAGCAAAAAAAGAGATAAAACTACCTAAAGAATTGAAGCCCAAAATTTTACCTCCCTTAAATTTTCCCTCCATTTTGGGGCCTCGTCCCTCTACCTTGAGCAAGAATCTGATTATTTATACCAAAACCCCATCACCTCTTTTGGTTACACCTTTACAATTGCTTTCTAACACACCTCTATTCATCATACCAGTAATACCTAAGCTACCTACCTTCAAATATTCCACATATAGATCATTTGCCTCCTTTTCAAAACCTAATCCATCAGCCACACGTACCACCTTACCCAAGGCACCTATCACCAAACCTACTTCCAAATAACCTTTCAACTCAACAACTAAAGCTAAAACTACTAAACCTTTACCACCTTTAGCTGAATCCTACTTAACCATTATCCATAGGTTATTAAAAACTTCATGTTTAGCCTTAACTCCCATAAGGCCCTTTGACCCTCTCACTTCAAATCCATTTGGTATAATGACCACTAATTGTGTTCTTATCATAGGACACTTGACCATGACATGAATAACTACAAAGCTCTCCAAACTGTTATCCACTAGCTTTTTGATGAGGATGATCTATTAATAGACAAACCTCCTATGATTCCTATATTAATCTAGCCACTACCTACCTAATACCTACCTACTACTCTAATGTCACCTCAGAGTGAGGATAGGTCTAACCAATCTCCTACCCCAACCTCTCATTCTATCCATACTATCAACATGGTCAAAAGATCACAATAGAAGGATAAGGAGAAGGATAATGTGTCCATTCCTTAGATGTATGCCTCTTCCACCTCTCAACCAACTCAAACCCATCCATATCCATCTTTAATCAAACCCAAGGTATCCATCATAGGTGCCTCTCAATCTAACCCCTCAGAATCCATCAAGAGAGTTATCCTCAAACAACTTCATCAAATCCCAGTGAAGATGATCTTGTATGAGTGATTTTTACCTCTCCCCATCACTACCAAGCACTAATATAAGCTTTGTAATCCATAGATTTCCAACCTAAAGATCCCCAACCTCTAGCATCCTTTGTTGGTACCCTTCAAATTTCCATCCTTGTTACCTTCAAGGATTTGGAAATACCTTCCATCCACCCTGAATACCAAGATCTTCCTCTCTTTATTAAAAATTATATCAACCAAACCCATATCAAATAAGTCATGATTGATAGGGGATCTAGCATTAACATCATCTCTTTTCATGCCTATAACTAACTTAACATGTAAGACAATGTCATGTCAAAAACCTTCGCCATCCTTTGATCATTATATGATACCATAGCCATTACCTTCAGAACTATCATCCTTCGTATCCATTTAATACCCCACATGCTCCTCAAACTCTTCTATATTTTGAAAGGTGAATTTCAATACAACATTTTATTGGATGAACCTAGATCTATTCCATGGGTTTCATCTCGTCCACCCTTCACTATTGCATCAAGTTTGATAATGAAGACCATGTCATCACCATCCAAGCTTACCCAAGTCTCTTCTCAACATGAAAAATGACCTATCACCCTAATGATGTCCTCATACCTCCATATAACACACCCTCTATACTTAAAAACCAACCTTAAACCATAAAAGTAGATATCACATCCCCTTCCAATGATGAGGCATCTACTAGCTCCTTAATCCCTTCAAACCAAATCCCCACCATGAACCCTTTAGAATCCACATTCCACCACCTTTCCTTGGGGGAATATATATTTTATCCCTTGATGCCTTCCCTACTCCTCATGAGTATGGGTAAATTACTAACCAACTAGTATATAACCCTAATGTTAGGATTGTTTTTCCCTTTGGACCTTCCCACTATCAGACCCATTTCATCTATGGGTGACTCAATAAACCCCTCGATACTTACACCACCTCTCTTTCACCCAGACCATTTACTGTCAAATTTTCCTACCTAGATAAACCCAATTTTAACAAGACATACCTCCATTGGTGTGCTCGAAAAGGGTTTAGCCTTAGGCAATATGAGCATGGCCCACATGAGTTGGTCATCATTGAAACTAGAAAGCCTCATGAGAAACATAGCCTTGGTTTCATCCTACCCAACAAGAAATAACCCAAACAACCTATCTTTGCCATTATTAAGGATGACACCTCTTCCTCACCAACCTCCTCTCCATCTATGTGTGAGGATGATGACATCATCCCACCTAAATTTTTTTTTCCATAAACATGATTAGCCTTGGACTCCTAAATTATCAAAGGGAAGGGGAAACCATAACCATCCCTTTGATCCATATTGAGATGATAGGATAAGACTCTCCTATAATTAACATTATTTAGTGAAAGGATAATGATTCTATTTTCACCTACTTTGGTGCCCCATATTCTTCCATCCATAAATCTCTTCCTCCTAAGACTTAGACCATGTTGAATAAATCCACCATGCATTTTAAGTGGAATAGAAACTATCAAAAGGCCTTTGATTCACTCAAAAAGTACGTTTTATCTCCACTTATCGTTATTCCTCCCAAGGATGACCAACCCTTCTACCTTTATATCTCTACTATTGATCACTCCCTAGGGTCAATGCTTGCTCATCAAGATGACCAACATAGAGAACAAGCCATCTACTACATTATCCACATGTTTGTAGAGTACAAGACTCAATATACCCATACTAAGAAACTTTGCTTAGTTTTAGTCTTCATGGACACCAAACTTTGCCACTACCTTTTTAACCATAAAACCTATGTCATAACCAACACCGACCCACTCATTTACATGCACTCTAAGCCATACCAAAACCAATGTATGTCCAAGTGGCTCATGATTTTAGTAGATTTTAACCTTGAGTTCCTTCAATAAAATCCAATTAAGGGGCAATTCATTTCTGACCAATTGGCTGAGGCATGTTTAGAATATGACCAACCTCCTCCTCTTTAGTTCCTCGATGAGTCCATCATGACCCTCTCTTAGGTGGACTTCACCTATCAAGTTGCCATGTTCTTTGATAGATCAAAGTGTCAGCACAATGGGGGAGTAGGTATCATCCTTATCCCCTTTGATGGTGAACCTTTCCCTTTATCATTTAAGCTTGATTTTGAATTTACCAACAATATTGTTGAGTATGAAGCCCTAGTGATAGGCCTTAAAACTACCCTATCCCTAGGAGTCAAAACAACCAACATCTCTGGTGACTCCCAAATTATGGGTAATAAAATCAATGGTTCCTACGAATGTAAGAATGATGTCTTACAACATTACAAGCAACTAGTTGATGAAATATTAGCATCATTTGAACACTATCACATTCAGTCAACCCTACAATCCACTAATAAGTTCACTGACACCATGGCTTCACTTGCCTCTTAGATACCATCTTCACCTTTAGACTTTAATCTATCTATTTTTATCCACAGACTCACCTAGCCTTCCTATGTCAAACCATATTCTCTAACTATTTTTTATGTGGAAGAGACCCAACCTAAACTTTGGTATCAATAAACCTTTGACTACTTCAACCTTGCTATGGTTCCTTCTGGTCTTTATAAGAATTCTCAAAGATCATTTATCTAGATTACCTCTCATTATACCATTATGGGGATAATTCTTTATAAACATGGCTTTGATGACCTCTTCTTCTATTGCTTACGTAGTCATGAAACATCTCATGCTATCAAGGAATTGCATGATGGTATCTATGGGAAAAACTTTAGTGGCCTAGTTGTCGCTAAACACATCCTTCACCTTGGCTATTACTGGCCTACCCTTAACCAATACTGCTATGATTATGTTAAAAGGTATATCAAATGCCAACAACATTATAATTTACACCATGCACCTAGCCATAGTCTTCATGTTTCTACCGATTTTGGCCCTTCTCACAATGAGGTCTAGACTTTATTGGTGAAATTAATCCCCATTCCTCATAGTGATACCACTCTATCATTACTATGACTGAATATTTTACCAAGTGCGTAGAGTTTATTCCTCTAGTCTTGACTAAAGTAGAATATGTTTGACTTTATCAACCATCACATTATCTATCATTTTGATGTTCCTCATAAGATTATCACCAAAAATGGTAATCCCTTTAAAAACAAGAAATTCCAAGGTCTATGTGATGCATTCAACATTAAGTTAATCTTCTCCTTGACCTATCACCCTCAATCAAATTGATAAGCCAAGTCCTCTAATAAAACTCTTAACAACATGCTAAGTAAAATGGTCAATACATTTGGTCTAGATTGGCACTTGCACATCCCCTTCACCTTACGGGCATATCACACTAGCATTAGAACCCATGTGGGTGCCACACCCTTTTTTCTTGTTTTTGGAGCAGATGTCATCTTGCCTCTTGAATTGTAAATCCCATCTCTTCACATATATTTATAGGAGCTCATTTTTTAGGATGATTATCATCAACATCATTTATCTCAATTTGAGCTACTTGATAAGCATTGTTTAGCATCCCATACCCATCTCCATGTCTATCAAGAGCATGTCAAGCATGCCTATAACAAACACCTCAAAGTGTAAGAATTTAACATTGGATACCTCATCCTAAAGGAAAATCAGCATGTCATCAATATGGATAAAAGCAAGTGGGGAAAGTTTTCTTTTAATTAGCTTGGACCCTATATCATAACCCACAAGTATGGATTAGGAGCTTACTGATTATCTTCTCTCAAAGGCAATCCAGAACTTGAACCTCTCAATGCTTCGCATCTGCATCAATTCTTTTATTAAGAAGGATCAAGTTCACCTTTTTTTAACTTAAGCTCATTCCCTGCTCTCAACCACATTCATATCCCTATTTTAGGGGAAACTAATTAAAAAGGAATCATGTGATTATTCATCACAATCATAGCCTAATCCAAAATAATGGGTACCATGGCTCTACCCATGGTAGGTAATTTTCATCCCTTTCACAAGATGGATTCCCATGATCATTGCCACCTAAACCTCTTCACACCTAATCAAATTTATTGTGCTTTTAGTTTTGCCTTCATAAAGGTGAACCCTTAAGCCTATATAATCAAATCTATGTCAAGTAAAAATCAAATAGGCAAACAGTAAAATATAAACCAATAGTAATCATGGGTCATTTCTAACATTTGTAGACTACTCCCTTGAAGGACAACTATTGAAAATTTATTTGAAATTGCTAAATGTACGGTGGAATACTACCTTAGAGGATATCTATCAAAGAGAATTGAACAAAGAAAATAAACTTAGACCACTCCCTTGAAGGATGGCTAAGTAAAGTATTTTATCAAAGGCATATCAATTACTTGGAAGCTTCACATCGATCAACTTCCCATATATAGCAAAAAATCATAAGACCCATTCTCATAATAACAAAAAAAGAAAAATAATTTTGAAATCTGTAATTGGATCTCAAAAAACAAAGGTTGAAACCATAATTGGTTTTCACAAGTAGACTTCCTGCATCGATCAATATACATAATTTGATATAGACTTGTTTATCTTAGCTCTTTGGACACCTATACAAGAGGCATGCTAGCTTCACAAATAGGTTCTATTTTCATCCATCTCCCCTATAAGCAAGGGATTTTTGAGCTTACTTAAAATTATGTGTTCAAGACACATTTTTAACCAACAAATGAATGCTAATTCAAAACATTCAAAGGGCTTATGTTCATTAAGCCAATCTAACTTTGGTTTTGTTTTAATCCTTGTCAATGAAGAAGCATCATGCCCTCTTCTTACCCTATCATGACTAGTTGATATTTTCATTATAACATTTTCCTCTTGATTATATTCTATGTTCCCTCATCTAGTGTTATTAATTACACTGCCTCATGTGTTGTATCCTATGAATTAATAAGTTTAACCATAACCATAAGCATAACCCTACCAAGCATGGTAATATCATAACATCCATAAGCAATTAAATAAACCAAACATTTTTCACCACATGTCTAAGTCTAAAATAATGCAGTATATACTCATGTCATAAGCATAACCATAAATCAAAGCCATCTCATATCTAGTAAGTCTACATCAGTGTCTAGCATCCATAACATAAGCATAATGCATGATCAAATATAAACATCATGCTATATACATTAAACATCAACATCCATACCATAATCCATAAACCATGAAGATAAGCATAAATAATGATCATATATATCAATTATGAGTCAAATATCATAATACATGTGTATAAGTAGATAGGCATGTCTCTCTCAAAATATACATCTCACCGCATTGGATCATAGTCTAGAATCAAAATGATATACAAACATACATATCATAATCTAGATATGTCCAATCTATGCCCCAGGGGCACCACTATCTCTTGGAGCACTACTAGATCTTGGTGTTTTCCCACTTACTATACCTATTAATCCCCTAGATACCTATCTATTTAGCTATAGATGTTTCCCACTACCCTGGTGTTGTTACACTTGCATCACCTAAAAAGTTAGCCCTGTACTCACCCCATCAAGGCTCCTATAGACACTATATCAGAACTATGGCCTCATAATACCATAGCTCCTCCATTGTATCTAGGCATTATGTTATGGGAATGGTGTCTGGTGACCATGTCTATGTTGTAACTACTCCTCCTACTCTCTACCTCAGAGATTCCCTCTCTTGTGTAATGAAGGAGAGTGAAGACCACACCTAGTCCCTGTCACATGTGAGAGTAGTAACCTAACCTTGTAAAGTCATCATTTTCCCCTATAATATTGTAACATGTACCTATGTAGCAACTAATGACACTCTTGCCTATCCATTAGGGTTGGGCCCCTCTACCTATACTCTTTATCCCCCTCCGCTAGTTGGATCCACTGTCATCGACCTCACACCTCCATCATCCCCACCAATATATATAGTTGCATATAATAGTTGGTACCATGTCATGTACCCATCTACAAAGTTGGCATCATATACCTATGGCTTGGCTGGAAACTCCTCATAGTCTAGTAATGTATGCACAAGATGCAATTCTAGTAATAATATCTCTAAATCCTCTCATCTGTACCTAAGGAATAGACTTGAAATGCCTTGTACCAGGCTAAAATAGTGCACACCCTATCAAATGGGATGATCCCCACCTCCCTATCTTACCTACTGAGTATCCATCTATAGCTCTAAAGGGAGAGTGTATATCTCCTATAGCTAGGCCATACTAAAAACTAGACATAAGGCCTCTAGGTGATATCTCCTATCACTAGTGCATGAGTGTACCCTTGAACTAATCCATATCATGTGTACCACCTCCTACACCTGACATGATAAAATCACCCCTCCATCACATGAATCCAATGAGGAACTCAATCTATGTGAAACCTACTCATGGTAATCCCATTGGCCTCAACACTTGGATGTGTTCATAGGCCTAGCAATGCAAAACTAGGCCAACACTAATATCATACCTCCTATGGGCCCTAAACCTCCACAGATCCCTATATATGTATACTAAAATAATAAGCACCCAACCAAATATAATCTAACCCAATAATAACCTAAACAACACCCCCATCAATAAGTATGGGAACCTCATATTGCTTGAGTCAAGAAGTGAAAAACATGAAATGGAAATCATAAGCATGGTCATGAGCCTCCTCTTACCTAGAGCCCTCTAATAGAAATAAATATACCTAAACCTCCCAGCATGCCATCTGACCTAATCACTATTGTCTCCATATAAAATCTCAACATGATCCTCTTACTCCTCACACTCTATGTGGTAGATCATATCACCTCAAAATGGAAGTCAAGTGATCTTATGTACATCCTTTGGTAAGATAGTCATCTAGCTAATTGGTAACAAAAATGTGTTTGTAGTGGGATCCCATCTCTCAATGATCACTATGACCATGGATGCATCCTAAGGCACATGTTGATAGTGCCTCATTGCCCACAACCCAACCTCCTCCATGTGGGCGTGGTCAGCTACGGTCATCCCCTATTAGATCTCTACAAAGATACGCAACACTTGATCATGCATTTTTATCTACTCCCTAGCCTACACCAATTTAGAAACATGACTTAGTCACCTACACCATTACCATCTACCCTAACCTTTAATCAACTGACCTATTTCCTTATCCATCCTACCCATCTACCCAATACCCACTAAGTTTTCCCTCTAAACTATAAATTCCAACCTATCCCTAGCAAAAAAACACTCACTTAGCCTTAATACTTTTATATGCTTTACAAACCTCTCTTTTATCCTAGTCAACTACCAATGGTCATAGTGACCACCAATGATCAGACATCCATGTTTTCAAAGATTTTGACCATCAATGGTCACTATGGATATTCCAAAGTTAGATCACCCAAACCCTATCTACCCTAAAAAATACCCAAATAGTGAGACAAACAACCTAATTTGCTAACCTAAACCATACCCACCCCAAAAATCCCTACCCACCCTATCAATTTATGTTTTTAACCACAAATTTACCCACACTACCAAAAAATCCTACCTAGGGCATAACCCAACTAGCTAATCAAACACCTTTAACCCTAATGCAAAATATAGCAAAATCAAGCTAAGCTATCAATTTGAATGACACCCCCTACCTCATTTTATGACTACCATAGTGGAGTCAGCTAGAGGCCTACCCATCCACATCTACACCCATGAACTCCTTGCATATTGACTAGTCCTCTAGTTCTACCCTCCACCTTAGCTAGCAGTTAACCTCCACCTTAGTAAATACCATCAGCACCCACCTTTGCCACAAAGTGTCAAAATCACTAGAGCTCAAAGTCAAAAAATCACTACAGTGAAAATAATGTAAAAGAGATTCTATTTTCACTTTTGACCATCAAGATTTCAGGGTTTTTCACCCTAAATATTGACAGTTAGGGTAACCATCGATGGTCACCCTTAAGCACCCTAACCATCGACATTTAGGATGATCACTTTCTTTCTTTCACCTAATCAGACCTCTTTTTGGCAAAAACTAACCAATTTTTACACATCCATGGAGCCAACATTCTCTAACCCACCTGACCACCTCATCACCTCATTATTGGTCCATTTTAGCCCAACTAACATGCATTTTATGACATTTTGACTTAGTCTTTTGACCATAATGACAACATAGCCATGTTGACCCTTTTTTAACTTATGTCACCTCATGCTTACCTAACCCACTTATGTCTTTTTGGGAGCACTTTCTACCTTAGATACCCATGACACTTAGCCAATTTATGTTTTCACTAGGAGAACTTCCTACCTTAAATACCCACCAAAACATAGACGTCACTTAGGAGACTTACAAGTGTACCCAATCTCCATGCCTAAATATAGTCACATGGTCCACTTCTCTGTTGTCCTTCTTACACCAACCCTTATCTTTACCAACTAGGCAACCTAGTCTATACATGATATTGTCTATCATACCTTTTATGGCACTTTGTATGCCTATTTGTGCTTTAGTGCCCAACCTATTACCTACCTTCATGACATCTACCTTCTTCGCCACCTTCATCCACCTTATCAAACCTGCACCCAATTCTATTTTTCCTCATCACCTCCTAGTTTGAGGGGGAACACCTCCTCCCATATTAGGGCAGCTGAACTTTTGACCAACATCAGTTTTTGTTTTGTATCTTGTTGATTCAAAGCCACATAATAAAAAAGGGAAAAATATAGACACCAAAAATATGCACACCATGATTCTGAATGTCATAACACCCTTGAACCCTCTTGGGACCATTTGAGCCCTTCACCCCTATTCAAACCTAACCCAAGTCAATTTGATTAAACTGGCTTAACCCTAGCATTTACCTAATTTGACCCTTCACCCTTGACCATCGATGGTTAGGTTGACCACTAATGATCACCTTGACCATCGACAATTAGGGTCCACCTCCTTAACCACCAATATGTAAACTCATCTACCTTTTTTCTTTAAAAATAACTCATCTAAATCTAGTTGTGAACCATTGCATGAGCGAATTAAAATTAAGAATCCTAGTTCACATCTTATTACAACTCTCTTGCTTTACCTATAATAAAATAGAAACAAATAGGTGAAAATCATCTATAATTATTATCAAGAGCTTGTGCATATAGAATTCTCTTTTTTTAGGTCAATCATCATCAGCAATCTAGTAAACTAGCTCTATATCAGAGAGCTAACTTACCACCATAGCTCTATCAAAGTGCTAAGTATCGTTACTTTGTTAGAATCATGTCAGACTCCACCAATGAATCCATCACCTTATCAACCACTTGATCAACCTCTTTTAAGATAAGTACTTGATTTTTAGCATTTAATTACTTTATTTATGTTTCACACTCAACCTATTACCAACCCATCTCCTAAAATCGCACTTTATGATCCTATCAATAAACCATTCATCAACCCAGATCTACACATTGTAACCACTGATGGTTATCTTAAACACTAATGATTTATCCATCCGTTGATAATCACCCTAACCACTGATAGTCACCCTGACCACCAACAGTCACCTTAACCACCAATGTTTAGCCCAACCTTCGATGATCATTATGGTAGTAAATTCTATCAAGTTGTTCCCACCTACCTAACCCCAACCAAATCTAATTTTTTGTGTCTTTGCCTATTCATAGACCCTTGCCTAATTTTTTAAAGTAGACCCCAATCATCTAGCACTAGTATTAATTAGCTTATCATTATTTTAATCATTTCTAGTATATTTCTTAGTATGTATATCTTGTGTTTAATTTCAGTACCTTTTGATTATTGATGCAAGTACCTTTTATTCTATTCATAAACTTAGTTATTTAACATGTGTGGATTGATAGCCACTAAGGAAGCTCTTGCTTCTGGGATCTAGCTATTGTTAGGCAATCCACCCAACTATTTGTCTAAAAAAAAATTTGCTTTAGTGCTTTCTTATCTATAGGTCATCTTCCCAATCCAAAGAGGAGTTCTTCACAATCATTTGATCCAACATTCATAAATTAAATAGGTTTTTCAATCATACCTATACTTAGTTTCTTCTTCTTCCTGTTTTGAAATAATAAGCATAAATTCACTGAAACACTCTCATATGCCTTCTTTAAAGCCTGATCAATAGGATTTATAGCAAGGGCTATATATCCATTTACCACATACATCCATACATCAAACCCTAATGAGGATAAATATGATTCCATTCTTATGCTTCAAAATGCATAGTTTGATCCATCAAAAAGAGGTGCTTTGTTTGATGTAGATCCTTCTTGACTAGCCATTTGTGTTCATTATTCCAATATCTATCTAAACTGATTAAGCTTCTTATAAGGAACCAAGGCTATGATACCAATTTTTGGAACACAAATAGATATTGAGAGGGGGTGAATCAGTATATCAATTAAAACTAGTCCTTTAAGTACTTTTAATGTAGATTAAAAGATATATGCAAATCAAAACTAATATGCAAAGATCATACACACACAAATACTCATGACACTAAATTTATACATGGAAAACCTAAAGGTAAAAACCATGGTGAGAACAGCTTCTATAAACTACTATTCTAATCCAGCCTCACTGACAAACCTCATTGGTTACACTTTTAAGGGCATTTCCCCTAAGGTGACTCTAATCCCCTATCTGAGTACCAACTCAGTTGAACCTCACTATTCATAATGTTTAAGGGCACCAACCCTAAGGAGACACCAATACCCTAAATATGCACCAACTCAATTTATCTGATGATACCAACTAATCAAATCTCTATGGATTTACAACTCCAATTTAAAAAAAAATTCATAAATGAATCCATCTCTGATCTCTATTACAAGTTTAATCTATAACTATTCAATCTTTACACATTATCTATGTGAGCCTTTTTACTTCTCTGCTTCTCTATCTCTATGGCTATATTTATCTCTATTTGACACACTCAATCTCTCTTTCACTCTACTCTTATGTGTCTCTATAATTTCTATTTGACACAATTTATCAGCAACACCTCATCTTTTCTACACTTCTTCCTGTGTCTATATATTATTCTATATGACACAATTCCAATTAATCTAGCAGCATCTACTTGTAACATAAATATCATATATATAAGAAAATGATCTAGGGTTCCATATATTTTGTGTGTTCACACTCAAACTATAACATATCATACTTTATTTTGGACTCGGTTCTAAATTTTAAGTGTAAGTTTCTTACGTCTCGAATTCATGCTCTACCACCATGATTTTTGGTCTTTTATTATATTTATCAAATCTTGAGCTCTGGTTATGATGCACATGCACATTTACATGGATTTGATTGGTTACATTGATCAATATCATTATCTTTATCATAATATAGCATTTAAATGTAAGTTCCTACATGCTTCAATGCTTGAGCTTTAGTCTGATCATAGATTTAAGTCTTGACCTTTGATCTTAACTTTGGTGCCATGATCTGACGATCCACATTTAAATTACTCGACTTTAAATTGCATCTATTCGATAAATATTAGATAAGCTCACTCTCACCATTTGATCTTTGTATGATTTTGAACTTTAGCTTTGTCAACTTTAAAATGTCTCCATTGATATTCTTGATCAAAGCTCACATCTGCCATTGGATCTCTAAACTATCATGATCTTTACTTCTATCTTGACATTAAATGTTGAGCTCTTTATCCCATCTCACTACTTCCTACATATTTAGATTACTTTTGCTTCATTAATCTTCTCAGACTTGCTCGATCTTTACATTGACACTATGTCAATAAACCTCTATCATTTTATTCCATCTAATTCCACTTGCTCCATTGAATCTTCTTTTCATGATCATCCACTCATCATCAGATCTTCTAACAAGCTCGATCTTTATCTCTTCTTAGCTATCAATAATGTGACACTTGGAATTAGTGCATGCCTTTTGCACATTTTGGTTAGTTCCTAATTTTAAGACATTTGACATCCTTACATTACTCATTAATTATTTGACTTTAAACTACATCATTGATTTACTGTGCAAGTTTCATGATTGTGACACTTATCACTAGTGCATTTACTTAGAGGAGCCTTTGACAATTTGACTTCACTATGCTCCATTAGATATTATATGTATTATTAATTGATATTCATTGATAAATTTGGGATAAATATAAAGTCTAAGACTTAGGAAATATTAAGTTCATTAATCATTGCTCGAGTTGGTAATTACTAGGTTGAGGGGCCAATTTTATAATGATGATAAAGGCTTAAGTTATAACCTAACCTACCCGGTCCAGGCTATATCCAATCAACATTAAAATATAAAAGCCTATTTGATGCCATGACTTAAACCCTTAGGGTTTAATTGAGAAATCCTTTCATGTTTGAGATCAAAAATAATTCAATTCTGAGCTCATTCGTTCTCATTTAAACCTACGGACCATATGTCTAGAATGCTCATGAAAAACCCATAATATATATTCTATCTATTTCCTTTGTAAATACCCATAAATGATCTTTTTAAAATCATGAAAACTTTACAAGCCTTTTACTCAGATTTGACTATTTATGGAGACCATTTTAGTATGTTTGAGAGGCTAAATTTTCACCTACATAACTCTTATTACGCTTGGTCACATGACCTACAATTTAGCACATAATTTCATCTTTCATAGGATATTCCATCTATATATCCAATTGCTGCTAAGGCCTTCATATGTGAAAGATATGGCATCATCAAAGTGCCTACTTATCTTTATCTTTTAACCTATAAATTTGACTGTGTTGGAAAACATTGTCAAAATGGTTGGGAGCCCTACTTTACTCAAGCATATCTTTTGTTGCACTTCATCGTGTGACCTGAGATTTAACACATAAAAACTAAGAACAAAAATTAATAGACCCATATGATCATTTTGTTCTAGCATATCCATGTTTGAAAATAATGACCTCATCAATATGCTTACTTGGATCTATTTAGCCCTTTTGTAAATTTGGTTGTTGGAACTTAGTGAATTATGGCCAAGTAGCCAACTTTACATCCCCATATGTTCAAATATGCTTCATCACATTTATTTAAATATGGTGCATATCAAATATGGGTTAATTTGATCATAACCATATGACTAGCTCCCCAATACTCATTCACATGTGGTAATATTGATGTCAGTAAAATGCCTTCTCATCTTGTCCTGTCATAGACGAAAAATGTCTAAATAATCAATATGAAGAATAAAATGAATTCCATTCATGCACACAAGAATTTCGATCATCCTTGACCTCTGATATGATCCTTTGCATATCATCTAGTCACCATATTCATCCTTGAGCATTAATAACATACAAATCTCCCTTTTGGCATTAATGACAATCATATTTCCAACAACAATCCATTTAACAAAGCCATTTAAAGTTCCCAAGGAAGATCAAAGACTTGTTTATTTTATGTTTTTGTTATGATTTCATTTATTTTTGTTATTAATCTCTCCCTAGTGTCTATTCTATAGGTGTTAGGAAATTAGTGTGTTTATTTCATTGGTTTTATGAGACTAATACAATACTAACCTCATGTCAAATTCTTAGTTCACATCTTTGAATGTGTTGAGTTGTCTGTGCATCATTATATCTTTAGAATTGAATGAAATAAATCATAGGATGATGTTATATTATTTAATTACTATTCAAATACATAATTTTGGTTGATGAAAGTCACTGATGTGGTGCATCATCTTTTCTCTAGTTGATTTTCCTTTATTGTTCATCAGTCGAATCTAACCCTTGATCTAATTTTGGGAAAATTATAATTTTTCAATTATTTTTCATTAAAAAAATTTGAATGACCATTATATAACCTTGCCTCATACTTTTTGTACTATCATCTCATTCCAGGACTTGGTCGGTGATGTGCCTCTCTATATACTTGTATGATGTGTTCTTTCTATGTCAACTTTCTCATTTATCAGACTCTATGATTGTGACTTTATATTTTGGTTCCACTAACCTATGATATAGATATTATACTCTATTGCTATACTAAAAACTTATAAATAAAAAAATAATGCCTTAAACAAAAAAACCTAAACTACATGGTGCTACTTAGCACCAACTCTTGATATTTTTTCAAGATCAAATACTGATTACTGGTAGTAAGTCTTAATCCTACATCCATTTACACACCTAGGAATAATATTTACTTGTAGATCCATTACCATAATTGTTCCTTGATGTGATATTTCATGAATAATTTAGTGTAATTTCCATCTAATGTGCAGCTTACTTAGAAATGCTTAGAATCCACTATCATATAATAACATTACTTGTTCTGGTTAAAACTCTTTGGTTTATAAGTTGTGATCATGTTATGATTTTTAACTTTTCTTATTGACCTCTTATGTCCATTTTTTTATATGTCTAGTTTTTTCCGTTCAAGTTAGATCCATAAGCCTTGCCTATAGAGAGCCCTGATCTCCTGGTCACATGATCATTACAATTCATAGACTAGGGACTATGTATCTCATGGGAATTATTGCTCCAAGTCCATAGACCATATAAAATGGGGTGTAACCTATCACACATTTGTATTTTTTCATGTATGCCCATAGGGTCATATGAATCTAATCCTTCTAGTCATTTATTTTTAAATTGCATACATTTTTTAGCATCTTACCAAGGACTTTGTTGGATGTTTTCGCTTGTCCATTTGCTTGTGGGTTATATGTTGTGTCGTTATGGTGCAAGATCATAAAATCCTCTATGATATTATTTATGATATTATTGAGGAAATGTGTTCCTCTATCACTTACCATCTTAATCAAAGACCTAAATATAGTTATAATATTTTCATACATAATCTTGGCTATGTCTTAACACTATAGCTTGGTCTCAAAGTAATTTCTACCCATTTATTAAAATAGAATTTCATAATGAATACGTATCTTTCATGACTATGTTTTTTTGGTGGATTTATTGGTACAAAAAAATCAATGTGACATTATTTGAATGGTTTCTAATCTATCATACTATTTAGTGGCATCCCATCTCATTAATTTGGTTTTCTCATACTCTAAAAAATATTTTAGTGTTTAAATACATGGTGTGCATCCTAAAATATGGAAGGCAATTACATAAAACTTTGTATAATCTTTCTCATATTGGATTCTCCTATGAAATGTCCACCTACGTTAATGTGCCTCTTAAATAAATTTCAGTTCTTCATGTTCTAGGTCTACTCTACATAGTACTTCATCCTTGCCCATTTTTTTAAAACATTCATTGATAATGTTGAAAGGAATAGCTCATGTGATCAACTATTTTTTATCCCTTTCTACATAATGCAGAAGAAAGATCCCTTATTCCAGTAAATTTTCTATGTCTTGCATATTTTCAAGAGTCACAGAGACTCGAAATAGATGAACATATGGTGATTAATATTTAAGATCCTCTAGTTCTTCTCCATTGTGTATCTAACTTAAGTGATACGGGTTTACATTCTACCTCCCAAGCTTCACATGTATTTTAAATTAGGGAGATGGAGGGGCCCATTCCACTTAGTATTAAGGGGAATGTGGATCTTATGATTTCCAACCTACAAGATCCTAATGTTGATACTTTTGTGATGTTGGCATCCACCGAGGAATATTCTACATCATGATAATCATGTCTACATTTGGGCTTGGTATTTTTAAATTTGTAAAGGGAAACTATTGTGCTCCAACTACAAATACATTCATAGTGATATCTTCCTTCAATTATTGGAGTGATAAAAAAATATTTTCATCATGATTGTATGACTTGCATAAGTTACAGTTTAGATCCTAAGGCTATTGGATGTATTTTTATAACAAATGACATTTTGTAGTTTCATGCCCTACCACATGGTAGAGTTCACAAATTTTCATCTTAAATTTAGGGTAATCATTTATATGGTACCCCTCTTTTCCACATTATATGCACTAGAGGCCTAACTTGGGACTAATACTTTCATTTAACTCTTCCATCTTACACAACACAATATCATTCTTTGCATCCATCTTCATAGTGGGCTATGAGTTATTTCCATAATCCTCTATTTGTTCCACACAGAGTGTAACTGCCCAAGCATCTACCTTATTGTCAAAATTTGTCTGAATAATCCCAATCTTAATTTGAGGTTGTAGGCATTCTACAAACCATACAACCTTATCTTTATCCTAGAATTAAAATTTTACCCTATTAATTACATTTGAAAATATAAGATTGTAATCATATATTGATTCCCCTGATTTCTACTAAATATCTTTTAGCTTTTCAATTATTTGATTCACACACTTATTTACTTTGAACTAACCTATCAATTAGTCTTTTACAACACTAAGGATCAGTTTATAAACATCTCTTTTGTATATTAACTCCAAAAATTATCCTATTAAATCTCTTATGACCTCACACTTATTTGTATCCTCTATAGTTACATTTTTAATTTACCATTTCATCTCACTAATTAGTAGATATTACCTAGGGTGAATAGACCTATCATATGGTGTTAATGTGACAAAATCTATTGGATTCAAATCCATGTTCACAATGATACTAAGTAAAATTGGTGGTGGTGGTGGATTTAACTTGGGAAAAGTCTTAAATTTTGGTGAAACCTGAAATCCTACCTCAATCAATTTCTTCTTATCCAAAACTTCATTCATATTTGCACTCTACTTCCCAAACTTATCTATAAAAAAATCAAATCAAGCTTATCTCTACTAACATCTACACTTTTCTTTCTTTTTGATGATAAATTAGGCACAGGGGATGTGTACCCTTAAATTGAATGATCCATATTTGTGACTTCTACTATAGTGGACATTGAACATGATTTAATCTTGAGACTTAGCATATCTTCTTCCAAATACTTATCCTCTTCTCCAAATAATATCCTCCCTTCTAGTTGTGATCTAAAACTACCTTTTAACCAATCTACTTGGTCCTCTTCTTCCTTTCCACTTTCTTCCCTCAGCACCTCTATCTATCTTTGCATTCTCTTCTACATCTTATCATTTCTTAGGCTCACTCATTTCCTTATCCTCATATTCTCTAGATTCTCTTTATATTCTATGAGCTCCCATTATTTCGTGTTCTTCTACACTATTTAATCTACTTCTACTCCCAGGTATATTAGGATTATTCTAGTTATTCGATCTTTTATATTTATGTAGGTCTCACTCTAACCCTAGAATTATCTTTTCACTATGCTTCTCTATATCCTCCATATTATGGGTAAAATTTCAATATCCCCTTCTCAATTACTCATTATTCACTCCATCATCTCACACATCCCCCTTAAACCCAAAAGGACTATTCCATATTGGTAGGAGTATGGACCATGGCCTTTTCTACAACCAACATTTTGACAAGAGTAAGTGGTCATTAGAGAAACTTTCCCCTAATTCATATATAAAAAATAAGTCATGTACAGCCTCAAATACAATGTAGCCTTTCACAAAAAAATTAGTGATGTATCTATCAATAGTAGTTTTCACCTAGTGATTCATCACATGATTCCAATCAGTGTCTAATTTTAATAAGTTTTCTAGTCTATTTTTTGTCCTTGAGCCATAAATTATATCATTCTTGGCTGAAAATAGTAGTATTCTAGTTTTGGTAACCATGTAATTAGTAGTCTAGGCAATTTTCACCAAAAAATCATATATTTCATCATAGATATGCTCATGAATAACTTCTTGCACATAAATTTATATTCTTTTTACTTCCTCCTCTATGAAATTATGAATTTATTCATCAAGCTATCTCTCCAAGTCTCTCTATCTTAGTATCCATTACACTATGTTTTAACACTTCATGCTCACCACACCATTATTAGCATAGGTTCCTAAAAACTCCATCAGAACATCCTAATAGGAGATATCTAGGTGAAACATAATATAAAAATAAAAAAGGAAAACTCACATATAAACTTTAAATTAATCCAAGAATAGCATAGAATAGAATTATCATGATTCATGAATATAATAAATTCAAACAACAAGCATTTTAATAAGGAACATATCACATTAACACATAACAGGTCATAGGCAAGGAACACAAGGAAACATAAAGGAAAACCATTTATGAATCTCTATATTGATCTCAATAGTTTAGAACCCTTTTTAGTATAAATGGGTAGTTTTTATAGAGATTTCTAAAGACTCTATCACTTCATATTCTAGAGTTTCACTACAATATAGAAGAAGAATCTTCACATTCTAAATACTTCTGATATACAATGAGAATCACAAACATACAAAATGAATATACTATGTATAAAATGATGCAAAACACATACTTATCATACACCTATCCATTACGATTGTTTAGCCTTGTTCTATTACCAACAAGTATAAAAAAAAATTCAATCAATTTATTCCACAAAAGGACCAACAATTAGCTTCACAAGAATACAAAAACTTATTATTACCCAGTGGGTGGGGAAATAATTATTAAACATCAAGGATAACACATAGCACTAACCTACGTAGGTAGGCTTTGTTGGTTCTCAGTTGTACACCTTGTACACTCAACTTTTCACACTTAATATAAAATGGTAAACAATGATGAAAACCTTGTTAGTATGTCATTGCAACCAAGGAAGGGTTTGGCATCAATGTTAAATCAAATGTATAAAATGATTTAGAGGCACCTACAAAGGGTATGATCAACTCCATATTACTTTTGGCTCTGCCTGAACTAAGGCGAGAGGACATATGGGGTAGCTTTCTCACATAAAGAGATTCTACAATTCAACCTCCATGGGGATTTTTGGCACAAAGAACACATTGACCAAGGCATAACCAAGTTTTCACACTTCACCCATGAATGGTTATCCCATAAAACATAAATGTTTTAAGTCATATACAAGCTACTAAAGATAGATGAGGAAATGAATATAATCTTCATTTATAAAATATTCAACAACAGGGGTTGAATATAAAATTATAGCATGAGGAATTAAAGCACAAACTATAAACATATTTCAAATATGCAATATCTTATGCATTTACAAAGCAAATAACACTTATAGTATGTAAAGGGTATATTATTTTTAGGGGTAGGATAGGGTAGGATAATTTAGATGATTATAAAATAGAGGGTGGCATGGTGATGGCTTCCAAACAGTAGGGTGTCTTGCAGTATTTCATGATAATATTCCTCAATAAAGATGTAGAAAACTTCAAATGTAAGATAATGGTAAATACCAAATGATTCTTGAGAGACTAGAACATACATTGAAACTAGTCTTTCAAATGTTTTTCCCTATCAAATCCATAAACCTAGGGTTCCCTAACAAGTTATTCAACAACCTATCCTGAATAAATGTAGAAAGAGTTTATAACCTAAATCTATGCTCAAAATGATAATCAGTAGTGAGCACAAACCCAAATATCCAATCAACAATCCTTGCAAAACATGTCGCTACACTTCAACTATAGGAAACATCAAAGAACCACAAGCATTTTCATTAGCTCAAAAAATAAATATTACACACATCATTACTTTAGAATGTTGCCATGGGGACAAGCATGGTGATATTTATCTTTTGACAAGGGAGACATAAACATGCTCTCAAATCTTGAAAATGGTTGTATAGCTTCAACCACCTTAGCAAGGGAGATAAGATCTACACACAGTAATTTATCCCCAAAAATTCCTATAAAACCTAGACTTAGAGAAAATGGACACCTAAAACAATGACCAAAAATAACTAACATGATTTCCAACCAACCCCTTGAATAGAGGAGAATTCCTATATTTATACATTTTTAGATCTAGAGTTGTGGGTCACAACTTGAAAATTTGTAAAACAAACTTTCAAGTCTGTCAAGATGTTTCTAGCTAGAAAATATTATCTTGCCATGCCTAAAATATTCATCCATTTATAAGAAAAATAAATGATCTAACTACCTCTACAAAGAATGATGAATATTTACAACAAACTTTTGATTTCATGGTGGGAGATGCCTTTCACATGAGTTGGAAGGAAAATATTCATGGTAGAGGGCCGAACAAACTTTATTATTAAATACAACTACCCTGGGATTCTCATGACCACTTGACTACACAGTTGGAAACTTTTGAATAGATGCCCTCCCTCTCATGCATGCCATGGAACAACCATATTTTTCCATGATTTTTTGAGAATATTCTAGATCCATGGCCCTCTAAATTATCTTCTCTAGAGTGGCCCACGTTGGATTTTCAAGCCTACAATTTCTTTCCATGGAGGGACTTGGACAAACACAATAATGAAAAATGCAAAAGATGTAGGTCAATTTTAAATTTTTACTTTTAGCTCCATTTTATTTTTCACATTTTGTATTTTTACATTTTTTCTTTTACAATTCTAGCCTTTTATGGATTCCTCCATATTTTTTACTGCAAAAATTCATTAGTTTCAGCTTTTGATTTAATTAGGTAAATCTTAGTGCCTTTTTCAAATTTACCATTTGTAAATTTCCAAAATACTATCAATGATGGAAGCCTTCGCTAATTTTATTTCATAGGGTCCTTAAACATGTTGTGCATACCTATGTGACATCGCCATGTCACTTAGTTCACCAATATATTTGCTTTACACTAACCTCAACATCACTTATCTTCATGCATGATTGAACTTCATTGAAATGTCCTTGATCATCCTACACCATCAGATCTACTCATTCGAGTAGACATGGACCATTGATCTTGATCTAAAGGATCAAATGCCATTGGTTTTAAATAAGTCTTGTACTAAAATGGTGCCACTTGAAAGCTCCATGGGATATCTGCATCCTGCTCTGTCAGTCATGTTGGGTTAACATGTTCTTATCAAGTGGTGGTCTCATGTTCATTCTAGGTTTTGTTAAAAAGTCTTGACTCAATATGCATTGTATATCAGATTATGTACACTTGAACGTGTATCATTAATCTCTAGGAATGTGCTCAATATTTTACCTATGACTATGTATTGACCTTTCAACTATGCCCTTGTGTCATTAGATCTTTTCACCCAATCAAATATGCATCATTAGATTGTAATCCATGAAATTTATCATGATTTGTTCTTTGAAAATAGTATCTTGACCTTTTGACTTATTCTACTCACAATAAGATCTTTGATAGGGTTCCCATGATGGTGACACTTATCACCATCTCGCTTATCCTAGGGCTTTCTTTAAAACACTGGCCTTCTACACACCATCAATTGAGATCTATATGCTTTACCACATATCATCGATCAATGAAAACCTATTCAAATTTTAATCATGCCCCATGAGCTCAACACATATGCAATCCAAGCAAAATTATTTATATATTTTGGTCACCTAGCCTTTTTATCCTCAACATTCCCATCTTTATCATTTCTATCATTTCCAATAATCATTACAATATTTTTATCTTCAATACTTTTAATTTCACTTATCCTTTGGTCTTCAATACTTTTGTTCATAACATTTCTTCAGGACTTTTGTTCCCCAACAATCTATCTTTAGCATTCCATCAAGAAAATTATTTCAGATAAAATGTTTGAGATAATTTCACTGATGAATTTTGACTTCACACTTTTCTCAAGAATTTTGAACTTTATCAGACCTTTTATCACAAACAAAATTCCCACAAGAATTTGGACTTCATATTTTCATCTTCATCAAGACAATTGTTTCAAAAAAATTGTCTAAAATAATTTCCCTCAAGAAATTGATTTTTGTATTTTTGCTAAAGAAATTCGACTTAGCTCTTTTACCAAAGAATTCAGACCTTTGTATTTTTTCCAAAGGAATTCTGATCTTACAGTTTTTCCAAAGGAATTTGGACTTGACATTTTCACTTAAACAAAGGACTTTTATCAGGCTTTCTATGTGGGAAAAATGCTCAAAATAAAAGTGCCCTTCAAACTTTTTACATGGATAAAAATTCTAAAACAAATAAGGATTTTACATTTTTCTGACATAATGTAATTATTTTGGATTTTTTGTGGGCAAAATGCTTGAAGGAAATAGACCTTCAGACTTTTTGTCGCAAACAAAATTTTTGATGGAATTTATTCGATCTTTTTATACAAAACATTTTGGCTGAAACAAAATAAGACTTTGCACTTTTTCTGAAACTTCACAATTCTTTTGGGCTTATTTGTCACGAACAATTTTCCCAACAAAAATAAATATATAGACTTTTTGTCCTGTAAAAATCTTGAAGACCTATTTCTGTCAGGCAAAGTATTCATGTAAAAAGCTTTAAAAAGTCTAAGGGAAAGACACATATACCAAGTAAAGACAAAATTAAGACTTAGCCAATTTTACATAAACTTGATATTTGACATGAATAGTTGAAAGCAGGAGTTTGGCTAGGGACTTAAACATTAATACTCAACTCAAGTTGGTCTTAGGCACTTATATTTGACAAGGGCTCAATTTCTTTAATGCAATTTTGGGCACTAACATTGGCTCTTTTTTGGGGATGCATACCCCCTACAAGTGTGCAAAAAACCCCAAAATGAAAGACCAAGTGCCAATCCATTAAGTCATGGAGTCCAAACTTAATCAGTTTTCAACAAACATTCATGAAGACTCAGAAAAGTATGGCAAAATATAACAAAAATATATTAGGAGGAGCTAGAAATGGACACACAATAAGACACAAAGGTAAACTATACAAATAAGGCCCAAAGTAGAGGGGCAACAAAGTGATGAAATAACACAGGATAAAACACTATATAATTATGTACATAGTTCTAGGTTATAAACTCAATCAAGGAAATGTTTTAAATGTTGGCCATTAACTAACAACTCTAATATTTCACCATTTACATCTCTCAAGAAGAAAGTATGTTCCCCAATCCAATAGTCAATGGAATAAGGACCAATCTACAAGGCATAAAATTTACCATACTTGCATTTCTCTTCATGTTGAGTATCCCAAAGTAGAACCAGATCACCTACTTGGAAGGTTCTTAGAGTGACCTTCCTATCAAATATTTACTTCAGATTTTCCTTGAAATTGAGGTATCTTTCATGATCTGGTCTTCAAATTTCATCATTCTCAATAATCTGGTTTATCTTTCTCTCATAGTGGTTGATTTGTTCATCATCCTCTAGTTGTTACATGAGATGATAGGTGGGTAACTACAAATTCATAGGCAAAACTGATTGAACTTCATAAGAAATCTTTAAAAAGATTTTGCCTATAGCTCTCTTGGGCATGATCTTGTTAGCCCCTAGAATAAATTTAAGCTATTCACCCCACTTTTTATTTTCTTTCAAAGTTTGCCTGATGATTTTGAGCAAGTTCTTGTTACTCGATTCTATTTGCCCATTCCCTTGAGGGTTGTAATTAGAAGCGTAGGTCAATTTAATCTAGTACTTTTTGCATAATGACATTAAAGGTTTAGCTCTAAATATCAAGGCATTATCATCAATTATTTTAATATGCACACCAAATCTACAAATAATTTGATTTAAAAAAAATCCATAACTACCTGGTGTGTTACTTTTTTTGTAGGGATCGCTTCAACCCATTTCATGAAGTAGTCAGTTGTAACTAGTATCTATCTATGTCTAGCACTTGATGAATCAATAATTTATTCACTAAAATCCATTTTCCATTGTTTGAATGGGCCTTAAATCATCACAGGAAGTAAGGGAAGAGACCTTGAAGCTTTCATCATACCAATAAAGTGATAACATTTCTCACACTTTTTGACTATCTAAGCAACATCTTTAAACACTGATGATGACCAATAACCAACTTGAAAAATTTTATGAGCTATAACTTTAGGTGCAAAATGGCCACCACACACTCCATTATGGAAGTCATCAATTAGATCAGTAGTCTATTCTTCTAGCACACATCTCAAGAGACCCCATCTAGAATCTTCCATGCTAGTCCATTTTTAGTCAAGAGGTATTTTTTGTAAACAAGTTTGAGAGTTCTTATTTGATTCTTATCTAAGTCAAGGGGACAATTCAAATTTTTCAAGTAGTAAACAATATCTCTATACCATGGGTATATGTTACATTGTCTCAAAGAATTATCAACATTAAAAATAATAGTGTTTACCTCAATAGCTTACAAATTAGTCTCAGCCATAAGCTTGGCTACACCCATCCCTCTTACTAGCTTGGTGTTTTAAATATCCATGTCTTACTTTTGTAACGTGTTGACCCACCTGCATCTCTTGTTGGATACTTTAGTCTGAGTCAAGATGTCCTTTACCATGCTATGTGGGACATAAGCATCAATATTTTAACTCAGAAAATAAGGCTTGAATGTTTTGATAGCTTTCAAGAGAGTAAAAACTTGTTTTTCCATGATGGTATAGTTCAATTTTATACCTTGCATATCTATGCTAAATAAAGCTATGGTTTCCTCATGACCATCTTCATTCTTTTGCAATAGAATAGTAGTAACAATATTGTATGATGCAAAAGAGAATATCTAGAATGGCTTTGTGTAATCAAGACTGGCCAAAACATGGGAAAACTTTAAATCTATCTTGATATCATTAAATGATTGCATGGCCTTCTCCTCCCATTGGGTGGTCTAGTCCTTCTTCAGCATGGAAGTAATAGGCAGAGTAATCTCTATAAAATTGGACACAAACCTCCTCACAAAATTAATTTGGCCAAAGAAGGACTAAATTCTTTTTTTGGGCTGTAAGATAGGCAATTTGTCAATGGCTTCTACGCTCTCGAGGTCAATCATTACACCATCCTTAGACACTATATGTCCTAGAAACATGGCCTTTTATACTCAAAAGTGGTACTTTTTAGATTAAGTGAAATTTTAAATTCTTTGCATCTAATTAACACTTTTTATAGATACTCCAAATGTTTCTCTTGAGTCTTGGAGTATATATTAATGTCATCCTAATATACAATAATGAACTAGTTAATTATCCCTATAAAAGTGACATCTATAAGCCATTGGAATTTTTCACTAGTAGTCATTAACCTAAAAAGCATCCTCATATATACATATGTGCCCCAAGGCATAGTGAATTCAATCTTAGATCTCTCAAATTCCTTCACCATAACTTGGTTATACCCTAAGAAGGTATCTAATGTGGACAACATCTTTGATCAAATATCACTTTGTAGCAGGTTCTCTTGGGATAATTCTTGAAATCCACACATAGCAGATGTTTCCATTTTTATTCTATACATGGACTAAATTTACAACCCATGATGAATACTTGATGGGTTGAATGATTTCCCCACCCCTTAGCTTCTTTAATTCATCCCTCATCTTGGTGTCCAAGATGGGGTTAATGGGTCTTTGTTTCTACCTAAAAGGCTTGTTGTCAAGTTGTAATGGGATGACATTTTAGACCAAGTCTTCCCTATACACTTTCAACTCAAAATAAGACCATGCTAGATAATCTTGATACCTCCTTAGCAATTGCATGTAAGCTTGTTTCTCAGTTTCACTCAAGTGAGTACCCAGCCAAACCTTTCTTAGATTCTCATGAGAACCCAAATCACACTCAGTCACATTTTTTGAGATGAATGAGTCACTTGATTTGATTCTATCAGCTCCATCAAAAGATGCATCTAAACTTACCAATCCCCTTAGGAGCATGTTTATTTTTATCTAAATAATGTCTTTTCCAAACAATGTTTCTTTCCCATCACAACCCTGAACCATAGATTCCAAGTCTATGAGATGATCATGAAACTCAACTTCATAATTTAGAAACATCTTAATCTACTCATCATCATCAAAGACCTATCAATGATGAACATTGTCTAGGATTGAGGGCTTGACAAGCACCTCCACTTGATACTAAAAATGAGGGCTCATATTTGTAATATCAAATTGAGCACCTAACATATTAGTTTGTCAGCTTCTTCATTTAAAATTGTATCATGATAACAGAGATTGAATGCATCAAAAACTTCAAGCAAATCCCAAACAACATTTTGATATTATTTCAACCTTTTATTTTTGGTGGCTTAAGCATTATGACCCTGCTTAACCACTAGCTCAAAATCACCCTTTACAACCAAAATTTTAATTCCATATTCACAGGAAATCGTCAATCCAAAAAAGAGTGTCTCATACTCAATAGTATTTTTAGTACACTCAAAGGATAGCTAAAATAAAACATAGAACATTTACAATTAGGGGCATAGAAAACAACTTTGGGTCCATTTAGAAGATTGGAGCAAGCCCCATCAAAACACATCTTCCAAACTGCACCGTCTTTGTTATGTTCAACATTAAGAATAATAGGTTGTTTACTAGTATCAACATTCCCAATAAAGTTGTCCAATTCAACATTTGTGTGCAGTACTTCATTAAGAGCATGCTTTAGATCTTCAATTACATGTAGCATCTTTGTCTCTCTATAAATCTTGACCATCTTAACTTCCAATAGAATGGTGGCATAAGATAAGTCCATTCACACACTTCTACCCATGCTATCAGCCCATTTTCATGACAATAACATCCCCCACTTAGGTAGGTAGTCCACAACTACCACATCCATATTCAAATACTTACTTGGATGTACTACCAATTATACAACTAATCCCTTGACTTGTCTAATAACTAGGACTTCTTGTGAGTCTATGGCATAACATTTTCCAAACGCTAATGTAACATTAACTCTAATTTCATTTAGGACATGTAAGCGCATCACATTGTAAGAAGCTTCAGAATCAAACATGTAGTTGTGAACAATCAAACCATTAATCAAGAGAGTAGTGTAAAATGGATCCACATTCAACTAACTTTTTATAAGTGAAATCCCCAAATAGACCTTTGAAGCAAGTTTAACAACCTCTTATAATTATTCATCTTCATCTAGAGGTGTTTGGGGTGAATGAATTTCATTTGTAGTAGACCTCTTGCCAAATTATAAGTAATCAAAATCCTTCTTCTTATGTTCAAGTATTCATAATAATTCAATAAGTGGCATGGTGATTTTTATTTGACTCAATACCTACGACATATCACACATGTTATACTAAGGAAGAGGCATACTTGGTAGAAGGGTAAAAATCCCTTCAACTAGAATACAATCACTTAAGGTTTGAAGTGGAGGAGCCTGGGATGGATTTGAATCTTTAATAGTAGCCTTCAAAGGTGTATTTTTTTAAATCTCATTAGCACCCTTAGGGATACTAGATAATATGGGTACTCTATTCTTGGCTAGAACACCTTTAGGATCAATAAATTGGGAAATAGGCACTGTCCTAGATGCTTTAGGGACTAATGTATTTATCTTATCATCCCTTACCTTTAGATTCAAAGGGCTAGTGTCTTAAGGAGCATCAACTTGATATTTACTTCTCAAGTGATACTCCTCTTGGCAAATTGTTGCATTAATTAGTATCTACTTGTCTTCAACTAATGAAATCCCCCTATCATATTTCTTAATCATCATAGAATGTAAGAAGTCAAAATCATGAATGGGAAATTCATATGTTTGTGTCATATTAACATCACAAGCAAATTCAAGAGTTGGGACATTCACATTCTCAACTGCACTCTAAAATTAATCAACAGTAGTAGCACTCAACAATTTTATGGAGGCAGTCATCTCACTTTGTGGCTTTGAAAATTTAACATCAAAATCTCATCATCAAATGATGCAGACTCAATTTCATCCACATCTTCATCAATCGATTCAATTGTATCACATGGGGGATGTGTAAGAAAGCACTTGTAACACCAATCAATATCAATGTCATAATTGACCACATTCACTTTGGCATTCAAAGGATCAAACACTTCTTTTCTAGACCCTTTGTTCTATTTTTTCTTCATGTGCAAGCCTCTTCCCTCTATCATTATCTCAATGGTGAAAATCAATCCTTCCTTGTGCTTGATTCAGATTTGGAGCCCTTTCTTGATTTGAAGATGCATGAGGGATCCCTTTTTTACTCTAGCCAACTTATATGACATTTCTTTGATAGCTAAGGCCAAAATCTTAACAATCTTCCCAAGATTGGTTGTTTTAGCAGACTATGCTTTTTTTGGGTTGACTAGATTCACATCATCCTACTTGTTCATGGGCTTTCACACAGTGTCTATGTTGTTCTCAATTTGGATGGCCATATTGAATGTCAACTTTAGGTTAGTGGGAGCCTTGTCCCTCAAGTAGTATGCATCCTTTTTATCAAAGGAATCATATTACTTTATCAAGCATGTTGTATCAATGAGCCTGATATTTTTGTGTAGCCACATCATGGTTTTATTGAAACATGTATTGAAGTCCTAAACACACTCATTAGGGTTCTTTTTGATGTTTTAAAATTCAGCCAAACGAAACCTTAGATCAATCCCAGCACCATACTGAATTCTAAAAACCTTCTACAACTCTTCCCATGAATCAATGCATCTAGCAGGAAGGGAATTGAACCATTTAAAAGCATCTTATTCCAACATGTGCATAAATAGCTTGATGCACACATACTCATAATCAACCTCATAATATTTAATGACATTTTGAAAATCCCTCAGGGGTTGATCACCACTCACTGCATTATTCCCTTAAAACTTTGGGAGATATTTCCTTACTTCATTTGGGACTTCATTGGGATAGCCTTCCATTTCATCGAAATTGATAGGCTTAAATTTGGGAACATAGAATACAGGATGTTCATTCTCATCTAGATCCCTATGCCTCATGATTAGTTCAATAGTGGGTTCACAAAAAATTGGCAAAGGGATATGAGGGGGTGAATGAGGTGGACTTGGTGGATCAAAATTGGGAGGGGATTCAGTTGGTTGAGAAGGAGTTGGGTAATACATAGGACAATGGATCTTAGAGTTTCTAGGAGAACTATGATAGTCCTCAACAATGGGAGGGTCAATAAATAGTTTAAGATTATCAAAATCTTGACATCTCTTAGTAGTTGAACTTTGCCCTTCAATAGGCTTTCAAACTTGTCTCCCTCTTCTTTGAGTAATACTTAAAGGAGAGATGAATTTCTTTGACAGATTACTTCTGAAAGATGATCTCAGTCCTTCTCACTTTGCAAACAAGAAAATAATCCCCACAGTGTTAACATTGTAGACCATACTCATAGAGCATCAGTAACAGAAGTTGGTGATGCCAAGATAATTGTTAAACGATGATGAGTAATACATGGAAAAAATTCAACTTCTATAATATCTCTAAACCTAATTACATGTATATATATATATATATATATATATATATACATATTTGCAATGATATATAGATAGAAATATAAATATCAACAATTAGATGAGAAGATAACAATCATACATCTTTCTCAAGAGTATGTCATGTATAGGTCAAACTAATAGATAAAATATATTTATTGTTTTGGTTCTAAATCGCTCTTTCCTTGTATTGTCTTTCTCAAAAAGTTTCAACAAACAAACATAACTTCATCTAAATTCTTGGCTGGGGAGTTGACTATTGGATCACCCCCTAAACTCTAGATTATGAAACTATTAGAGGCCCCAAGGATTAACCATATAACCCAATGATTATCACCTATTTATCAAATGTTATAAAATCTATTAAAATATTTGTATAAATACATGAAAAGTAATGTTAAGAAGTCAGTACGACATAAAATTAAATTTAAAAAATAAATCACATTGTCCATGTCCACACCACAAATCCCCATGAAGAAATGAGGAGTTTAAAAAGAGGGTATTCTCATTAAGAAACCCACGCGACCCGATCTTTATAATTCTCAATAGTATCAAAAAATATCAAGATAACAATTGTCTTATATAAATTTAATTATTTTTATCCATATGTGTTGGAGATAAATGGATTTCAATCAACTTACAATTCAAATATGCATCCACATTCAATCACTGATAGTTTACTATTTTTTTTCATTTGACCTGACACATTTGCTGCACATAAAATAAAAACTAATTTTTCTTCTTAGAAGCCATTAAAATTTATAATTTATTGGTTATAAATAAATATCACCAATTATAAACATTATATATAAATAAGATATATAAATATTTATATTATTTTATATCATAATATTATATATAAAAATATGTTTGTGTTCAATTGATAAATAAACATTTCTTAAAATTCAACCCCTCAATAGTGTACTACATCAAAAATAGCATACCATGTATAATATGAATGTTTCACCCAAATATTGTAATATATTGGAGTGTCTATTTTATATAACCTTTCATGATATTTTAAATTTTTAATAAATATATAAATGTTTCAAACATGCTTCTTCCTTTCACGTCTTAAATGTGCTAATATCAATAACTAAAAATATTATATGTTTGTATGTATTTTTTTATAAACTAAAATAATTATTGTATGTTTTTTCATTAATATCAATAACTATAAATTGGTTGAAATAATAAATTCCACTCAAAATAAAAAATAATCTTTGACATAATGTCAATTTAGTTGTGTAAGTTTATTCAAACGGTTACATGAAAATAGTGATACATATTCTGACATAGAATTTATACTTTTGTGTGCCCACCCCCTCCCTAGTGTCGCCTCCTCTTCCCCATCAAAACCCTAAAAGTTAATTTCTTTTTTAAAAAAATAGAAAAAATATTTTATAATTTAGAATGCCAATGTATCATAATAAATTTTTGTCAAAATAATTCTTTGAAAATTATCACTGAAAATACAATATTGATTAGCATCAAACAACTTAGTGCAAATTACATCACACAAAATATTATATTAGAGAAGTTTTGTTTATTTTTTAATTACTTTTTCATCTTAATTCTGATATAAAAAATTAAGATTAATCTACTAATATCAATTATATTGTAAGAATTTTCAAATAAATCCAGAGAAAAAATAACCCTTTACCTATAATTTTTACTCATTACATTCCTTTCCAAACTACAATAACATAATAAACAATATAACAAATATAAATAAAAATTAACACACTACGATCTGAGTATTGTAGAAAGGAGTGGAATCTTTTAGTTAAAAGGCATTCAAAAAATTATTATAATAGAAAACATTGAACGTTATGATGCATCTCTAATTGGTAATTAATTTAGGGTCTTTTACTAAATATGGATAGCTTTTATATTCTTTTAATTGATGTTGGTTTTTATAAATCAATTTTTTTTTAAATCTTTTGTAAACCTAAAATAATTGAAGGTAAAAAAGAAAGTTTTTTACAAATTATAGAATTCATTTAGGAAGTTAATTGTGGTCTATTGGCAAGATATTCCAACGAAACTAGTAATCTTTTAATGATATTTCAATGAATAATATTTTAATGATATTGATTGAAAAATTGGGAGTAAAACAAAAATGTTAATGGCCTTGTGCGTACATCTGAAGGCATGAACAACATACAACGCCAGCATAGAACATAAGATGAAAATAACTTGAGACTTTCACTGTAAGACACTACATTCAAAAAGAATGCTAACAAAAATTGTACAAAATTTGGCCATCCGACTGTATCAATGTGACGTGAGAGGTAAACATGGCATCGTAATCTACGTTTGAACTAATGGGCACAATTTTTCTTGGCCCTCTTTTGGCTGTAATGTCTTACGGTCTCTTTCATCTATTATTTTCCTTTAAATTTTTCTTAGCCCTTTTTTGGCTGTAATGTCTTACGGTCCCTTTCATCTATTATTTCCCTTTAAATTTTTCTTTGCTCTCTTTTGGCTGTAATATCTTACAGTCCTTTTCATTTATTATTTCCCTTTAAATTTTTCTTGGCCCTCTTTTAACTATAATGTCTTATGATCCCTTTCATTTAGTATAAAGTCCAGGCAGTAAGTTAAGATAACGATGGTCAGAATCTCTAAAAATTCTTTTCGTTGTGACTTTCCCTTTTAAAATTCATATCTTATATCCATGAAATGATAACAATTCACCATCATATTAGTGAAATTGGCAATGTAATTATAATTTTTAAGAGTCTAGATCACTAGTTTAAAGATGAATTCTCACTAAGAAACGCATGCAACCTAATTTTTATAATTCTGGATGATTTTCAACAAAATCTTAGCATCAAATTTTTTTTAAAATAAATTTAATTATATTTTATAGAAAAAAAACATTTACATAACCGTCAAACTTAACTTTAATTCTCAGAAACTGCTGTACATCTTATTTAAATTAAAAACACAAAATTATACAATGATTGTAATGTCTAGTGGGCCCACGATGACTTCTGTGGTGGAATCTTTACAATAGTTACTCTCTGATAGGTATAAACTAACCACTAATGGTTATTATTGCCAAGCAGCGCATACCAAATAGTGTATCCGTCTAAATAGCATCTGCTCCTTTAACTAATATTCAATTAACTCTCCTACCGTCTCATTAATGAGTTTTAATGTGTTTATTTTATGTATACGCTTTCTCTTTCCAAAGGGATCCTTTATATGATCCATTTTGCTTTAACTTGGAATTAGTCTTTATTTTGTTGGCCAATAAAATCATATTGTTTTGCATGTTGCAAAGTAAATAAATAGTTAATAAATATGAAATAAAAATTATTTAAAATGTTATCTTTTTCTTAAGATTGAAAGACTTTTTGTACCAACTCTGTAGTGCTAAATATTTAAGTAAGATTTATCTTAAGTTTGGTCATCATCATATACCTGTCCATCCCACAAATGTATGTAAAATAGCCTCCAAAGCCAAATAAGGTTTGTTCAAATGGTTAGTCAGGGCCTTTGGCTTGACCAAGACTCTAGTCACATTCATGAGGATGATGAATGACATTATTCATCCTTTCACTACTTCAATTATGGTAGTATACCTTGATGACATCATGATCTTCATCATTTGTAGAAATCACTTTAGTCTATGCTAGACATAAAGTTGAATAAATCCACTACCTTTCATCCATAGATTGATGGATATATGGAATTGGTAAATATGATGATAGTACACCTTATACAAATATAATATTATAAGAAACAATAGAATTTGGATGAAAGTATTCCTTTCATTCATTGCAAATACAATAGAACTTTGCATAGTTCTACCACACACAACCCTTTCCAAGTTCATTAGTTTACAAAGAAGTGTAATTCATATAGCACATTTAGTAGAAAGTGAAAACCATTCTATAAGACATGTGATAGAGATAATAAAAGAGGTGCGAACCAAATGAACATAGATAGATCTAGGTCTTTAATATTTTTTTTTTCATTTTATATCTAAAGTAAACTACTCAAAAACATAAAATTAGATACAAGGTTTTACAAGACTACATGTGATTGAAATGGATTGCACACCATATAAGGTGAAGTTGGAATTCCATTTTTTCTTGGAAGGATTACCTTCATAAAATATACAACTCAAATGAAAGGTACATTAATATGATATATGAATGGGCTGCCTAGTACAATACTAATCCCAAGAAGTGGTACACTCCCTTGTAAGGATGTCATCCCACATTCATAGCAATTAAGTGATAAAGATAATAATGATAAAAGAAACTTATAAAATATTGTCTAAAAGATAAAATATGTCTATTCATAGATAGGAAATCATGCTTCAGAAAGCCAACAATACGACTAGATAAAATATTTGATTTGTCTATCCAATATGCTACTAGAATTGATTCATATTTTTAGAGATAGGTTTTAATAGGTATCATGGTTGATTGTGTAGGATCATGGTCAATTATTTAGGATCGTGGTCAATTTGATAATATCGTTATCAATTTTTTAGGATCACGATTGATCTTATAGAATTGTCATGATACCAAGGCTATAGACTATGGAAATGCTTCACACAGGCTAGGCCAATTATACATAGAGAGATAATGCAAATGACCATACAATGCTAATGTTTAAATAAAGTAAGTAGACCCTATGAGGATAAAACATATATAAAATTTATCCTACATATTTTTGAGATCCTGAAGATGGGATTATAAAACCAACTTGTGATTTAATATCAATTCTACTAGGATATGAGGTTAAAAGCTTAAAGGATGATTTTGGGTAAATGTAGGATAGCCTAAATCTTTCTATGTGTAGACATATATAAATAATAGAAATAAGATGAACTTAAATTAATATAAATAATAGAATACACTCACCTATATAGTGTTGCCATCTTTCAATGGGATTGAGATGATATTTTGAATTCTATGCTTCTTGAAAGCTAACATGATCTTTGATTGCAATGTAGCTTGCCACGTGGTATCAACAACATAGGCAATGGAAATTTCATTATCATTTTTGGAGTTAAAATCATGTCCCTTTTAACAAGCAAAACAAATGTATATATAATTGATGTTGATCATACCAAATCGATGATGATTTTGGGAATAGTTACCGATTCTTCTAATTTTTAGCTCTAAGCTGGTTTTAACATTGAAATAAACTAACTAAATAGAAAGGTAAGTTGTTTTCATGGGTTTAAATTATAAGTAAGTTGTTAAGGATATTAATTTAGTTATAATGGATTTTGTTTAGATATTTTAGGATTATGGGTGGTTATGAGAATTATGATGGTGATTAGTGGAATTAATTACCATGAATGAATCAAGTAGTATATACATAAAATAAATATTTACATATAAGTTTACTTTTAAATATAGACATTTACTTCCTTATAATTTAAGTTATATTTTATGTATATACTTTCAAGATGTTTGAGAGTGGTTTCAGACCTCTAGGATTTACAATGCAAAATATAAGTTTTGGAGGATTCTATCATATTTCAAACTTAACCTATTTTAGGGTTTCAGTAGACCATACATAGCCATAATTCACATGTCATAAAATACCTATGGTTCATAATTATAGTGTCTACACTAGGACACCAAAAATGAATCTAGATGAAGTAATATGTTGTGGATACACATTACTAGCATTGGGAGAAAGAGAACCCTTTAAAGCCACATCAACAAAACCTCTTTTTTAATAAAACTCTCTATGAAATAATCCACAAAACTAATCCATGATTCACAAAATCAACATGATCCCTAATACTAAGAGGTGAAGAACAAGATGACCCCTTGAACTCAAATCTAACCTCAGTATCAATTACCTTTTCAAATATATTAAAATGAAAAAAAACAAGATCAATTAAGTCTAATTTATTATTTTACATTTATTTAAGGTTCAATATTGTACATAAATATTTATTAAAATATGATTTAAATAATTTTAAAAAAATATTTATTACAATTTAATTAGAACCATTTATTAATAATAAATAATTATTTTAATTATTTTAATATTAAATATGATTTTACAATTATTATGTTGTGGAGGCACCTAATGTTTCCCTTTATTGTAATTTGTCTCATACTTTATAGAAAGTTAATTTATTTCTACCATACAATCTAGATATTCATTCTACATTCTAGATATTCATTCTATGCCACAAATTCTTAGATATTATTTCATTATATAACTTTTATCTACAATCCTCATCATATTCATCATAATTCAAATTTCACTCTACTTTATGACTCAACTCATCTCACACTATAGTACTCAATCTTTTCCTCAAATACTTTTCCTTTATGCTTTGGCCATCACCACCTTTCAAGAGATGGTAAACTTTGTGATATCCACGCTACTACTAGTTCTACTTTTGCCCTTCCCATTCTCAACTCCCACATGGAATAATAATAATGATGACCAACATTATCTGTTGGCATTCAAAGTTAGCATCTTTTTTTATCCCAATAACTCATTGGCAAATTGGTCTCCCAATATCTCCTTTTATAGTTAGACAATCATTACTTTCTCTCCTAACATGCACACCCTGCTTGACCTCAATTTATCACCCAGGAGTTTGGCGGGTGTCATCTCTCCTCTACTCAAAAATCTCTTTGCTCTTTAGCCACTTGATATTTCTAATCACACCCTTCACTATCAGGTGCAATACCCATGTCCCTTAACTAGCTTAAATATCTTATGTACATTAATCTCAATTTTAAATATATGATAGGTCCAATTCCAAAATAAGGATTGTTTCCAAATAAAAGTGTTATTACATTGTTGATGGGAAATCTAGGACATTGTGGTCCAAAAAAATACTTTTTACATGCATGTTAGAAATAGGGATAATGAAAGCATTCACTACATACAAAGATAATTATATTAGTTGTTGGAGTCATTGCATTTTTGTTATGCACTTTAATCTTGGGAATATTTTGGAGAAAAAATGTTTTGAGACATCACTTCAATATCTAAAACATTATTTTTAGAATATTGGGGTATCAAAATTTTACGTATCATAATCTTTCCAATGAAATAAATGGATTTAATGAGACAAATTTTCTTAGAATGGGTAACATTAGATCAATCTATAAAGGGATTTTAAGGGATGCCATGGTAGTAGATATCAGAGTTCTCAACTCATAGAATAAATAAGGTTAGAATAATTTTAAAATAGAATGCAAAGTCTTGGGGAGGATTCAACACTGTAATATCATTAGAGTTATAAGTTCTTGTTCATACCTAAACTTCAAAGGTTTGGTGATTCAGTTTGCATTCAATGGGATCTAGGAAAAACATTTGTATCCTAACAGTATGGAAGAGGATGCTTGTAGATTGGGGCTAAGTGAATGTTTGAACATTGACATAGATGTGTTCCATGGGATAGAATATCTACATTATAATTTTTGTGTCCATGTTATGCATTGTGATTTGAAACCAAGAAATGTGTTTTTATATGCCAAAATGGTAGCCCTTGTGACTAATTTCGGTATATCAAGATTAATTAGTTCTAAAAACTACATGGATTTATTGATTATAACATTTTCCCTCAAAGGATCTATTGCTACATTTCACCTAGTACACTTATTTTTTAAGATAAAATTTATTTGGTTTTTTTTAACAATATTTGAATAAAGATATCATTAACTCTAACTAACTTGATTGTAGATTATAGAGTGGGCGAGGGATTTTCTATAAAGGGGGATGTTTACAATTATGACATTTTTTTGTTAGAGATGGTTACAAGGAAGAGAACAACTGATGCCATGTTTTTGGGAGACCTAGACATGTGAAATTGGGTGAGGTCATCTTTTTCAAATAGAATAGTGTACATTATTGACACCATGTTGTTGAGAAAAGTGAGCATGGAACAAAATAGATGCCTAGTTTCTTACCTACATGTTGGCTTGCTTTGCACAAATGAATCTCTCCTAAAATGACAAATAATTAGAGAAGTGGGAATGGTATTAGAGAGTCTCAAAACTACTCTAATGGGAGGTGCAACATCAACCTCCATTTTAACAACTACCATATCAAATCTAGTATGCAATACCAATACTTATACAATAACAGAAGGGGTACCTAATAGCCAAAGCTCTACAAATAGATGATAATAATGAAAATTTGAATGTATAAAATATTTGCAAGGGAGAGATTCTAAAAATATCTTTATTGTGATATTATAGTTATGAAAAAATTGGGTAGTGATAACAATAAGACTACTCTAGTATTAAAATAAAATCCTTGGTTTAGGTTCATTACTGTAAAGCACAAAGTATGAAAAATAATATGATTGAGATCAAGTGAAAATGAAAACTTGGAGAGTTTAGACAACAAGGTGATTGAAATTGGCATCAATAATTCTGTAGGAAACAACAATCTATGGGTTTCATTAGAAGAATACTACAATAGGGTTTTTTAAGTCTTGATTTCCAACTTTCATGATTTTTTTAATTACATATTATGAAAATAAAATGTTTTAATTCAATTAATAGATATATTTAAGTAATTAGCTTCACATTTGAATTTGTTTCATGACTTTTGTTAGAGAGTTTGCATTTTGAAGAATTCTAGCATTTGTTTCCTTAGTTCAAAAAATTTAGGAATTACTTGTCATATTCACAGAAGCTCTCTTGAAACAAGTAAGGGCTTACTAGGAATTACTCTTATATTTAGTACAAAAATAAGTTTAGTTTACTAGTATTTGAAATAGAAGAAATACAATTCTTATATTACTGCATATCAGATGAAATAAAAGAAAAATATATTATATAAGTACTTTAAATTACTACATGACAAATGAAAGTTGGTCATAGGAACTTTAAATTACATTACCAACAAGGGGATGCATAAAATAAACCCTAAAAAAACTTTGAAAATGAAAGTATGAATTAAAAATTAAAATGGCATACTAAATCTTAAAATTCCATTAAGGTTTTTATGACTCTCAAGCAAACACAAATATTACGTAAGAGCTTGAACATGGATATCCTTATATAGGCAAATTATAGTAAATTGACGAATCTATTGACTTATTATTCCACATGGTATTTATAATAAATATTCATTTAAAACATTATTCTAATACCATATGAATATATAGTTTATCTATAAAAAAAATCAAACGAAACAAATATA